>VZTY01015157.1:261317-422145 GCA_013400935.1 Turnix velox
GGAGCTGGCTGGTGCCTGACTGCAGGGGATTTTTGCTATAGTTCTCCTGGCTGCCGCTGCCAGGCAGTGGATGTTGCCGGCCGCCAGCGCGGCGGGAGAGGCGGTGGGTGTCCGATGAGCTCCAGAGAACACGTCTTTTTAATACAGAAATGAGTCAGGATGTGAAAAAATGGCGAAACATGCAAAGTTCCCAGGCTGCGCTGCCGCTTGAAAAATTGGGGCTTTGCAGCGGTTTCGGCGCACTCACCCTTGCCTCAAAGGGCCGGCGGCTCATCAATGAGCCGCCGACGGGGCGGGGCCGCTCCCGAGCCCGCGGCGCCGCTCCCGGTCGGACTCTGGGCCCGCTCTCCCCCGGGGCGGAGCGTCTCGGTGGGTCGGGGTACTGTGCGTGGAATACAGCGCAGCCCACGGGGACCCGTCGCCTCGCCGGTTCCCAGCACGTCCCGTAGGCTGCATAGTGACCTGTAACGGCATCCACTGGCGCGGGCAGCACGGCGATGTACAGCCGGAGCTGCCTCCGCGAGCTCAGCTAATGCGTCACTTCTTAGGATCACACTTACACTTGCCTTATCCTAAATTTTACGGAGGGTACACATCATACCTGCTTTGCCCTACGCAGGCCTCCAGCAGAAGCTGCTGTCCCTCCCAGTTTCCGTTTGTCTGTGAAGTGGGTCCGCTCCACTGAGGGATCGGCGCTAGTGCAGGGTGGAGGTGTTCTGTTACAGGGGCATCTTCTTGTCCTTGCAAAGCATTTCCCTGCTAGGAAGTGAAGGCTTTAATGCTAATGGCAGTGGTAGAACTGGAGATCCAAAGACTAATTCAGCGCTACTCTGCACTTTGTTAAATTTATTAAGTGTGTACTGGCATCATCAGAGAACAAGGCTGCTCAGATCCATCGCAGTTTTCAGGGGGCTTTTTTAGGCTCTTTTGTTTGTTTGGATTTTTTTTCTGCCAACGATGGCTTTGCAGAACGAAGGAAATCAGAGGGCCAGAGAAAATGCAGAAAGACATCCTGGTGTCTGTAATCTCTGGACAACCCATTCCAGTGTCTCACCACCCTCACAGTAAAGAATTTCTTTCTTGTATGCAGTCTGAATCTCCCCTCTTCCAATTTGCATCCGTTATTCCTAGTCCTGCCATCATATATACTATTAAAAAGTCCTACCCCCTAAATAATAATCTGCAAGACTGTCCTTTTTTGTGTATCTGTGTAAAGTGTTGCGTTTATTACTGATAAGGGGAGTGATACACAACTCTGACAGAGTCTAATTCAGAATCCTATACAAAAAGTTATTTAAAAGAAGAACTCCTGAGTACTGCTCTACCTGCAAGTATTGCTCATGCATGCAGGAGGCCTGAAGGTGGCCCTGTAGCCAGTGCAGTGTAAGGCAATGTCACGATTCACCAGATCTGCAGCTAAGGCTAGCTACTAATTTTTTCCTGCCAATGTATGTTTTACTGAAGCAGTGTGGTCACGTTGCCTATAGTTTCCCACCGAGGCGCCGAGTCCCACCGAGGTACAAACAAAATTGTGCAAGGTTTTCCTTTCCTGCTTCTGCGGGAAACATTTTCCCATGTTGATTTTTTTCCAAATATTTCAATGTTAACGGAGACAAATCCAGTATCTTCCCAATTTAGATGTAAATTTGCTGAATAAATGCAAAGAATGTCTATTATTGCTCTCAAGAGAACTGTTAATATGCACAATTTTCTTCTGAAGGTTTTCTGTAAGACTACATTTCTTCTCCAGTGACTCTGAATAAATACCTTTTTTCTTCCCAGACTGAAAAAGACCTGCATGCATTTGGTTTATTAGAATATTTAAAATTGCAAATAAGCCATATTTTTTCTATGTTCAAAATAAAGAGGGAGCCAAATCTCCACTCCAGGTTTATAGATCAGTATTCCCCAGTTCTGCATACATAAGCCCCACTAAGATCAGTAGGGTGTGCGCATAAACTCCATTATTCTTAATGTTTAAATTTCAACTAAAAATGAGCCATGACTCTACGCTTTTATTTTATTTCCTGAGCATCTGTAACCTGAGGCAATTTGGGGTGTGAGGATTCCTTAGACTACATCCTTGCCAAAGCTCAGCAGGAAAAGAAATCACCCTTCTGCATCTGAACTTGGAGATCATATGCCCTAGATGTGCACTAGCAGACTTCTTATATTACCCTTCCAAGTTCATTAATTAGTGATGTCTCTGAGCCTATTTATAGTAATTGCATCAGCTGACAGAGTAATTGTAAACAGTGTAACTGCATGTTCTGGTGATTTTTTTTACTTACACAAATTATAGAAGTAATTTAATAGAAGTAATTATTTAAATGGTAAATACACATTGAATTACTTGATTTGCTGCACCTCCTCTGCAAACGCAAACCTCAAAATGGGAGTTAAAAGCACATGAAGAAAGTTTCAGGAATCCTAGTTAAACATCAAACCCAAAACACAGTGTCTTCACCCTTAATGTTTCCCTGTTGCGATCTGCTGTTTGGCTGGCATGGCTTGGGCTGGGTAGTGCCAATGTTAGCTAACAAAGCATAAACAGATAAATGGGAAAAGGAATAGTAAAGGAAATTTAGCAGGGAGAAGAAGAGCAGTAAGCCCAAACACCAGGTTTTCCCAAATCCATAAAAGATAGTTGGATTTTCTTTTGAGTTTTGAAGTTGAATTTTATTATCAGGCTTTGAAAAATACTAGCAGCAATCTACCTCTGAGGTGTTCCTTTTTCTTCTGAATTTGTCACAGAATCTGCAAGGAATTCTGTGAAATCAGTGTCTTACTCTTATGTGATCACATGGACATGTTTGGGTTTTTTTCTATCAATTACAAGTGTTTAAATAGCCACCTTTCTTTCTTTCCAGCCCAAAGGCATTGTAGAATACATGAAGCATTTCAATAAATGCATGTTAATGTGTGCTTTTTGTTTACTTTCTGCACTTTTCTCAGCTTGTGAAGGAAAAACAACAAGCAACTTTCCCTTTTTTTAGTTTCACTTGTAGACTGTAGTTACTGTACAGTTTCAAATGCAGCTGTGGTATTTTATAATTGAAAAGAATTTTTTAATATTTGGTCCAGAAATATTATAAGTGAATATTGTGAACAGATCTGAAGCAAAATAAGAATGTGTGTTTTCCTTTAGTGTAGATTTTCTAACATAAATTCCTGATAAATGAGAAGGAAAAGAAAGGTTGGGGAGAGAGTCAGAAGACTGAGGTCTGACACTGCTTGTAGCCATATTATTTAGACAGATTCCTCTACTCGTGGATGTAAATTATGTCAAATAATGTGTATTAACATTACTGTTCCAGTGAGTTGTGTAGTGCATAAATACATGAGGGCCAGGCTGGTAGCTGCACTGCCAGTGGAATTCCTGAGGGGTACCTGCCTCAAAGATAGCTGGATGTGTTGCCACCCAGATTTGCATGTGTGGCAGGACTCAAAGAACAGGAAACATGTAAGTGTGAGTGGCAAACACGTACCTTACTGAAAATGGATATTGTGTGGACCCGGTTGGGCCAAAACAGATGGTGAGCTATGGGGGAGCAGGAGATGCAGCTACGTAGCTACTTCCACACATTTTCTTGCAGCCAAGCTAAAAGCCATAGAAAGAGTAATGAACTGAGAGGAAGTTGTTTCAAAAGCTCTAAACAAGATTCCTCATAGCTGAATCAAATGGACAGCAAAGGCACAGGCTGTGATCTCTCCTGCACTGACTGCAGGACCAGGCTGTCAAACTTTGTCATCCATGTGTTTAGAGAAAGGAGGAGGTGCACTCCAGGCTCTTAACCCACCTGTGTTGATGGCACAAGCCTGTTTTCAGATTTGCACAGCTTGCTAGAACACTGTTATCCTGTGATTATACCTGAGTCCCTACATTGAAAATTTACAGCATGTTTGACCAAGTGAAACAAAATTTTATATGAAAGGGATTATCAACAGAATGAGTGATCTGTTTTCTTTCCTGTTTTCCTCACAGCAAAGTCTTGAATGATCCTGTCAGTTGAAAAAGGTGAGGGAAAATCAAGAGGGACCTGTGATGCTGCTGGGAGAAAGCTGTAGGTTATAGCTATATAGAATAGAAAGAAAAGAAGAAGGGACATAACTTGATGAACTTAGTTTCCTGAATGAAGGAGTAAAGGTAAACCTTACACTGTTCAGCAAAGCCTCTTTTTTGTGGTAAACCCTCTTTGTGTATGGCTTGGAAGGAGAGAAATGCCTGAGGCCTTCCAACTGCAAAAATAGAGTGCTGTAGAAACTGAACATATGTTGTACAAAAGCTATTATTTTATTTATCCTAAAATGGCATGGTATAGTAGGTGCAGAATGAGGCTTGGGGCAAGTGGCATCAGTTCCTTAGAGTCTATGAGAACCTGGCAGCAAGTGGGCTGCCTGAGCGGGGTGGGCTTGGTGGTGCTCTGAGTGCAACACCCTCTGTGAAAACATTCTAGCCCCATTCTAGGTAAAAAACATAGATCATCATACAGAAAAAAATATTTCTCTTTTTTTCTTATTAGAGCGCAGTAATGTTGATAAGAAGCATTCATTGCATATTGCTCCATCTTTATAACCTATGTCAGGGCACAGATATTTGAAATAACAGAAAATGAATAATGTGGTGGGATATGAGCTTTATATGTGGTCAGAATGCATGGAACAATACAGCTTTTCTACTTTGGTCACACAGGAGACTGTGTGTTTCCTTGCCTTTATTTTAGTGCTAGTATCTAGTAATACTTCAAAGGCAATTGTGGTGTTTATTTATTTATTTAAAACACAATGTGATAAAAGTATTAGACAAATTTTATTAATAAGAGGGCAAATGTAAACACAAAGTAGTTTATTTTCTTAAGTGATTCATTTAAGCTAATATGCTAATATGTCAAGAAATAGCAATATGTCTTTCAAAATGATAGAGAAAACCCTATTCACAAAATAAGTGATTTGTTCTATGTCCATGATTTACCTAAAAGGGTGTGGTTACTCCATTGTATGCCTGGTTGGCAAGCAGGAGGGCTTTTGTTTCAGAGCTGCTTTGAAAAAGTGTCCTCTGACGGAGGTGCACCTTTGCACTGGTTTAACTGAGAATTCAGCCCACGCTTCTCTCTCCTTTTGGCTCCTGTAAATGCAAAGTGACTCCGGTGATGTTTAATCACTTACTCTAGATATACCCATCTGTGTCTGAAAGCAGAGCTTAATCTGTAAACCACAGTAGTGTAGTTGAGGGTAAACATGTGTAAATAAGTCCAGCCACTTATCTGTTAATTCCGAACATCACAACTTCCCAACAGCACTGCTTCCTTTTCCCCTTCTTTCACTGGAAGGCCTGATTCCCCCTTTCATAAGTCTTTGTCCCCTATTGTTTTATTGACTTGGATGCATTGGAAGCAAATAGATTTGATTTGCACAAGTTAAAATAAAAGGAAGGGCAGCCTCTTGTATTGTCAAGACCATTTATTTCTCCTTGTGCTGGAAGATGCATTAAGGAGCTATGTCTCCTTCTCAGGTCCTAATACACTTTTCATACAGGTTTCCTTTTATAGGTTTAAACCATTATTAACCTCATCTTTAGACTTGACATGATCACTTCCAGTTTGCACATAAACACATGCTTTTCACCTAATCCATTATTACCTTTTGAAAATAAAATATTTTATCGGTTTATTAACTCCCCCCCAGTCAAACTTTCACCCATTATTGGACTAATCAAATACTGTGAAGAAGAATCAATCCCTCTCTTGTTTTATTCTATTTTCTGTCACACTTAACCTACTGCTAGGCTGGATGGTAAGGCTTTTAATTTCTCACTAGATTTGTTTTACATCCTCAGGCCCTGTGTCACTAATTTCTGTATTAGTCAGTAGGAGGTGCCAACTAATTGGCAAGAAAAGTAATTTTTTCAGGCCAAGGCAGAACTAATCACCCCCATTTTGTATCTTGCAACCCGTGTTACCCACTGCTGTTCAGGAGCTAGTCAAATGATGTCTGCACTAAGGCTGTGTATACAAATAACTCTGTTCTCCTTCCTGTCTTCCTTGTGCCCAGGAGTGCTGCCATTTAATTCAATTGAGCTACTCCTATGTCACATCATTCGTTTTGAAATACATTTGCTGGATCCTAACTAGAAACAAGACTAAGAGGTTAAATAGGTGATTGCTATCACTTAGACCACTCTGAAGCAATCACTGTATTATTGCTGAGTATTTATGGCCAACAAACTTTGTGTGTTTTGTTTGAAAACACATTCATCAAATGTTTTTAGCCATAAATCTTCAAATTGCTTGTAACATTGCATCTGCATTCATTTACATGTATTGGTTTTCTAGGGTTGTAAAAGCTTTGACGGACCTGCAGAAGTATTTCCTGAGGCACCTTGGAAATGTCACTTGACAGCATTTGCAAACTTGTGGTTTGAGAACTCAACCAGATAGGAAAAGCATAGTCACAAGTGTTGAAAAGGCTTACACTCAGTTTCCTAAGCATAGGAAACCTCAGCAATAGCACACTTTTCTTTAGGGATTTGAGTCCTTATTGGGCTTACAGGGCTAGGGTAGCCTGAAAATTAGCTTTAGTAGCTAAATGTACAAAGGTGTTGGTGAAATGGACCAGGGATGTGACTGAGCAGCAGGGCAGGTCTGTAACCAGAGTGACCTCCTGACAGTGCTGGGCTGTGGGAGCTCTGCTGTGCAGGGAACTACAAAGACAAATTGTGAAAATGAAAACAGCTTTAAAAGACAGGTGTCAAAAGTGGAATTTTCTGTGCTTTCCTTTACTTCTCCCTTTAGTGAAGGCTGGTGAGTTATATAGAAAATGATACTTGGAAGACTCTTTCATATATTTCTTATTTAGATGCCCTGGTCTTTTGCCATGTGCTCTCTCGTGTGAAAGAAGCCATTAATTTTTGCATTCACACTTCCAGCACTTTCATTATGTTCATTACTGATGATTACACTTTCTGGACACGCTGGTGTTTGTGTCCCTATTCTTTAATGTTTTATTGCTTCTGTTCCGTGCTTCCCATATGTTTGCATGGAGAATTCCCTTCTTTCTTTTTACTAGTCTTGTTTCTGCTTGCTCTTTCTGTGTATGCCAATTAATAATGAAGGCTATGCCTGTGCTTCTCCTCCCTGTGGCACGGAGTGGTTTTCTCTCACCTCACTTTTTGTGAAAAGTAGGACACCTACTGTTGCTTTCTAGTATGGTTTATAGATTGCCCAGCAAATGGCTATATTATGCATACAGCTTCAAAGACGGACTCTTTAAGTGAAGAATCTCTTCACAGGTGATTCTTACTGTGTAAGCACACTGTGATGCAAAAGTCTCGGTAGCAAACTGAAATCTCATTTCTTTTTTTCTTTCTTTTGAATAGTAACCAATATATTTAGGTCACATGCTCACCTGCCATAAACTTTGTTTTTCACTTTGTAAAGTAGATAGTGTTCAGTGTTCAGGTTTGTTAATCTAAGAGATTTCCTCAAATAATAATTTTCATAGTTATACTTCAAGCACCTTTCCCCTTTTCCATCCTAACTGAAGTTAGAGGGCAGGAGATGATCAGCTCATGATTTAGACTACTATTAGTGACAGTTATTGTCAGTTTGGCACATTTTTGTCGTGTGGTGGTTGTTGATTTGTTTTTTGGTTTGGGTTTTTTTTTTTCAGTGCAGTGTGGTTATGAACAGAAAAGTGACTTTAAAAATTGAATCTTGGTAGTACACATATCTAGGCTCCACATGTCTTCTGAGTCATATCTGGATGGTATACTGATGAAAACAAGCTCTAGTGTTGTCAGCAATGTAAAACACAAAGAGCTGTGAAAAGGGAGATGGCTCATCGCCTGCCTGCTGTGTCACCAGTTCAACAGTTGGGTTCTCATTCCTCAGCTATTTCTGAGCATCAAGAGTGTTTAACTTCTTGTTGGAGGTGAATTTGCTGTGGGGACAGTTGTTTGGATTTCAGTGTGATAGGGATATTACTGCTATATTAGAATCAGATGCAGCCAAAGACAGCTTTTCTGGTCTGTACTTCTAGGTCAGAGTTGGATATTTCTTCCTTTCCTTCATATGAAAGCAAGTGGAAAGACTCGTCATGCAACATTATTATTGGGAAAAATTTCCTTTACTTAGTCACCTATTAGTCTTAAGTCTGTAATAAAATACTTACTACTTGGTTAATTAAGAATAAAACATGAGTATAATATTTTTTATTGGGCTCAGTTCATTTTTGTCCACTTGCAATCATGTAAGATTTCTTAGTACCTTGCCTCTCTTTTATGTTTTCACATGGAACTTTCATTAAAATTGTTTATTCCAGTCCTAGGTAAATTACAATTTTCAAGGCTATTCCCTTCTCTCAATAAGAAACATAGGTATTTTGTAGTTCCTCTGTGGAGTGATTTTTTAAATACACCTACTTTAAACAAAATTACAGAACAATTCCGTCTTCTTGAGTGTCTGACTCTTTAAATTATTAGCAGTGAGGCAGTATTGCATTAGGTGTGATTGCTGTGCACAGGAAAAGGAAAAAGTGTGTAAAAGTACTTTTAGTAGCTCTGAGAATGACAAAATTAGATGGATTCTTAGTGCTTTGTGTGTAGAAATATAAGACAAGTAGAGCCAGCTCACTTTTCTTAAAGACAACTAAGGAGCTAAATTGCTGGGGGGTGCATATGAATAAGTAAAGCATCCATCCTTACTGATCTATCACTTGTCAGATGTTGTTTTAATTAGATGAGGAGGTCAGAGTCTGCTTATTCCCCCATTCTGCCCAAATGTAACTGGAGTGCAGGACTCACCTCTTAGGGTGAGGTACTGGAATAGTGGCAACATACCAGCTAAGTGCTGTTATGGAGCTGTGACAGATGACTTCTTGACAGACATGTAGGAGCTACCTGATGACATGGGAAGGGGCATTAAAATTACTCTAAGATGCCCTACATCTCAATGAAGCAATTTAACATGCATGCAGATTCTCTCTGAGATGCCAGTTACTTCTGAGGCAAGAAGCCAAAGAGGTCTGGAACGAAACTGAAAGCATTTACCTGGGATTAGAAAAAAATGTAATTCTGGAGGAGTTTGGACAGAACTGAGATGTTGTTTTAATGTTTCTAATATAAATTATGCAGTAGTCAATGACCACATCTAAATGGTCCATCTCTAGTTTTCAGGCTTAGCCAAATGCATGTGATCACAGGAGCTGCTTCTTCAGGCTGCTTTAAACTTGGGCATGAATCCCATACCTGTTCATACTGCACATGTTCAACAAGTGCAGCATTGCTGCTTCTGACAATATTTCAGCATCTTTTATAGAAAAGTAGTCACACGATTTTGCTGAGACAAATTTTCCTGTGACTTTAGAAACACCTTTTCACCTTTGCTCATCACCCAAATTCCCATCTAAATCTTAATGTTTCAAAGACAGCTGTACATTTTCATAATATAGGGTCTGTTTAACCTCTGTCTTCTGTAAATAGATAGCTAGGTAGATAGATAGATAGATAGATAGATAGATAGGTAGATAGACACAGAACTAGTTTGACTGTCAGTCACAGATGGCAAGTGCTTCTTTGTGAAGCCTGTTTTATTTAGTTGACATAACAGGACCTGATCTATACATAACTGTGCCAAGGAAGGATCATCTTGTCTGCACATTTCTTCCAGCTTCTGCCTTTGCTTGAGGATATTGAGGGCTGGTGATAATGCAGCAGAAATTATATCTTGCCAAAAAAACTTTGAAACCTTGCCCTATAAACCATGATCCTTTCTCTTTTTTCTTTATTTTTTATTTCATAATAGTTCCTCTGGAATTCCCCAGTAAGAAAACATACTGTTAACTTTCCAGTGACATTTTAGTTGTACTTGGCAACCATACAGTTCATAAGTGTTTTGGCTAATATTTTAGCCCAGCTGGCTATTTTTCTCCCATTAGTGCACAAAGACTGATATCCCCTCTTCTGGTCTTCATCAAACAAAGCTGGTATTATCACAAAAATCACCCTTTCTGATGGCTTTTTAAAGTGTCAGAATTCAAAGATTCTCTGGCTTTTTTACATGCTGTAGGCAACTCCAGAAATAGTGTGTTTTTTTCAGCAGTTTCTAAAAGCCTCGGGGCCATCCTGTCTTCTATTTTCAGTTTCCTCTCCAGGTTTTAGGGATTACCCTAAACCCACAAAGGAATTTTTTTTTTTTTGTCTTGTAGCTAGTGGTTCATTACTGTGTGAAAAGGCAGGGAGTATTTTTTGACTATTTATTCTATTCTGTAAGTTCTGTCCAGCATATCTAGTTCTGTCTGGTTGGACTTTCTCAGACAGCAGTAGCCTGTAGATTTCTCTGTCCCTGTGGTGAATCTCTTCTATGAAATAAATATATTGAGATTTTTGTTTCTGTAACTGGTTGACAGGTTTGGATACTGATTGTTTCAAAACTTTCCGTAGGATGAGATCATGACTGGTTTTGCAGTAATTTACCCCAATACTCTATGTGCAGAAATCTTGTGTAAGAATGTTCACATAGTTTCTTACAAGAAAAAAAAGAAGACTGTTTTATGTGGAGAGAAGCAATAGTAAAAAACATCTTCAAGCAATTCAGTACACAATATTTTTTATGGATGTTGTAAAGGCCCCATAATTTTGTGTTCCTTTCCTTTATGAAACAGTTGAGCTGACTGGAGAATGACCTCAGGATTACTGTAGTCAACAGTGAAACTCAAAAAAGATTAATTTGTAGAATAAGTGTGGTGTCATTTCACAGGAGAGGAACACACCACTTACTTCCCTTTGCATGAGGAAGATGTTCTCCACTTGCAGTTGTGCTCTCTGAATTAGTAATGGGGATATAGGCCCTGATTCAGGGAAACCCTTGTACACTTATAAAGCTTCAGGGAATATTCAAATCTTTCTAACCTACTTTTGATTATACACATGTTCTTATTAGTACAAAAGACTCAGTTAGCCTCCTGTGTTGGAAGGAAAGGAATATTGCCAGAACCAAATAATTAATTTAACAATTAAAAGCATTGTCAAAATGGAAAAGTTTGAAAATAAGAACTCTGCAAGAAGGAAGCTTTGCCTGAGTTCATGTGAAATGCCATGTTTGGGGGAAGCATATCTCCTAGCCTAATGGCTTTGAGAAAGCAATTACTTGACCAGATTGGACACTGCTGTCCAATCAAGATTTTGTCAGTTTGGTTTTGGTCTAGGCATATGCATTGTTTCATTCTGCAGGTTCTGTTACTTTGGCACTTGGATTTCTTAGCTAGATATTTCAGACCTTGCTGAGAAATGAAAATTGATTTATTAGAAACTTTCTACAAATAAGAAGTTATTGACTTCAGTGTCTATTGATTAGTTACTTTGTTCCCTTGTTAAGGTTTGGCTGTACAAACAATTTTAAAAGCTCCCTTGAACTCTGGAGTGGCAGAGATGGTGGGTGAGGTTATGTAACAAATCAGGAAAAGAAGATAAAAAAGTTAAATGGTGTTAGATAGTGATAAAAAAAGATGTGCTTGTATGTATATAATGTAAGTAGATAAGTCGGTTTAGATAGAATTCAGACTCAGACGCAGCCCTGAGTTTAGTTGTTAGTTCTTGAACAGGCTCCTTGCCTGTTCCTGTTGATAGCAGAATCAAAAGGATTTTTCAAATCATCTAAATGAGAAGAGGATAAAGCTCAGAAAACACGAAGCTTTATCCTAGATGTGATGACTCCCAGAGCTACAGCCAGAAGCAAATCACACGGGTACCACTTCCTGAAGTGCTCAAGTGTGGTCTTGGAGTTGCTGAGCTGTTTGCCCGTCCAAAAGCTTAGAAGAGAACTGCATGCTGCCACAGACCCATTGCCTGATCCGAAGCACGTCAACTAGCTTCAGCAGGTCCAGCTTAAGGACTGTTAGATGGGGTAATAATATTTCCATTCCTTATGGGATGTTGCAAAAGCTAATCCATTAAAGTTCCTTAGAGTCACTGAAATGATTGTAATATAAATCAAATGGAAAGTTACCAAAGCAAAAAAATTCTTTGAGAGATACCTTTTTTTTTCAGAACACTTTCTCCTGCTCCGCTTCCTTCTTTCTACACAGTGAATGTAATACACCCATATTATTTTTTTCTGAACTCCACAGATATTTATTACAAAGTATTTAGGCAACTTTCTAAAAAAGAGACAGTATTTATCCCTTTTTTTTAAAGGCTTCAACAGCTCTGGCCTGAGAGAGTTCATCTTGGGTTTTTATATCAGATACTTAGGTCTGTTTCTTCCTGGAACACAGTGGAATATGAAGGATAGTTATAGCAGTGTCACCCATATAAGTGAAACTTGATTAAAAAAGGTGGGACTTCTTCCATCTGAATTATTCCAAAGTCTTATTTTCTTTAGCACTTAATAATCACAAATGCCTAAATTATTTGAGAAAAAACCCTTCTTTTTTGATTTTCAATATTCTTGTCTTTCTATTGAGGCTTGAGAGATCTCAAAACACATGGAGGACCTCTAATAAGGGAGCATCTGATACAGAAAAGCAAAGAATACAAATGAAGCAAAAATTTGCATAAAATTAATGATCTTTTAAAAGAGCAGAGAAACATGTACCATCTTATATTTGTTCTAATTCTTAAAAAACATGTTGTGGAGCAATGTTCAGAGCCTCAGTTACAAGTGATAAAGGTAATAATATTAATGTGGGTCCTTATCTAAGACCTGCTGAAGTCAGTTAAAGGCCTTTCATTGATTGCAGAGGATATTAGATCAGGCTCTTTCAGAACGTTTTTTTGGTCAGGTCTCATCCAACCGTTAATTTTATATAGGAGAAATGGGTTTTATCTCCATTCTGCACTCCAGGCTTCTATCAGCAGCGTGACATCCAAGGGAGCAATCCAAACATGAGAAGAGCCCGGGCTGAAGTATGGAGGGTGTGACAGTTTTTAAAGAGCCTCAACACAGTAACACATGGGAGAGAAAGGCAGAGTGACAGAAAGTAAATCATAGTGCAAGACTGGAATGTAAAGACATAGATATGCAAAAGCAAATCTTCAGTTTTTCTAAACCAAAAATAGTCCAGTCATGTTAGGACATGAGCAGGTGGGAAAGTACGGCTTCGCAGCTATAAAACTGTGTATTGTTTTTCATCTGTAACACAAAAGAGAGTCTGAAAAAAGTGAAAACGTTCCAGCAGGTTTGGGAGCAGGAAGGAGGCTATGCCAAATTATTGCTGATGTTCACTCTTTACAGGTGTGCTTTCTCCTTCACCTTGGTGGGAAATCCCCTCATTTAATCTCATAAAATGTAGCAGAGTTATTGTAAGCAACTTCCTATCTGGCATCCCTTTCTTCTGCTTTTTCAAGCCACAGTGAGGCAACTAGAGTTAAGACCCTTCAGGTTGCAGCACATGGATGAAACCATATCAGCTGGCACAGCATCACTGACTCTGGAGTTCTCCAACCAGCACCCATATGTAAAGAAATATTTAGCAGGGTCCAACTTAAGCTGTTTACTGGGTCTTGGTCTTCTTACATCATGTTGCATTTCAGCAGGGAAGTGCTGACTATGAGTAGGATGGTCATTTGTTTTATATTAATTTAGAATAAAGATGATTCAGAGGGAAAAAGATCTTTAAAGCTGAATCCTACCATATTTTGTCTCCTTTACACACAAGGAACTAGATGCTAATATTTCCAGCTGTGCATTTTATTGTTCAAAGAAAAAAATGACAAAAAAGAAGGGAAAGTACAAGTACAAAACAAAGGTATAATTTCCATATGATCTTCATTATTAGAAAATAATACTCTGCTGTCAAAATACAGACATTTTACAACATAGTATTTATTTTAAAAATATTTTTAATCTTACCAACAACATCAGCTTCTGTGCGTTATTTTTATGGTCCTATTTAATTTTTGTTTGATTAATATTTTTATTTTTTTTAAAAAAAACTTTCCACTAGTGCTAATATGATATCTGTATTCTTTTTTTACCTTAGGAAAAAAGTTAGCTCTTTTTATTGCTAAACTGACATCATGTAGTATAATCATTTCAATATTTAGCATTTAGATACAATTGTTTTGATGCTTCCCCAGAAATAGTTTGGAATTTGTTCTATAAAGGAAATCTCAATATTTTGTCTTTTTGGCCCAAATTTGGAAATGCAATTTCTTCTTACCTGGCATTAAGCTTCCCAATTTTCATGGGGTGTATATTAAACATTCTTCTTGTGTTTTGTTTTCATTCCTCTTGTCCCTCTCATTCCCATTTAAATATTAAAGCTATAAACCAAATAATAATCCTTTTCCCTGTGGACTCCACAACTGGCTGGAAATAGATATGAGGTAATTTTCCCCTCCTGTAGAAGCTCAGACTCTGGGATCCTGGTAAAAAACTCTAGATAACTGGAAAAACACAGGGCCACATCTTGTTCTATGAAATTTTGGTCAGATACTGAGTGGTTGGTTTTTTTCACATTATTTATTATTATAAAAGAAGGAGTGGGAGCTGAATGGGAAATCAATGAGATCCTGTAATCATTTTGGAAACATACTTCACGAAAATGTATATACATCAGAATATTTGGTAGCAATTCACATCTACATTGCTATTTCTGCTCAGGCAATGAAAACATAAGGCATATTCTTACAGTACTATCATTAGTAAATGTCAATTGTTGAAGAGCTTATTATAAACACAGAGAGAAATATTCCATTAATTTAAATTTATTTTTAATTACTACTGTTTTTCACTCTTTTTTACACCCAATAAGTAAAATATTACAAATTAAATATTTGGCCAAAGTCAACTAAACAACAAGCTAGAATAAACCTTGAGGGGAAAAAACATCAATTATTTTTGATTAATTTCCATCTCTCTATATTTTTACTTTGATGAAAGATATATATTTGTCACCTAAGATCTGGTCCAAAGCTTGTGGAAGGTAATAGGTGCTACCAGACTTTCATTAAAACTAATTGGCAAGGCTCCTCCATGAGAAGGAGCAAGATTTTCAGCATGGTAACTTGACTGAGTTTTGAAAATTCAAGCTTTATATTCTGAGATTAAAATTCCTGTTCATGCAAGTGAAGACTGTATAAAGTAATGAACAGGAAGCTGGGTGGAAATCTTTAAATGCTTGTTGAATTAATTTTTTTTTAAATCCTGCAAATGTATTGATACTTGTAATAGCTTTGCAAGAAATTACCAAAATGGTCTATCATTTCCATTTTCCTATTACATATATTAATGTACAAAATATGAAGGGCATTTTGTACTTGTTATTGTAGTTTTTTCTATTGTAGCATTAGCTAAAACCTCAAATCCCAAAAGAACTGTTGTGAATTAACAAAACTAGAATATTTCAGTTGGAAAAAAAAATCTAGTATTTAAATTTTCGTGCTGGTTTGGGGTGAAACAAAATATCATCTCAGAGTCTCACAAGGGGTCGCAGTTTTATGGTGGCCCATTTTTTTAGTCATGTGTGTGGCTTGGCAGCCATTTGACTTGTTGAAGTTGGTTGAAGTTTTGCCATTGAGTAAAATGGGATGATAGCCAAGATATACATTTTGAATAAATACAGACTTTTCTTAGTTTTCCTTTTGCATCATCACCTTTCCTCTCACATTTCATAGTGCCACAACCATTTTATAGACCACTGTGATCTCTGTGCAACTCGCTAAGTGCCACGTGGACTTTCTTTTTGTGATCAGTGTCTCCCTTTCAGGAAGAGCTGTCTTACAGCAATACTTCTGAAGGCCCTCTCTCAGTGATCAAAATATGTTCCTGTTATGTGAATTTAAGCTGATTCTAACCAGTGAGGATGAAGGAGAAAAGAGGAAGGATGCTGGTGCGGTTATGGTGTTAGCCAGAACCTCAGGGGATGAAGGTCTATTTCTCTGTTCTGCCACAAATGCCTTTGGTGGCTTCAGGCAAATTACTTAAAAGTGCTATATAGGTAAATGCTACATAAGCAGCATAATAATCACAGAATGGATTGAGTCGGAAGAGACTTTGGAAATTATCTAGTTCCAACTCACCTGTCATAGGTACGAGCACCCCCCATCAGACCAGGATGCTCAAAGCCCCATCCCACCTTGAACACCTCCAGGAACTGGGCATCCACAACTTCTCTGGGCAACCTGTTCAAGTGCCTCATTGCCCTCAGACTAAAGAATTCCTTACTATTACCTAATCTAAATCTACCCTCTTTCTATCACTATCACTATATTTGCTGATAGAGTCCCCCTCCACCTTTACTGTAGGCCCCATTTTAGGTTCTGGAAGATAAAGATAAGATGTTCCCAGAACCCACTCTTCTCCAGGGTGAACAATCCCAACTCTCTCAGCACTTCTTTATAGGAGAGGTACACAGTCTTAATCTTTGTGTCCTTCCTCTGGACTCTCTCCAACAGGTCTTATGTATTTTCATACTTTAATTATAATCCTAAGACCACTGCTGGGCCTGGGTTGAAATTTATCAGATTCCTAAGCTTTCATTTCACCCTGCCTGTGTAAGAAATGCTTCAGTGTGGACATGACTGAACAGCTAAGCATCTGTCTCATGCCTGAGTTTGCCTGGACAAAAAGCCTCGGTGATTCTCCTCCCTCCTCCCTCTGGGGACTGGGGGTGGCTGTCAGGATCACCTGCTTCCAGCCCACCCAGCTGGGTCTCAGGTGAGGACACAGTCAGTGTCTCCACCGTGGATCATGGTTTCACCTTTGGTGTGAATCCCTCCATTGTTCTGCCCCACTTGCTCTCCCCCCTCTGAGCAGCAAGGAAGAGTAAGCAGACTGGATATTCTATCAGGTGAATTAATCTGGGACCGTATGGCAGGAGCACATCTTCTGCACTCCTGTGCTAAGCAGCAATTAAAACCTCCTGAAATGCTCAGTGGGTCCCCAGCACCAAGTATTTAATGCAGTAATTTTATTCCTCTTGAACTGCTCTACTTGCTAATCACAGAGAGGGAATCCAGTGCAGAGGTGCTCAACTGTGTCCCTCCAACTGCTCTGTAACTCAGGCTCCCACTCAGGAGTGAGAATGTCAGTGCTCTTCTACCTGTTCTGTATGTAGTCACTGTTAATTCCCTCTGTGGTTGTAAGTTAGATATTATCTTGCTTGAAGCCTTCATGAAAAGAAAAAGGACATTCACTTACAAAGATAGATGTTAAGTCTAATTCTGGGCTTAGTTAAATGCATATAACAACCAAGATCTTGAAGTTTTCTTCCTCTGTTTTCTTTACCTTTGTGAAAAGAGTCAGAAAATCTGTCAATCTGCCTTGATTTCCTTTACTAAAATACAGGGAAATACTGTCCTGTTTCTTAAGATGGCAGGGGAAGAATGAGAGCTCAACAATATGATTTCAAAGTTTTATGGACTTCAAAATTTCCTTGTTTTTTCTCAAGTGAACTCTTCTCCACACCTACTTTCTCACAGGTGTGTATAACTGATGCACATTTGACCTCCTTTGTCACCTCTGTTTGCACTCTGCCACAGTCAGGTGGTTAGTCTGACTTCTCCAAAACTGTCTTTCTGTCTATATTAAAGTCTTGTATTTTCATATCCTGAATCTCCTGGTGGTAATTTAAAAAGGTTTAAATAAAGCCTTTCTTTTATTTAGAAAATGGATGCATTTCAAGCTATGGTAATTAATCTGATATATCCTTAACGAAGACAAGACAATTGGAGGTTTTAAGCCCTTTTAGCCAGTGAGGTGGAGTTAAGGATTTCAACACAGGGGTAAATATGAATAAAAATTTAAGATGTTTTGAGTTTTTAAAACTTACACAATAAGATGGAAATTGAGGGAGAAACCTGGCATCAGAATACCTGAATGGCTGTTAATTCAAGTGACACTGATTTTCCATATTTTGTATCAGCTACACAAAGTCCAAGGGAACTTAAAAAAGCTTCTTGTACTTTCTAAATATCAGCTACAATTATTATGGTAGGTTCCTCAGGCACACCTTGACTAGCGAGGCAAGATGAAAGATTAATTTATCCTTGGTTTCATGATTGTAGAAGCCTTCACTTAATTTTTTCTTTCTTTCTCCTTTTGAGAGAAGACAGGCTCTGTATTCTGAGTCTCTAGCCAGGTGCACAGAAAAACAATATACATTTTCAGTTTGAAGACTAACACCTACCTGCCTCATAGCCCTGTGCCTTATACTACATAATCTGGTGTATGTTGCGATTGCTGCTTCCAGAGACATGAGAGTCATTCAAGCTGACTGTGCCTTTCAGTTAAATTTGGATCGGGCCCTTGGTTGCCTTTGCTGAATTGAGCACTGGTCCACTCAAAATACTTGAACAAGCCACTTGGGGAAATCTCTTCTAAAAAATCCCCCACATTTTGGGTTCTTCTTTTTTCAGATAGCCTAATTTGGACACCTGCTGGTAAATGTTTAAAGCCAGACAACCGTAAACAGAAGCATGCAAAGTTAGTGAATACTTTTGAGCCCTTTCAGCCTTATGTCTGTATATCTGATTAATTTCTGGGGTAATTTAGGAGGCACAGATGAGTTACATCAGGGCTAAATTGGGAAACTTATTTGTTGAAGGTTTGGGTTCTTTTGGTGTTTTTCCTCAGAAAAGCTGGTCAAGATCTTCAAACTGTAAGGATGATCCTTAGTCTACTTGTCAACCTAACTCTGAAATATGGTCTGTTTTGATGAGGTTTTGTGATTCTTGACAACAGATAAAAAAGATGCTTTGGCTTCCATAACTTCAGTATTTAAGTTTAAGACTGATGGGAACTGCTCGCTTTAGATAGTTAATAGCAACAAGAAGTCCTGAATTGCAACTTAGGTCAAAAATACAAAGGCAAATTGGATGAGGAGAAAGCCTTTTTGGTTGTCACCTTCTTACTACCAAGCTCATCTCTGTCATTGGGAATTAAAAACAAAATCAAGAAACAAAACATTAAAACCAGTGAAATCTACAAGAAAAAAAAAGTATATGACTAATGACTATGACTTATTTTCCCTTTTGGTAAAAATGAATCACTTCTGTGTGTGAGCTAAGTGAAAGTACATATAGCTTTCTTCTCTTTTATCCTGTTCTTGCACCTACAAGCTGTGGTTGCTATGAAAAACAAATTACTCTTTTTGAAGTGATATCCACAGAGGCACAGTCCCCACAACACCCAAACAGCCAAGTGGGAAATAAATCTATATTTCCTTATTTTGTTCAGCTGCCTAGGCTTTTGAGTTCCTGATGCAGAATTTTTGCACTTACCATTTTAGTTTTCTGGTTATGATCAAATCCTCTTGTGCCTTGGTGGCTGTGAACAAGCCTTATCTTTTCTCTGTGCAGTTTGCAATAGCAAAATGAGGTGGAGAATGAAAGGGGCTTGAATTTGAAGTTAAGAAAAAGTATGGGTACGATTCAGTGACTAATGGAAATCCTGCCCCTAAGTGGTTTTTGTCCTGTGATTCAAAGGCCTAAGTATGTGATATCTAACAATTCTGATAAAAACGAAAGGAAACCCACTGCTATCAATTAATAGATTTTTTTCAATAAAAGAAGATGTGTAAACCATAAATTTATATTTTTTTTCTTTTTAACATACTGCTATAATACCCAAATAAAATAGCATGAGTTCATTCACAAGACAAATTAACATTTGAACAGTTCAGGACATTGCCATGACCTCTTATAAATAAGCCAAACTTTTTCCAAGCAGAGCTATAACCAGTTTTCTGTCACTGGACTACTGCTTTTTAATTATCTGAGTGTAAACTAATGATGGAAGTGTGGAGCTGTCCTCAAATACTGCCACCACTGAAGTAAAAAGTGTAATGGTCAGATTGCTGTCCAAACTGTTCCTCAAATCCTTAATATGCTCTGCTGCAGAACTGAGTGAAATATGCCAGAATCTGTCTAAAAGACTTTATCACACATTTACATGTGTCTGCAAGATGTTTGAGAATCAGAATGCATCTAGTATGCAAAATGGATGTGACTAGGAGACTACTGGGGGCCCATAGTATCAGAAGAGACAGGGAGGGCACCATCAGAAATCTCCCCAGCAGAGAATAAACTAATATTTGCTTTTTTTCCTTGCTGTATGATATTGTTGTCTTTCAACTAGCTCGTGAGGCATGCCAGCTGTTGATCTGCTGCACTGCTCAGGTTGTTCCTCCTTTTGTGTTTGTGATGTTCTGCTCCTGTGTAGCATTATGCAGGTTTCTTCTTTGATTTTCGGCACACTGAATTTTGAAAGGATTAATATTGAACTGTGATCCTTTTCAACCAAGTATTTGAGGCTGCAAACAAGTTTTTAAAGTATGATTTCTGTTGCATGGTACAAGTAATTATGGAAACATTAAATATTACTGGATTCAGAAGGCTTATGGCAGAATGGCATCCATTTCACATACTTTCCTTCTTTGGTGGGAATCATTGAAAAGATTTGAAACTTTTTTCCAGCTGACCTTATCTACCTGGTGATGACTATATCAAAATCCTGCTTCACACTGAGAACACCATGTGGACAATGACAAAATTTTACTGCAGTTGAAATATACCTTACCTTCTGCTTCTTCCTTCTGTGTTACATCTATTACCTATCAAAGAAATAAATTAGTTTGAAGTGAGCTGTTCTTGACACACCCTTGTTGCCTGTATTTATCACTTTATTATCTTTAAGACGCTTGACGTGGGTTGTTCAGCAATTCATTCCAGGAATTTTATAGACCGATTGGTTTATGACACTCGGCATCTTCACATCTTCCTTTCTCCCTCCTTAAAAGATTTCTGCCCTTTCTTGTTTTCTGGAACCTCCTTTGTCCTCCCCAGTTTCCCACAGGCAATCACTAATATTCGGGAAAGTATCTTGGTTAGTTCCAAAATCAGCTAGTTTGGCTACTTCCTCATTCTACTGCTTTTTTTCTAGAGTAATTTTCACCTAGATTGCCAGCTACAACATAACTAATTTATGTAAGTATGGTCTTCAACTGGTTTCTTTTGTGCTCTGTCTGCTGCTCTTTTGCTCTTGATAAAATGCATTTTTTCTTTCAAGTGACTGCAGTTTACCTTTTGTGTTTGCATGTGTGTGACATCATCCTTGATTTCTTCCTACACCATGCAGTGGATTTATGCATTAATTTCCTCTTCTTTTTTCTAATACATTCATAGCTACTTTTTTCTTGCCTTTTGTGTCTCATAATTTAAATCTGTTTTCCACCTGAGGTTTTCTGATTTATCCCCACTTGATCATGCTTGGAAATAATGCTGAGAAAATACAATGCCTTTCAAGAGCACTTGCTCCAGTAGTGGAAATCCTAACCTGAAGGCCAGGAAATACAAGGTTAAGTACTATTTAACATGCAAAATAAAGTTTCAAAAGCTATGAGAATTGAAGTGGATGGGAAACAGACTGCGATCATTATTCAGAAAGAAAATTACTTCTTCATGTCACTCAAAGCTGAAACCCAATAGCTGCATCTCATATGGCATTATGAACTATCTAAAAGATACTAGATAAAATATTTGTAATTTTAGACCTTGTCTTTTAATATAAGGAAATTATAGAAAAAATGAATTACTGTTTTAATTAGGAAAAGTGTTAAAATTACAATATAAGAACCACTTATTTTTCCATATAACATTATATTGGAGGTTTGACAAAGGAATATCATACCTGTATCATGAGGTGGGTTGTGCTGAACTAAAATGTTTGAAAGATGTCATATATACTTCACAAATAGGTTCTGTGAATACTTATTGTCTTTGTATGATCATGCACCTTTCTCTCTTCAATTTAGAAGCCCATGCTTTTCTAAAGAGTCTGTGTTTTCTTTTAAAAGCTGTCATGATATACCTTTGTGCATGTTTCATTTGCTGTTTTGACTGGCTTGACTTCTCACTTCAACAATGCAGCTTTATTACAAGTCTTGCATTAATTTTAATTCATCCTTTTGATAACTGTGATAATAAAGAACTCTGACTTATCAGGGGTGAGGATCAAGGAGGATTAAGAAGCTGAAGCATGCAGGATAGAATAGAGGATGAATCATGTCTGCCAGATGGACAATGAAAACATGAAGAAAGTAAAGTAGGGTCAACAAATTGGAGCAGAGTGTTACTATGGAACTTCAGGTTTGTAGGAATTCACAAGCTATTGGATTTGCCCTCAAATACCCCAAGCATTTTTTAGAGGCACTATGAGTATAGACACTGCAGTGCTGGTATTGATTGCAGTAGAGAAAGGTGGCTGGCCAAATTTGCTACTGTTCTACATGAGACTGGGAGTAGGTTGAAAGTGCATGCTATGGTGAAATCATGCAATAGGAGACTGTCTGGGGTTTGTATTGCTGAGAATTCCAGAATGCCTAGAGTAAAAAGGAGAAAAAGTTCAGATGCAGGTTCCTCACGACTTAGCTCCAAGCCCTTTCTCACCCTTTCATGAGGCAGTGGTGAGACAGTTGTAGGAAAAGATGCTTCACTTCCCACCTGTATTGCATCTTCACCCAGGATCCCTCTACCTGTTCCCTGGAGAAATATAGTGAGCTTTTCGCCCTTGATCACATGCAGGTTATTTTAAGGGTCAAAAAGGAGAATTAGCTGCAACAGATGGGTATCATACAACCCAGGTTGAAGACTGGCTATGAAAATCTGTATGATTTGTGGCAACATTTAACTTGAAGTAGAGACTAAGTTATTAGAATGTTACTATTCATAAGGAAATTTTCAAAACACCAAAGAGCAGTTAGTGTTGAACTCTCAGGGAATGCCAATGAGGCCTGGACACTCAAGTCTCTGCTGCACTTCCCTTCCAAATCACTTACAAGGTTGACGTAAAAATAAGTTATGGAAGAGGTAGACTAAGGAGTGTTGAAAGGGTGAGTGGGATTAAAAAGGGGGAGGAAGGGAACAGCAGACCTTACTCATATTTTGGGCTTAGAGGAGTAGTACTTTGAGAGGGGTTGGCAATGAACAATGGAAAATACAGGAAAATATTTCTGCATGTACCTGTGGACAGAAGTAATTTTTTCAAACAATAGAGTGTTTCATGTAATTGCAGGTTCCAAGTGTTTAAAATCACTTGTATCTTCATTAAAGCATTTGCAGTGTGGCTGGTCAATTTGTAGATATATATCATATATATATGTATATATATATATCATATATATATATCTTCTGGAGTCCAAGCAGCTTTTCTCCAACTTCTAGTGTTATGTTGAAAATAGCGTGATAGCTGATACTGTAACACA
Organism: Turnix velox; assembly: GCA_013400935.1. Taxonomy (NCBI): domain Eukaryota; kingdom Metazoa; phylum Chordata; class Aves; order Charadriiformes; family Turnicidae; genus Turnix; species Turnix velox. The sequence goes on from VZTY01015157.1 coordinate 284,517, forward strand.
GCTTTATCATGTGCACTATTTAAGTCTGCCAAAATACATGGGGATCTAAAGGAAAGAGAGGGTCGGTGGCTAACTGAGTATCGTTCAAACTGTCAAATTCCTTATGAACAAATTAGCTGATCCTAATCTAGTTGACATTGGGAAGCCATCCAGGATATTTTTTTTGTATAAGATGACTTTTTGTTGGAACGATACAATTGTTTTCTTGGCTCTGATTACATCCTTCCTCACCACAGAGTGCTTGGGATGGCTATCAGAGAGAAATCTTATTACTTGTCTTATGCATCCTGCCTGTGTATCAATACAATATGTTTGTGTAAGAGAATCAGGAGCACCTCTTCACTGAAGGCAGCTCACAGGAAAAAGCCTACAGTAGGCTTGTTTCAGAAGCTAAAGCATTGCTAGAAGGCTATGCTGGAGCAGAGTCATTCCAATTACAACACCAGGCAAATTTTTATTGTGATCTTTCTAGAATGGGTCCCTTCCCATTTACTTGAAATAATTATGTGCTCATATTTTGTCTTCCTTGAACCCGTTGGAATCAATCTCTTGACAACAAGTGCAAAGACAACCTCTCATATGAAAGACTTCTGTTGTTATGTGGGTGAGCTATGACAGCTTTCAGTCCTCATGGGAAATCTCTCAATGTGCATATGATGTGCTTAAATGTAGTGCTTTGGAGAGCTCTTCAGAAGTCTGTTCTCTGGGTTTTGTTCCGGTTCCAGCAGGCTGGTCCACCAGCTCAGCTTTCTAGTTGAAGAATGAACAATTTGTTACTTCAATTACCTTTGGGTTATAGATTAAAAGTGAGGTTTGGCTAAGTATCAGTGGATGGTTACTGGATGCTGGGGAACTTAAAGGCCACAACCAGAGCAAAAAGAAGGAATTTAATTTCTGTTCAGAAACAAAGACAGAAAGAAAAGAAAACCCTTGAAAGGGGAGAATTAGGAGTTACAGCAACCACATATTAGAGCTAATTGCAAGGACAGTTTACAAAATTTGATTTTAATGTGGGAGAAACTTAATTTGCTCTTGGCAACTGGGTAGAATGCTTGATTCAACTTAACAAAAATACGTTTTTTGAAAGGGGAAGCAAGACTGACAGAATTTTGGCATGTCAACAAAAGGCAAGAATATAAAAAGAAAAGGATTAGTGAAAATGAAGATCAAGAAAGGATCAAAAATATATTGGCTAGACTCCAGGAAACATTTGTTACATTTTATAAGCAATGCTATTCTTCCCAAGTGTGTAGAACAGAGGAACTAGCTGATCTTTACCTAAAGCAATATTGGCCACCCTGCGTGCTAATGAACAGATGTCCCCACAGTAATCAGAAGAGCATTGATCTCCATACTGTAACTGAAATGGCATAAACTGACAGGTCCACATGCATGAAAAACAGATGGAAAATTCATAATAATTTGCAAAATTGTATTGATCTATTAGTAAACAAAAATGCCTAATGCATTAAATATGGCACAGTAATCTGGCTTTACATTTAATATAAGCTTTTCTTCTATTCCTATTTCTTACAATATAAAGAATTGACCTCCTCCAAAAAATAACTAGACAACAGGGTCAAGAGCAGAATATGTTTTATTGTGATGCCCAAGTGTCTTGTGGCAAAATCAGTGCCACAGGATAGAAAGAAGGCAAAAATGCAGATTCATTAAAAGAGACTGGTAAGATCAGCACTGGATGGGTCCATAAGGTGATTTCAGACTTCGAGACACCTGAACTGGTGATAGTTCATTCTGATACACCCCAGCTATGTTCAGTAACCCTTTCAGTTCAGCTTTTAGAAGCTTTGAATAATTAAAGCAAAGAGAGCTGAATTAATCTTTGGACTACAGTGTTTTGAGAGAGAAATCTGCATGTAGATAGCCAAGAGACATTCTCTTGCAGAATGACATAGGATGGGTTACATGGTCTCCTTCCTTTCCCAGGCACAGATTGCAACTTCCCTGTCTCCTGACACCAGGACCTAACCCACTGACCACCAAAGCCTGGCCATGTTTGACTGAGCTTTAGATCTTGAGTAGATTGTAGCAGTGATATCATGTGTTGACATGACTGCCTGTAACAGTCCTGAGGCGATTTTACTGTCTGCTGGAGCAATACTAAAACTCATTTGAGAGATGGAGTTGTGCTCCAGACTTATTAACCTTCTTAGCTAATGCCTTGTTAACTACCTGTGCAATAGCAGTTCTTAGAGGTTCAACAGCAGCTAGGTGGGTAGGATTTAATTTTCCTGTAATGCATGATTAAGTGTGGTACTGTGCTACTTCCTTCAGGATATAACCCTAAAAGCACTCCACCCCATTTTCAATAACACCTGTTAATTATTCAGTACAGTATTTTATTTTGACTGTACTCGAGTCTCTGGGGAAGAGTCTTGCTGCTGATTTTAAAGATGATTTTCCATTTGACTTGTTTTTTAATCATTAATATTTTCTGTGTTGTATATGACATCTTCTCTTTGGAATTTTTCATTATTTTGTTAGTGCAGAATTGTATCTAATAAATGTGATCAATCAATACTGTTCCTTCTGTAAGATGTGAACATACACAATAAAAGGGCCAAAGAATTTTTCTGAACATTTCTTTATAAATTAAAATATAAAAAGAAGCACTTTAAATGTTGCTTTAGGTATTTCTAAAGAACTTCTGTTTTATCTTTTTAAGGTCATGACTTTATTTCAGGAGTCCTTTGCTTGTTTCTTGATCTGGGGAGAAATATTCTTCAACAGTACAATACAGTCTTTTACATAGAACACCTGATCTTTTATGCAGATTTAATTTAAAATCAATAAGATTAAGTGCAGTTTTGCCAGCAATTACCCCCACACTTTTCCCTCCTGGCATTTTTGGAGTGAAATCCCAGTGTTTACTGTAGAAGGAATAAGCATGTCTTGGGCAACAGCTCCTGAGGCACCACAGCATCACTCTGCTGGGGAGAATGGCCAGTCATATAGGTTAATCTGCCACAGTGACCAAGGTGACTCCCCACTGCCCTTGTTAATCCTAATCTCACTTACATAGACTTTTGCCACCAAGGCTGGATTTGAAGGAGCCATCATTTTGATTCTTGTCTTTTAACATATTAGAATAAGACTGTGGAGGCCTAATTGAGTCAGTGTGGTCTACGGATGTGCTATCTCTTTTCTATTGTTTGACAGACTTTTGATCCCTAGCTGACTCATAAAAAAGAGTTGGCGGAGAAGCCACGGTGGACCATGTGCCTCACTGGTGATAACAATGAAAAAAAACAATGTCTTGGACTGAAACCTTGTTTCAGCTTTTGTTTCAGAAGATACCTTTCATTATCAGTGTTTGCTTTCAAAGATATTTTTACAATTAATTATGTTCGGTTTTGGTCTTGTACTAATTTTGAAAGTTTTGCTTTGGTAAATATGCATATATACAATATATTAAAATACTTGTGGGAAAGTTATTATTTTTAATAGGACTTTGAGATTTTGTCAGTAGTTTGGAGTATATTGATAATGCTAATCAAACTAAAATTATAATAAAATTTTAAGAGTGCCTATATTACCAGTGCTGGAATAGTACATTGTATTTGCGTATGTTTGCATGATTAGAATTCATGCATAGATGTACATATTCTTTAGCTATTTTGTGCACATAATTTAATTGCATTTAAAGATGCACTTGGGGTACTTCTTGATGCATATGCTTATCAAATAGCCTACTGCTATTTGATAAACATACATGTAGCATATATGTATACTGAATATTTCTGATTGCAGATGTTTTATATGTGTAGTTAATAGGAATTTCCACAAGCAAAGGAATTGCTGGCTTCCAACAGATTCCTGCAGATTTGAGTCCTTTGTGTCTTTACTAATTCTGCCACAATGGCCCCTGCTCAATAATAATTCCTTGAACACCTCAAGTGCAAAGGAGATGTTGCTATCATGGCTGACCTGGAGATATTGATATGCTTGGTAGGCAGCCACTATATACAGGTTCATTGGCCAATGATGCAAATATTTTTTACAGCTGCTGAGTTCTCCTTCCTTGCTCTACTGTGGTATCAAAATGGGATGGTATTCCACCTAGGAGCTAAATAACAAGAAAAACTTAGGATTGTAATTATTGTTGAGATACTTGCTATGCTTTGAAATGTCAAGAAACTGGCCAGTGAAGTAAGAAGGTATAGGGCAGGAGGCATACAGAGGAAGCGAAAGACACTTCTGTGCAAAGAGCACAATCAAATCCCCATTTCAAGCTTGATTCCAGAAATTCAGAGAAATCAAGCTAAAAAAATTAAAGAGACAAATTTACATCATTTAACTTACAGTCTCTACTTCGAGTGTCATGCTCTATGGTTACACTGGAACCCATGTCCTGAAAGCAAATTTTCAGTGAAAAAGCTACAACAAAGACAAAGAATTGCGTGGCTTTACTGTTGCAAGCAAAACCTTCCAAATAAGGAGCAGCAAATACCTTTTTTTCTGCTTGGTCCTAGTGAAAGTCTGATGTAATAGAGTAGGGAAATCTTAAAACCACATGAAGATATATGGGCTATAAATATATTGTTCTTGCACAGTATTTTCTCTGGTCTAGCCAGAATGACCTCTAATTCCCTTGACTTGGGTTTTTTTTTACCTTAAAAATAATTTTCAAACTTTTGGTGCTTTTGCATCTCCTTTAGTCTCTCTTCTTGCTTCTTTTTTTCACTTCTGGCATTCAAGGTCTCTTAGCACCTGTTGACTGTCTCATTTCCCACACTTTGTGTCATCATGTGATAACACCAGCTGAAGGGCTTCTTCTAAAACAACAACCACAAAGGCAGACTGTGGTTTTGAGAAAGGCACATCTTGCAGAGGGTGACATCCAACACTATCATGATGCCACCTGCATCTGTACTTGAAGTAGTCTCACAAGTATGTGAATCATGTCTGAATTTGTATGGGTGTGAGAGGTCCAGTGTAGGACCTTGAAAAATAAAATAGCTAGCATTTAAGAAGTTAGTTGTAGCTAGCAAAAAAGGAACACATTTTGAGCACTGAAGTAAATTAATTCCATTACAGAAATTCAAGGAACTTGCTGTATCCTACTCCCTCGCTCTTTCCCAAGAACTACAGCCCCAGACTTTGTACTACATTGCTGTCCTACCTGGGCATCACAGTAGAAACTGTATCCACAAAAGGACTTTTTCCTTGGAGCTGGCTCTCATTCACATCTTGTAAGCATCTTCTCTCCTAGCACTTCCTTCCCTCCCTTCAGACATACTGAGTGAAGATGGAGTCAAGATCTGCTGCCTAACAGAGAAGAAAACTCACCAACATCATGATGGAGTTATGACTGAATAGCAACATGCAAGAACTCCTTCCTTGCATTTCAAACACGCACTTGGATGGACTTCTCTGCCCACCTAAAGCTGTGGAGAAAACTCAATACCATAAAAATTAACACTACTCAAATTCATACAGAAAGGTCATCTATATAGTAAATCTTGATTTCCCTCATTTACAATGCAGACATTAGATTGATTTTAAGGCAGCTTCAGAAGACAAAAGTATACAGTTTGGACCAGTTTATCTCCTTCAGAGTCATTCATCTTACTGTAAATGCTTAGGATTTTCAACTCTCAAAAGACTGTTATTACATTTACCATGATCTCACAATGCCATCCATCAAAGCTGTGACACTTCCCTCATGTAATTGTTTTCATATGGAGTAAAAGTAAACCTGCCATTGGTCAGGGTGGACAACCACTTGTCCACTTCTTCAGCATGCACAATCAGCTCAGCAAGCTCCATTTTTACAGACAGCTACAACATCACACATTTATATGGGAGAACAAACAAGAAACATTGTATCTGGGAACTGGGATGCAGGTTGAAACTGCATGCTGGAGATCCTGAGGCCCCCACGCTGTGGTAGATCATTTTATTAAGTACACAGTAGTCAAGACAGATAGAAGGAAGGAGAAAAGAGAGTATACTTGCGGAGTGCTGCATAAATGACAAAGAAGTAAAATGCAGATGGAGAACAACTGCAAGCTTAGATAAAGGTCATTGAGCTTTTCTTACCCTTGCAAGTAAAACAGGGTCAGAGCTTGTATGCTTGTACCCATCTGCAGTTGCTGATACTTTTCCAGTTTTAGCACACTTTAGCCCTTGCAACTAGCACGACTATTGTGGAAAATGTGTGGGTGTTGCTAAGTGGACAGTGTGTTACATGAACCTTTTCCACTAGGTGGTTTGGATAAAACTTAACAGTTCAGGATGGAGTGATGGGAGTTTTTGGTCCTGGATTCAAGCCATGTCACGCCCTCTATCTCCTGTGCCGAAGTACAATCTCCAGTCTCTTTTACTTAGTAGCATACATGTAATCCAAAACACCTTTTGTAAAAAGGGAGGTTGAAGAGAGTGGTCAAAGGTTTTTGGATGCAGCCCTCAATCTTTTTTTTCTATCTTTAAAGGATTTCCTCATAAGATCAGAATAAAACAATATATCCAAAAGCCAAGCACCAATTCCAATAAGCACCATTTCAGCTACTTTTTTGTAAGAGGTCAGATTATGTAATAACATTAGTCTTTTCTTGAGTCATAATCTGTAAAATGATCAGTATTACTGAACAAGACAGATAAAAAAGGAAAAATAACCTTGTCAAGAAATGATGTACAGGTAAATTTTATTTGTGTGATGATGATTGTTGCCTCAAGGTTGAAGGCAATTCCATTCATACTGGATGTGGGAGCAAAGTGGAAAATCAGCAGGAACCTATGTGTGGGTCATAAATGAACATACACTACTGTCTTCCAGGACTCACTGGCTGCTGAAGCATAAAGAAGTGCAGAATTTCTGGTAAACAAATTATATCATTATTCATGGTAGATTACTTGTCTTTTGCACAAAGACCAGAGGATTCATTAATCTTTTTGTAAATGTTTTCTTGCTTTCATGGAGATCACGTCTTCATTTTCCATTTTTTAAGGGGAGATGTTTTGATTTTTTATAATCAGGTGGCTTGTAAATGCAGAGATGGAAATAGTGAAATCATCTCATTTTCGTCTCTTAGTGGGAGGCCAACAGGGGAAAGCAAAAACAAGTTTCTTCAGCGCAGACAAGTTCAGCAAGATAGTGTGAAGTGAGGGCTGAAACATACTCTATGATCATCTGCAGGCCATGTATCTGATGAGCATAGAGCCCTTACTGTTGGTGACATAAAAATCCCCCAGGAATTGCAACACTGAAATTGCACACCCCACCATTTGGTGTTCAGTAAAACAGATTTACACTAATGAATGGAGAAACTCTTTGACACAAATATTACTATGGGAATTCTCATGTTCATGAATCAAACAACAGAAAAACAAATAACTTCCATGTTTTTTGTTGGGTTTTTTTTGATTGATGGTGGCTTAGCTATAGCTCTTTTGTCAAAGGGAACAACGCAAGTCATGACCTAATCATTAAGACAATAGTCTTACACAGCTGCCTGCAGATCACTCACATCTGTTCCCTCCCTCGCAGACAGACATCCAAAGACCACTATCTGACCCTTGCTCCTTCCCATGATCCCATTTGACTCTCCTGCCAATAAGCCACTGGCACCTCAAACCACCTTGCCATTTGAAAAGCTGGGAGCAGAGGCTTCACTTCCTGGTTTTCTGGGCTACGTTTATCTCACAAGAGGCTGCTGTACTGAAAACAGATAAGATGGAGCTGGGGCTCCAGACATGACAGATGACATGACAGATGAAGCCAACGTCACTGACAAAAAAGCAGGAAATCATCAGCTTAAGACACAAACTCCATTAATATAAGGCCCCTGCAACATTTGGGAATGTATCTGTAGCTGGTTACCCTCACAGAGGATGGATGGATGGACGGATGGATGGATGGATGGATGGTTGGATGGACAGATGTATGAACAGATGGACAGCATGTTCCCTAGAATAAGCATAGCATTCCAGCTTCCACTGTCGCTCATGCCTTTCCAACCCCTAACTTCTACCAACAGAAAGCCTAACAGAGTTATTATAAACTAATAAATGTCCCTTTTCCTTAGAGATTCAGTCACAGGGAAAATGAGTATAGAAGAATCCATTATTCCCTCCTTCCCTGGGGCTGCAATTATGTTAGTCCAGATAGTACCTATTACCTGCCTGCTTCCTGTTATTTTTGGAATGATCTTAAACAGGGTGAAAGTGCTTATTCAGGGTGTGGGAACAGGAAGATTTTATTTCACCTCTCCAAATACCAGTATTTCACATGACAAGCTAAGGACTGAAATCCATTGAATTTTATCTGAATCATACAGTAATGTCAGATAAATTTGGATGAGACCCTGAAATAACAAGAATATGGATCCTGTGGGGATCTGGAGGAGATACTGAATTACCATTCTCACTAAATGCTGTACACCATGTGGCAATGCTTACAAACAGCTTTTTTTCACTTTCTCACGCTTAAAAAATATTTACCATTGATGCAGTTAAATGTGTCAGATCATATTGTGCTCAGACTATAAGTAATCACATTGTTCGTACCTTGCACAGATTGTTTGGGTATCCTTCTGGAATAAAAGTTGTTACATCAAAGCAATGTGTTGATCCAATGCTAAAACGGTGTAACTTTCTCCTCAGAATGCAAAGAGATCCCATTTAAACTATATTGAGAGTCTGTATTATAATTTTTGCATTGTAAGAGACGATTTTAGCTTCCAATCAGAGACAGGACAGCATAAAGACCAGCGATATGTTTGAGCAAAATTGAACACAAACTTAGTTTTTCAGATTTTGCCCTTACTGAAACATATAGAAACAGTGCTTATCTATATGGTTTACAGAATCACAGAATATCAGGGATTGGAAGGAACCTCAGAAGATCATCTAGTCCAATCCCCCTGCCTGCACAGGAACACTTAGATCAGGTCATACAGGAAGGCATTCAGGCGGGCTTCTGCAGAGAAGGAGACTTCACAACCTCTCTGGGCATCCTGTTCCAGTGTTCTGCCACCCTCTCTGTGAATATGTTTTTTTGTGCATTTATGTAGAATCTCCTGTGTTCCAGCTTGCAGCTGTTGACCCTTGTCTTACCAGAACTGAACATAATATTCCAGATATGGTCTCACCAGGGCAGAACAGAGGGGGAGGAGAACCTGTCTCAACTTACTAACTACACCCCTTCTAATACACCCCAGAATGCCACTGGCCTTTTTTGCCACAAGTTCATATTGTTGGCTCATGGTTATCCTGCTGTCCACCAGGACCCCCAGGTCCTTTTCCCCAAGATTACTCTCTAATCTGAGAGTTGGGCTCAGTGCCCAACTCATACTGACAGATGGAGTGGTTCTTGCCCAGATGCAAGACCCTATACTTGCCCTTATTGTTTCATTAAATTCCTCCCTGCCCAACTCTCCAGCCTATCCAGGTCTTGCTGGATGGCAGCACAGCCTTCCAATGTGTCAGCCACTCTTCCCAGTTTGGTGTCATCAGCAATGTGCTAACAGTGCACTCTAGTCCCTCATCTAAGTCACTGATGACTATATTGAACAGTACTCGTTCCAGTACCAATCCTTGAGGAACTCCACTAGACACAGGCCTCCAGCTAGACTCTGCCCCATTGATCACAACTCTCAGGCTTCTGTCCTTCAGCCAGTTGATGGTCCACTTCACTACCAAATCATCCAGACCACACTTCCTCTGTTTAGCTGTGAGAATGCTGTGGGAGACAGCTTCAAATGCTTTACTGAAATCAAGATAAATCACATCCAACCAAAACAATTCTATGAAAAATACAAGCCATTTAGACTTCCCTCAATTCTATTCCCTTGTATTACATTACTTTCCCTAAATTTTCCTTTCTTCATGTGAGCAGCTTTCTTGTGGCTACATTTTTGGCCTCTGTTCCATTTGATTTTCCCCTGGTTATTTTCTGCAGGCAAACATCCCCAGGAAGATTGCAAGAGCTCTTTTTGTGTCCTGGAAGCTCAGAACCTGTATGACCACTTCAGGCTTCTGTAACTTAGAGTGGCAAGTAATAGTTTCATATGATTTCACACATAGCTTGGATTTCTTCCCAAAATGAGCGACTGGAGTGAAAAACAAAAATCAGTTCCTCTGTGCCTATTCCTGAACAGAATATTCTTTAAAGATATATGGTAGTTGCATCTAGGTTATGAACTGTAAGATTTAAATCCTGTAAATTTAATGTGCAGCCACATTAAAGGTGCCTGAAAATTCTAGAATTTTTTTTCAATTGAATAATAGTTTATTTCAGGAGCCTACAAAAGTCACTTAATGCCTACAAATGCAAAACTGCTGTAAGATTAAAATTGGACTTTCAAGACATTGACAGTCTTTTTGTTGGTCATAAATATGTATTTGTATATACCCAGCTTTGCCACTGTTTTGCCACTATTGCTGTTATGTGCCAGACTTGGAGAACCATGCCATACTCAGTAGGAAAAAAACACAGAAAAAAAAAAGGTGGTCCTTTTAATAAAGATCTGAGATAAGCATTTTTTTCTGGTTGAAGAATAGCTACTTTTCAACATATGATAAGTTTATTTTTTAAAAAATTAAAACTGAAAAATTTGTTTTTAAAAATTCAAATCAGTGGATCACAGATATTCTCTTTTTCCTCTTGTTTTTGAGAGATGAACATTCTTCTCACACACACAAAAATAATGTGTCAAGTCTGCTTTAAAATACTGGAAAGCATCGTATCTTTATTCCAAGGTGAAGAAAGTCTTGTACAGGCCTACAGGATTTGGTCAGCCTGTGTATTTTTGTAAACTGGCAGGCTCCCTCACCGGTCAGAGAAAAAAATACAATACCACACCCAAACCTCTTTAAGGCCCTTCCTTCAGGCACATTTTATTATCTGAAATGCAAACTTTACCAAGCAGGACAACACAAGGTTATTTCCCCTGACGAAAGCTATTCCCAAGGGCCCCTATAACCAGGAGCTGCTGGAGCTGGCTTCAGCAAGACTTACTCAATGAATTCCCCTTTGGTCAAATGATGGCTCACAACTGGGTGGTTCCACTGCTTCTCTCCCATCTTCTCAGGGACAAATGTGCAGCCTCAGTTATTTGCCTGCTTTTTGCTATGTTTCAATTTTTTTTTTTTTACTTAATCTTGTGTTTTCTCAGATAAAATCCATTGACATTTTCTCACTGCCTGAGAATATAGATAAGAAATTGTCTATACCTATTATTATCTTTCCTTGCTTAGCTCATAGTTCCTTTAGCAGCAACAGGGTATCACTCTAAAACTGGAAGTCAATGTGCCATTTTTACTTTTTGTACTACCAAAATTCTTTCCTTTATGTGTTTTGTTGGTCTGGTTATTGTCAAACAGACTCGTGAAAGCCAGAGAAATTATCTTTATTGACTTTCATAAGTATTGGACCAGATCCCAAATGAATTTCTGCAAAAAGATTACCATAATCTATTAGTTGGAGAGTATTAGTAAAACACTGCTGTCACCTTTACTGAGAATGAAATGTGGTTTTCCACATGAGAATGTAGTAGGAATATATTTTGTTTCTACTGCCAATAATGCTGTTACTGATCCTGCTTGTAACTTTTCTAATCATTATAAACATTCTTTCAATGAAGTTAAGTGACCAATACAGAGTACTGTCACTACATCATAGCTGTAAGTTATGATCTTAGATTTATAAAATCCAGGAAAGGACTTATGTGTCTATCTAATCTTCTGCCACAATAAGGTTTCTGAATGGCAAGCAGATATTAAAAATTATTGCTAGTGGGGTAATTCGCACCTGATTAAATCTCGTTTTAGTCACTTTTACCTGCCTTGCCAAGTAAATTATACTGATTTAATTCATCCATTCTTAATAGTGCTGAGTATCAATTATTAAACTCTGAATAGAAGTAATTTCATTATCTCCTGAATGTCCTACCATCAACTTAAGTAATGTGGATAGACTGTAACTATTTATTCTAAATTCTTCAGACTCCAAGAATAGCTTTTCCCAAGTAAAACAAGCTGCTCCACTAACGGTGAAAGGATGAAACCCAGACTATTCTGCTCTGTATTTGTTGTCCTTCGCAGCAGTAACCAGAGCTGTCTCTGTATCTCTGTTACACCATCACTGGGCCCAAAGTATGGCTAATGTGAAATCACACACATGTAAGAATCCAGCAGTTCAATTTCAGATGTTTTTCCATCTGGGACAGTATTAATTTGAGTGTACTTCTCTTGTATCTCCCACTTAGTTTTATGAAGATTGAAGGAATATTTGAAAAACATTTTACCATATACCTTGCTTCTATAGATATTTGCAAAAAAACCCACCCAAACTGCAGACAATGAAAAAAAAATAACTTAATTATCAATTTCTATGAGTGAAAAAAAGAGCAAAACAAAGACAGACAAAGAAGGGATCTAGTCTGTTCAAAGACAATGTAGTTGCCACTGTAACTCAGATGCATCAGCCTCTTGAGAAGTTGTTTGCAGGAATGACGGATGCATACGTACATGTGATCCAACATCAAGACCTGTGGAAAATTATTTTTATCCATAGCAAAGGGACAAAAAGAACCATTCCCTTCTGTTTTGTCTATGAATGACTTGGAAAAAATTAATGCTGAGTTTGGCCTACATTGCAACATTATTATGTCTTTCAGGGAATTCACTTCATATAAGCATAAGAAATTGGTGGACTTCAATGCAAAGAGCAAAGTTCACTACATCTCCAATCATCAATAAAATCACATAAAGGACATTACTATTTTAAGCATATTAAGAAAAAATGTATGTACTCAACTGGTTTTCAGAGAAAACTTTGAAAGCAAGATGACCTTTTCAGAAGGGGAAGTTTTTGGGGAAGAATAATGTTAAGTAGAACAGTTACATTAGTTAAGCGCTGACATCAGTATTAAAATATTGATTTATAAATCCGAAGCCATATTTGTTTTTATAAACAGTGTAGAAGTGAAAACTGTGGAGGTGAAGAAGTTATCTCCAGTTAAACTGAAATCCATCATGAGGTAGCTGTTGCAGCACCCGAAGACCAAAAGCTTCCATGTTTCTTTTTGTCACATACAGTGTACAGACAAGGGAACTCTGGACTGGTACTGTTTTGGTTTTTTTAATTTTTTGTTTCTCCTTTACACTTTGTGGCTGATGTTTTCCTATTATCAAGGTCTTGCATATTTTCAGCACCCACCCAACTCTGTGATATTATATGTATTTTTTAAAGGTTTGAGTGACAAGTACATTGATATAAGTGAATCATCATTTTGCAGACATAAATTTTTATCAGATTGGTTTTCAAGTAGATTTATGCACTTAAGTCAGTGCATCTGCCATAGAAGATTAGCTCATGGAAGATAGGACATTTGTTCTAATAGAGAGTGATAGAATTTTAAACTTAAAGCATGTGAAGCAAACTAGATAGTAAAAGAGCATCTTGTCTTGTTCTTTCTTATCAGACAAAATAAACTAACCTGAACTTAAAGGATGTAATTGTGCAAGATTTGTCCAGGTTTCCATTCCCTGCTAGTATCTGGGACTAGATCTGACTAAAGGATACATAAAAGATGACCAGATGACTAAGCAAGGAAAGTAAAACAAAAGGACATCTGAAGTACATAATTTCTCATTATTACAGGATGAATTAACAATACCTTCCATGGGATTCTTCCAACTGCAGTATATGAGAATTAATTGAGAGATAAAGATGGGCTTGACAATTTCAAGTACAATTATGTCTTCATTGTGATTTTTTTTCTGAAAGAAAGTAGAGTCTTTAGTGAAAAATCAAAGTATACCATGTAATGAAGCCATCAACCTCAAATACTGTGCCCAGTTTTGGGGCCCTCACTACAGGAAAAACACAGAGATTCTAGAGTTGAGTTTAAAGAAAGGCAACAATACTGGCGAAGGGTCTAGCTAAAGAAACTGGGGTTGTTCAGCCTGGATAGAAGGAATCTGAGGGGAGACCTTATAAATCTCTACAGTTACCTGAAAGGAGGTTCTAGACTGGTGGAGGTCAGTCTCTTCTCCAATTAACAGGACAATAGGAATTGGCCTCAAGTTCCACCAGGGAAGGTTTAGACTGGATATTAGGAAAAAAATCTTGACCAAAAGGGTTATCAAACATTGGATCAGGTGGCCTGGCAAGGGGTGGGATCAATATCCTGAAGATATTTAAAAAATGGACAGACATGATGCTTAGCAATGCTGTTAAGTGGTGATTTTGGCCGTATTAAGTTGATGGTTGGACCCAAAGATCTTTACGGTTCCCTCCAACCTAGATTATTCTATTATTTCATATTCATTTCATGATTCTTACTGTCACAATTAATGCCATGTATCTCTCTTCAGCCTGAAGAGCTCAATAGTAGAATGTCTAGGCCATGTTTATATCACAGATTACTTCATCCGGAAAAGTGATGGGCTTGTCAAACTGTATTCACTTAGGGATGCCTGTATATTATCGCTTTAAAATATTTTTCAGAGTCTATGGAATGTTTTATTCTACTGAGGAAACAGAAAATGATCCCTTTAGTGCTACTGGAAACTCGACTGCACCCCTATGTTCAACAAATATACCTCACTGCAGAAGTATTGGTGAAGTCAGATGATGGTAGTAGCGAGGATCCATGACAAACTTTTAAAAGTGCTTTTTAAATTGACCTATACAATCATATACAACAGAAAGCTACATATATGCGTGAGTCACTGTAACATGATTTATTTAGCACAGACATGCATCATATGCAACTGAGTGATAATGACAGCTTTCTGTTTTGTCTCTTCATTACATTGGTAGTTCCCATTATTTTTTCCTGTCAGTCACCTTTAACAATTAAAAGTAGGCTGGATCACTAACATGAAGACTTTCACACCTTGCAGAACTTTTATATAGATTTTAAATATACTGTACACAACTATCTACATTGAATGCTAATAAGTTTTTGGCCTTGATCAATTCTTCTGGCAGTAAATTTTAAAGCCTAATTCTGTGTTAAATGAAAACTGCTTACTTTTATCAGTTTAAAATTTGCCTTCTTTCAATCTCAAGAAATTTCCTCTTATATTATGAGGGAAAAAACAGCATCTGTGATCCATTCCCCAGTATACACTTTGATCATGTTCCATTTTATACACCTCCTCCAGAAGACAAATTCCTAAACTTTTGAATCTTTCTCTAAGAAATTTCCCATGCCTTTGATCATTCAAGTAACTTACCTCACTCTGTATCAACAATATACTTCAAGACCTAAAAGATCTGATCTCTGCTGTAATAATTTTTTTTAACAAAAAACATTTGATCAGGTTTTTTCAGTGAGTGCACCCACAGCAACCATGCTCTCAGTGACCCTGCTTGAATTTGAACTGCTGCTCTTATAGCCCCTGTGGTTACAAGTTAGTTTCCCTTTTGCTAAGACTGTTGGGTCACTGGAAGCAAGAAGCAGTCTGAGAGCTAGCAGGAAGGCCACAGGGTGTGAGGGGAGTTTGGCATTATACACAAAGCATTATGGAATTACAGAAACAGCTAAAGTCACTGAAATGTTTTATTCCTTATTGTAACAGCAACTTTACATACTTGTGAGGCTCATGGTAGACCATCCAAATAGGCAACATTTCCAGATCAGACTGCCATTACATGTCTTACCTAATTTAGCTAGATCCTGTTGATATTGTATGAGATCTTGACTAACATATATCAGTAATTCACATGTGAAAGTTTTCTGCAAACTCATCCATTCTCAAAGAAATAACAAATATATTTAACAAGCTGATTGATACTATGGAAAATTGGAGACACTTGTTATTTGCCATATGTAAAAAAATGATCACTTATTACTATTCTTCACTTTCTAGGTGCTAAATCAGCTTCTAATCTAGATGGTGTTACTTCAAAGACAGATGTGATTGTGTTTGCTACAGTACTTATACACTCAGATAATTTATCCCTTGAAAAAGTGCTTAAAAACATTGATAATATCTATATTTTAAAACATAACACCCACACTGCATAGCGTGATATAACATCTGGAATTATGCTGTTTCTTCCCTCATGCTATGTCTTACTTAAGTTTAAAAGGAAACAGGACTGAAATACACTGAATATTTTTAAACTAAGGACTTTAAAATTACTAAAATTTAGGAACTTCGAGAAGAAATATAATAATTCAAAAGACATTAGCTGGTTAGCTAATTTTATTGAATATTTTATTAATTCCCACAAAAAAAACTGGTAGAGGTGTGGAAGTGCCCAGGTGCCTGCTGAAAAAAACAGGATCAGCAGTGATGCTGTCAGCTGGATTAGCACTGCTAGTCTTACTGAAATTCTTAATGAATATGCCTTAAAGTAATATTTAATCTCATTGGGCAGGAAGAAAATAAATGCTCATTGTGTTTACCAGAAGTGACCTGGTTAATTGTATCTCAGTCTGAGCTGCTGAAGCCAAAATGATGCAGTTCTCCAATGGCAACTTGCTTGCACTGAAGAATGCTCTGCTATCAGATGAATACCTTTTGTGAGACTTTCACTTACTTACTACTTGAGGTATAGCTAGGGCTTGTGGACTAAATCTTACTATTTGTTGAACAGCTTTCCCTGTAACATTTACATAGGTATTAGTGTTTAAAAAAGGCATCTCTGAAGATACTGCTGTAATATGAAACAATTGTGCTTCTCTATTAAATTGCTGTTATTGGCTGTTGTTTTTCCTCATATCTTCATATGACATAACGTACTACCCTTGAATAAAAATCCAAATCCACTGTTACTACCATGAAAAGACTACATAGAGTATAAGTTCCTATGCTGGGCTTAGAAAATCTTTAGATTTTGACAACATTTATTTAGTTAGTTAGCTTAAAACTCCTTTTGAAATCTTGAAAACAATGTTACATTTGAATAGCAAGCAAATGAAATGTGGGTCATATTTGCAGAGAATACAGTCACTGAAAACTAGGAGCAGCAGCATAAGAAATGCGAATGGGAAACTCAACCATGAAGAAATGATCATTTGATAAGAAGATGGGGATTTGTGTAACAAGCATGAATAGGAAGGATAAAACAAACATCTCTGCAATAGAGTGGTCACGTGATATGATAGCAATTCTTCACTTTTGTACCTTTCATCCATGTGAAGAGATTGGGACAGATAAAGGTCAACACAACTTCTGTCAAACTTCTGCTGCAGAGCACATTTGAGTCACAAAAGGTCAACAAGACACCAGTATTAATTAGGTATCTTTGTTTTCAATTGTATTTTAATCTTAGCACCATGTGAAAGGTGTTCTATACATCCCAAGTTTGTACAGCTGCATGTACTGTTCTGTACCAACTAGTTAGAAATATGCAAGTAACATAAGGAAATAATCTGCACATTTGCATACAATTTGTATTGGAACACAAACTTTATGTTTAACACACCCTGCCTCCAGTGGTGACCAGGAAGGATGTGGAGTTGCAGATAGTGGGTTTTGGCATGCAAGCCAGGATGAGACAATAGTTAGGTGGTTAGTTATAAAACCAGGGTATGTGTGTTTCTATGGATGTGTGGCAATGCGGTGGGATATCAGAGAACACCTGAGGTATGCAGGTGGTTGGGAGAGGCTCGATTTCTAATGCTGTCAAGACCAGACAAAAACATGGTATAGGTCTTGAAGATGGAGACATCTGACTTGAAAAATATTAATGAAATCATCAGCCTGAGCATGAAGATGAATGGAGATACCTGCGAAACAGCTAGACTGGAGACACTCTCAGTGTGGGATGCAGCACAGCGAGGACAGTGGTGTTTCTGTGCCGGGGGCGAGTGAAGTGTATAGGCCTTACACTAGGCCGAGCCTGCCATGCTCCCCGCAAAGCTGACCACAACGACAACACGGTCCCCCTCAGAGAGATACTCTGTTCCCTCACCGTCCCTGAGGGAACTAAGGACCCGAGACCGAAACGAGCAAAGCCAGACCCATGCCCGCCGCTAACGTGTCCAAAAGACCAGCGAAGGGGCGGAGCGCATTGCCCCGCGGCCCCGGCTGAACCGGAAGTGGCCGGGCGGAGGCGGGAGAGGCAGCAGCATCACTGCAGCGCATGCGCGGCAGCATGAGGCGAGCGGAAGGGCACCCGGCGCGCCTGCGCAGAAGAGGAGCGGAAATTCTGACGGGCCCGATCGGCCACCAACATGGCGCCCTAGGTCTGCCGTGACAGAGCCACTACGTGCTAGCGAGGCGTCTAACGCCGCCGCTATCATGTCACGGCACAGGAACGTCCGAAGCTATAACTACGACGAAGGTAATCTCGAGTAGGAGCAGGTAGCAGAGCTGTGGGGGCTGCTCTCTCCGCGCCTCGCCTAACCTTCCCCCACCCCTTCCTTAGGCCCGCACCTATTCCCCCGACAGGCCCTTCCGCCTGGCAGCGGGGAGCGGCGACAGGCGCGGGGGATTGCCGAGGTGGTGCGCGGTGAGTAGCGGCCTTGGTCCCGCCCCTTTTCGGGGGTTGGACGAAGCGCCGCGCGAGGCCCCGCTCCCTCGCCCGTTTCCCGCCCGTGCGGCGGGCGGAGCCCACGTGATCCCCGTCGTGGCAGCCGTCTGCGCTTCCAGGGAAGCCTCGTCGGGCGAACGCGGCCCCGGCGCGCAGGCTGAGGCTCAGCAAGGTCTACGTGCTTTTGCTGGCTGCCGGAGTTGGCCTTTTCTCCGGCAGGGAGGAGTGGCTTGAAAAACCAGCCTCATTACATCCCAACCCGCCCTTCTCTGCTTCTAAGAAACAAGGGCAAGCTTTTGTTCCCGATCTAGGTCTGGCAAGCTCTCGCTGATAGTCAGCCTTTGTGAGAAAAAGGCATCTGTCCTTCCCTCCATCTTAAGGATTTCATTGTGCCATATTTTATTTAAACGTTTGCGAGGCCTAATGCTTGCATTAGAAACCTAATGAAGCTCAAAAAGGGCAAGTGTAGGGTACTGCATCTAGGGAGGAGTAGCCCCATATACTGGTACAGGTTAGGGGCTGATCTGCTGGAAAGTAGCTCTGCAGAGAGAGACCTCGGAGTCTTGGTGGGCAGCAGGCTGGTCATGAGGCAGCATTGTGCCCCTGTGGCCATGAAGGCCAGTAGTCTCTTGGGGTGCCTTCAAAGAAGTGTTAACAGCAGGTCAATGGTGTTCATCCTTCCTCTGCTCTGGTGAGGCCGCATCTGGAGTGTTGTGTCCAGTTCCAAGCCCTCACTGTTTTCCTTGCAAAGAGCTAGAAAGATGGTCAAGGGAATGGAGCTGCTTAATGAGAGAAGGCCAAAAGATGTGGGCCTGTTTAACTTGGTGAAGACTGAGAGAGAATCTTGTAAATATGCAAGAGTTAAGTATCAAGAGGATGGGTTCAGAATGTTTTCAGTGGTGCCTAGGGGCTGGACAAGGACCAATGAGCTGGAGCCCAGAAAATTCCATCTCAATGAGAGGGTGACAGAGTGCTGGAACAGGCTGCCCACAGAGATTGTGGAGACTCCGGAGATAGTCAAAACCTGTCTGTGTGCATTCCTGTCCAGAGCTGTCGGAGAACCTGCTCTGGAAGAGGGCTGCAGTAGGTGATCTCCAAAGGTCCATTCCAACCCCTACCAGGAGCTCTTATGTAAGAATTCACCTTGTACATACATTACTGCAACTTTCTTAGTGTTCTGTGCCCTTCATTTATGTAAACTGTAAATCATAACCTTTTCTCTCAGTGTTTATGTTTTTGTTGCCTTGGCCTGTGGAAAAAATGGACACATTTGCATTCTATATTAGTATTTTAAAGAAGTCTTTGGTATGGGAGTAGCTATTTAACTGCTTCACTTTGTTACACATATAAAAATTGCTAGAAATACTTTGACCTGCTGTTGAGTGGACTGATGCAATGTATATGTTTATGTTGGCAAATCTGGTTTTGCACTGTGAACTTGGAGTTTTTGGGAAAGCCCTGTAAATCCACTTCAGTCTTGACATCTGCGTGGCCTGTTTTGTAGGTTTTATTAGGGCAAATTTACCTAGACTGAGGATTTTCCTGCTTGATTCTTTCATTCTCTAGAGATTATCTTCATCACAGATCAGTTGAAGCATTGTTTTCAACTGAATCTCTGTCATCTGTGAAGCTGGGTGCCCAATCTGTACAATTCCTTCTCTGTTTGTACACTCACTATAATCTGTTTTAATAGGGTTGCTGTGATGTACAGTAATTTGATGTAGGCTTACCTGGCTCAAGTTGTTATTGCTACTTGAAACTTTACTGTTGCATTACACATCAGACTTAATTATAAGTGTGTGTATTTGTGGTCTTTATACTTTTAACTGTGTGCCTCTTTTGTAGTTGCCTACAATCATTTCTGTCCCAAATGAAGTACGCTTTTGTGTTGTCTTTTATGTAATATAATGCCATGTGTTCTTTTTATGCCACTTAGGATTCTGTAATGCTTTCTCTGTCTCCATTGTTTGTCTCCTTTCTAAAGTCAATATTTGCATGTTTTGATGTTTCTGAGGCCTTAGATCTCATGGCATTTATTTAACTGTATTCTGTTTCTGCTCCCTCCTTTTTTTGTTGTATTATAATAAGAACAGAATGATATTCCATCTGAGAGTATGCTGGTGTTACAACTGTTGGTACTGCAGAATGCTTCTGTGGCTTCTACTCTGTTCTCAGTAATTTCTGTTATTTTTAAATACTTATTTTTATGGTTAATAAGAGCTGAGCCATTATCTCTGAGATGGCTTTCCTTAGTCTAGAAATTAAACCCATATGGAATGATTGAAGTAATGCACACCACCTAGACTTACATTGACTTCACTTGGTACTAACTGGATGTTAACCATTCACACAAGTTACCTTGGAGTTCCCCTTGAGGTTGTCCAAATATTGTCCAAACTACAAGAAGTTTTCTTACAATGGAAAAAAAAAAAGCCTAGTTCTTCTCTAGACTTACTGTACATTAATTGGTTCTAACGTGGACTGGCAGGCAGTGTGTTCTTTTCTACAGGATCAAAATGTAGATAACTATATATTTTCTCTTTTTTTCATCAGACCAACAATCAAAACAAGCCTTTAATCTGGATTCTTTGCCCCATAGTACTTCATTTCTAAAGTAGCTTCCTGGGTCTTTCACTGAACTTTCATATACTTTTGCTCATCTATCTACTGATTTTGGTTGGCTTTTTTTTTTTTTTAATACAGTTGATTATATAGTTAAATTTGCTTTGGTTTTCTTCTTCCTTATTGGGAGATAAATTAACCTTTCATGCCCCAAATTCTGAACCTTTTACAGATGGATACAGTGTTACTAATATTGCAGCTCTGTAAATTGATTTCAGAGTGTGGATTTTATTTAGCTATTAGCTGCTTTTTTCTCTCATTCCTTTGAAACAACAAACAATATGCATGTAAGTTGTGAAACTACCAAGTGTATGTATAACACATTTAAAAATACTTCATTGCTTTTTTTTCTTGTATTTCTTATCACTTAGTGAAAATTATAGATTTATTTTAAAGATATTTATAATTCCAGGATTATTATGGAGGGAGTGAGGTGTGTTAATCTCCTTTCTCTTAGTGTTTCCTGTTAGGTGGTTCCTGTTCCCTTTTTTAATAGGAATAAATATATGCCTGTGTTAAAGTGCTGGTGTAAAATTCTTGCGTTTTGGCTGAAACAGTTTTATGTATTCAAAGGGAATGGTGAAGTGTGTTTTCTGCCCTCCAGAACTTAAGTTTAAATTTAGGTGGCTGAGGGGATAGACCAGAGAAGAAAGCTGAGAAGTGAATAGGTAAGGGGTAGAAGTGCTGATGCTTGGTTGTTGGAGTAGAGATTGTAATTTAACTGCCTGTGGCTGAGACTTGAGAGGTCAAGCAGGAATATGAAGTGCCATGGATTAGAATTATGGAAGCAGCTTTCCAAAGAAAATCCTGAGGGAGGAGTTATGATGCATGGCAGCTCCTGCAAATTTTCAGCTTTCCTAGTGATAGAATATTAAATGTTAAAATTCTATTCCTGTAACTCAGAATTTCTTACCTAGCTAAATAGCTTCGTTGCAATTCTAGAGATTTGCATTTTTTTTAAATCTTGTGTAAAAATATCCTTTGATTTGTAATATTAAGTATTGTGCAGACTAAACTTACTGTTTCTGCTTCATAGATTTTGAAGATGATGATGTGTATGGCCAATCAGTAGAAGATGATTATTGCATTTCTCCTTCAACAGGTTAGTTGAAATGATTACATGTAAACCTTGTCCATTCATTCCCACTTTGATATTTCTAGAATAAAGCTGTATTGAAAAGCTAAAAGTGCCTAGTCGTCATAATCCCATTAAGGTCAGTTAGAGGGTGTTAGGTTGTACTTTTGCAAGTCACATTATATAACTGGGCATGTCTTCAGTTACACAAGACAATCTTGGATGGTCAGAATGTACTTGATAATGTAAAAATTTGGGATTGTGTTCATAGTCTTGAAATATTTGGTATCTTTGAAAAATGTCTAGGATCTAGCTGGGTTTAACGGTTGTGATTTTTATGTCTTAAAGTTGTAGGGGTAGGGACTTTCATTGTGAAATGCAGCACAGTGGCTTCTGTTCTCATGCAAGATCATGTGGAGCTACTAAGGCTTCCAGCATTGTAATGCTGCAAAGTAAATATAAAAGTAGTAGTCTTCACCATGAGAGTGGTGAGACTGGAACAGGTTTACCAGAGAATGGTGGAGGCATTCCAGGCCAGGCCTGTTGAGGCTCTGAGCAACTGGATCTAGTGCAGGATGTCCCTGCTGACTAGGGTGGAGTGGTTGGACTAGATGGCTTTGAAGGCCGCTTCCAACTCTGTGTTTCTGTTGCATGCTAAGGTAAAACAAAATTGGAGTAGCTTAGCCCAGCTTAATTCAGCCTGATTTGACTGTAGCGCCATTAGGTTATGTTATCCAGTCAAGTCTCTGGCACGATTATCAGTTCAGATTTTCCCCAGATTTGGTGGCAGTGTTTCTAGAGCTGAGCAAGCCCTCATGGCTGATGTGGATGTGAATTTGTGCTGCTGCAGTTAACTGGGCTTTTCTAAATCCACCAAGTGTGGTGCAGTTTGTGACATGTGGCCACAGGTACTTGAGTTAATTAGGTCTCTCAAAATCTGTTCTTCAGTTATCGTATTGATTTTAATTAAGCAAATCTAGACATCTTTTTGTTATTTATAATCACATTCCCTGTTTTAAATTCAGATTGTCTTGGATTGAATTTCTGAATGTAATAGCAAGAATTTATAAGAATTTTCTAAGAATTAAGGTAATGATGAAAAGGTGCAATATGTTTACTTTTTAAGAAAATAGAAACTACTAAACTGATTGTTACTTGTCTGCAATTTCCTAAGAATTTTTTAATGTAAGATTCATTTCTAAAATCTGATATTGCTTGTATAGCAGTTTTTTAGTAGTTGCTTCACTTATGATGCTTGAATGTGAAATGGTATGCACTTGCTAAAGCTTTACAACTTGACTTCTGGATGTACATATGCTTTCAGTATGTATTTCACAGCCTTGGGGAATATTACACATGGAAGTTTGTATATATTTACTTTGTAAATTTTTGAGAGTATGTATTAACTTAGACTCATGTTCAGCAAGAAGTTTTGTCTTAATCAGAATGGAATTAAGCACTTGTTTAAAGTTTTGTGTGAGTATACATTTTAACCCATGGACTTCATTTCTAATGAAGTTCCAAGAAGAGAAAAATGGTTTCAATTCTGTGAAATTTTTATCAGTACTCTGACAGTGCTGTACTGTAAAAACAACATCTTTTTTAATTTATTTTTCATTTATAACTGAGGGAAAGAAAATGGAGTGGAGTAAGGTTCTGAACACATTAGGTAATAGATGATAATTTGGTATAGGAAAATACTACTTTTCAAAGCTGGCTGTATTATTTTGTTTGAATACTGAACTTTGCAGAACTATTGAATTATGCTAACACAATTATATTACCCAGCCTTTTGTTTCAGTGTGATAATGACTTATTTATATTCTAGCATAAATTGATTGTATGCTCTACAACAGATCATCATCATCCTAACTTTTTTCCCCTTCAGATATGTCTTGTTTTTAAAGAAAGAAAAGATATTTGATTTTTTCCAATGCTTTGTTTTTTACCGAATGCAGCAGCTCAATTTATCTACTCCAGACGAGACAAACCACCAACATCTGCTGAGCCATTAGAGGAAGAACATGGCTATGAAAGTACAGGTGATAATGCTGATAATTTTACATCCAATCATCAGTTGACTGAAGTTGACAGAGGTAATTGCTCTGAGAATTATTTATGTTTTATAATTTCTTTTGTGAACTAAGAACTTAATCAGATAGTCTTAAATTAATGTCTATTACTTGTCTGCCACTGCTTGCAGTTTTGTAGTCTTATTGTAGAACAGTACCCTTCATGAGCTTAGCTTCAGTGGTGGTGCTTCACATTTGTGACAGCCTTTTATACACTACTTGTAACATCATTGCATGCATTGGAATATAGTCCTGGTTTCTTATTATAAGTAATGAAATCTGATCTGAAGTTCAGGCATAAGAACAGCTTTACTGGCTCAGGCCAAGTATCTTTGTATGTCAAAGTGTCGACTCGGCAAATCAATGCATAGGAAAGATTACTAAAAACAAAGTATGTCTACAATGGTCGTTTGCTTGCATTGCTTCCAAATTGCAGTAATCAGCAGTCAAACTGGAGAGATTTTCCAAGTCATGCTTTTCCTTGAACAGCCAATATCTTTAGATACCTGTATCTTCCACATTTTTTCGTTACCCTGTTTTGAATTCATTTGACTTTGGTTTCCACCCAGTCTTGCAGCCCTGATTTCCACATTACAAGCTGAGTTCTGAGCTGAGTGGGGAAAAAAATAATTGCTCTTGTTTTTTATACTTGTTGCCCCATAGCTTAATTACATGCTTTCTGAAAAATATTCACTAGTTTCTTTCCAAAGTATTAATAATTTATTTTTTAATGTTTTTAAAATAATCAGGTTTATTTTTAGTATGTTCGTAAGCTCAGAGGAAAGTGTGTTCTTGAATGAATAGACAATAAGATGCATGCATGAAATTTGGTATTTAAGATAAGTTGCAGAAAGTTCAGTAAAAAATAGATATATTCTAGATACCATGTAAAGTAAATTGATTAAAGCTATGCTAATGCACAGACATATCAAAAACAGTCTAGATTTCACATCAAGTAAATAGTTAGAAGCTATGCTAATATGTGGACAATTGAGTATATACGATAATTGGAGTGTAGTATACCTATTTGTAAAGAAGTAATGCAGTGGAGGGTAATTTGAAAGTATCAAACACTGTAGGTATATGTGATATAGTCAAAATGGTATCCTGATTTTTCAGAATGCTTTTGTCAGCCTCAATCAGTTTAAGACTGGTATTAGGATAAGAAACAAAGTAATATTCTGGACTAAGAAAAGATGGAAAAGAAACCTAGAAAGAACCATTTCTACTATAATAGCAGGAGAAGACCTGATGTATTTGGTATATGTATATGGTATATGGTATATGTATTTGGTGTGTTTGTATGTCTAAATAGCATTGATAGTGGTAATCTGGCTACGGTGAGTTTGGCAAGATTCTTCTCGCAGAGAGTGGAATAATAAAATATCCAATCAGCACGTTGTTCAGGTCTCTGCCAGTAATTCTTTTGCAGACCAAATGGCTAGGGAATGTTGACTTGCTCTTTATATTATAGATCAAGGATGCTGATTTAAGCAGCCTTGAGGAATTTGCCATTCTTAGCAAAGTTCTTTAAACATCACTGTCTTTGAGAAGGTATTCAAAGGAAGAATCTGTAGTTGTCTTCTTGTTTATTTCCTGTTTTCTGAAATCTGAGCTGACAGAAACTGTGATAGTCAGGAATACTCTGGTGTCATGTGTTTGTATGTCTAAATAGCATTGTTTTGTCAGTGGGTGGCAACCTGGTGAATTTTCAGTCTCTTGTTGTATGGCAAGCCAAGACTTAAGAGACTTAAGTCTTGTCTTAGCCAGTGCTTCCACTAGTTGCAGAATTACACTCCAAATTGTTTTTATCAGACAACAAATGTACTGCAGTTTTAGGAAAACTAAAAATTGCAGGTAGTTTCAAACCTGGTATGTTGATCCAGCTGTTAAGACCCGAGGCCTCTAAAATTGCTCTTTTACTTTGGGTGTTAAGTATAGTATCTGTAAACAGTTCAAATACACTGTTCAGTGGTATTCCACATTGACTTACTACATTACTTTGGCTAATTTTAAGGTGAATATTTGTATTTCTTCTCTGCAGTGAAGATAGTTTCACATTACCAAAGCATTTCAATTTTGATTCTTCATAGACTAATAAATAGTGTTTAGTTCCTTATTGCAATATATGAAATCGGCTAAATAATCTCTGGATTTGGGAGGCAAAGTTTATCATGGCTGTGAGATCCAAATTCTACAGGTTTGTAAAATATTAACTTCTAAAAAAACTAATTTCTAAAGATTTTGTATCTGACTGTGATATGTTTCTCCTGTTTTTGTTAATTTAATTAGGTGACTTAAGACTTTTCTTTGTACAGCTTATGAGAGTAATGTGTCTCTTTTAGCCCGTCTTTATTCCTGCCTTGATCAAATGAGAGAAGTTTTGACAGAATCTGTACCAGAGCAAACAATGGTGCAAGCAGTACTGGACAGTAAATTCGATGTACAGAAGGCTTTGGATCTTGTGCTTTCACAAGACAGTAAGCAAACTGTGAAGACCAAGAACAAGAACCCCATAAGAAAGACCACAAAAGGTATATTTTTGTTTAAATTAATTTGAATTATTTACACTCAAGATGATTCATTTCTATGTTCAGTTTAATTTTGGCTTTACAAGCTGTGAAGATACTTGTTACTGCATTAGTCATTTATTAGAAAATTTAAAAAGACCAATTTACTCTTCTGTTTCTATGATCTGAAAACATTTAAGGGAAACAGTATCTTTTCCTGAGTCAGAAGTCAAAATAAAACCTTAGTGTCAGCTTAAATTCTAACTGCGATCTTTTGGAGTTCACAGTAGATTTCTTATGTATGACTTCAGTGAATTAAATCATGTCCCAAAAGTTGGACATCTTGAAGTTTATCTGTTTGATGAATTAGCATCTTTCATCCCCAATGCCCCAATTAGTAATTTAATTGTAGAACATTGTATTTTTTTTTATAACACTTAGTAATTAGATGCCTTTTCATGTTTCTTCTTGTGTTTTGTTTTGGTTTTTTGTTTTGTTTTTTGTTTTTTTTTTTTGTTGCTGCTGTCAAATCTAAAAAAAAATTGGATGTTTCCCGTGACTGCACTTGCATCTGAAAATTACTGGCTCTTGTAAGGTAAGGAGACTTACTTTGTTGTCCAGAAATGTGTATTGACACAGACAGTTTCTCTTGTGCAGTAGAAAATGTTTCTGACAGCACCAGCAAACCTCACTTTGGAAACTTGACAGCCAAAAGTAGTTCAGCTTGTTACTCTTCATTTACAGATGACAAAATGCTCCTTAATGCTGAAAAATCCAATATACCTTCATCTGAAAGGAAAGAATTGAAATCCTCTTCACTTGTTCTGTCATCTTTCAGTGATGATATGTATAAAGGATCGTTTTGTGAACATATGAATAAACAGGCAGAGAATCAACTACCAGAAAGTGCTAATGCAGTAAGTTCAATTCCTAACAGTGAAGACAATTACTTTAGCATAGGAAGTAACCCATCTGGAAATTCTTGCTTTAAGAAGTTAGAATGCAAGGAAACACAGGACTTGAAATCCTTCCTGATGCAGAGTGCGGTTTGGGGTTCTCTGAGTCCTGAAGACAGCATTCCTTTTGTTTCCTCAGATACTTCTGATTGTAATGGTAATGCAAATTTTTATAATCCTCCATGTGCTGTAGGAGAACTGGCTTTTGATAACAAAGCCAGTCATGTTGTAAATAGGAAGGGTGAGCTTCTTGGAAATTTTTCTTCACTTGTGCAAATTGGAGAACAAGAAAGCCCCTCTTCAGACTTGGCTGCTTTGCCAGCATTGAGGTCTGTAAGTACATCATTGGCTAACTTAGTTCAGGAGCATCAGGAAAGCAGTGCTAGACCCTATTGTTCTTTGGCTGATCTTTATAACCAGTCAACAGCTAGTCTCAGTGATATGGAATTGGGAGCCTCACCATTATCACAACTTGTAAGCCAACCCCAAATTTCAGGTGAGATGCCAGAGCTTACAGGATCTCTGTCTTCTCTAGCTCTCTCTAGCATTTCTCCTCTGAAAGAGGTTGAGAATTTATCACTCTCAGATTTAATAGCAGAGACTATTGAAATAGATAAAACTCAACAACGGATGGACTTCCCTATGGTTGCTGTAACTGAATCAAGGCCCTCTAAAAGAGCCAGTGACTTAAGTGTCCTTGTAAAAAATGCAGATGTATCCACAGAAAAAAAGATGGCAGGACTGTCAAATATCTTAAGCACTGAAACAAGACTTTTTAAAGAAAAACAAGGAAAATGTTCTGGTTTTGCCAAAGCAAATAAAATAAACAAAGGAGGACTTACTCTTAAAAGGCAGGATTTGTCATTTTCATGGATGAAGGCACTGTGCGCAAGACCTTCTGCTTTTGCTTTAACCTTGTGTCTCCGTTATCCTCCAAAGGGTTATAAGCGGTGCGTGGTTGGTGTACATAAAGCTTTCCTATACAGTACACAAGTACAAGATGTAAAACCCAAGGAAACTGATCCTGTTTCAGCTATAACACCATTTGACTTCAAATCACCATCTCCTGATGACATTGTGAAAGCAAAGCAAAAAAAAGTTTTTACGAGGGAGTAGTGGGGGTGAAACAAAAAAGAAACCAGCATTTGTATCTTGGTATATCAAAGTTGATTTTAATTATATAGGATCTATTTATAATTCAGAATTGAATTTCTCTATTTTTTTAATTGACATATTACACTTTGTCATATTCTCACTGTTTGGTGGCAAATTTGTATGTGAATTTCTAAGCTGTTGCACTGAGCATCTTTATAGGGTCTGTATGTCCAAAATTTTACAAACACCATTAGACAAACATCTCTGGGTGTTGAAGCTATAGTTCATTGGGAAGAACACTGCATTATTATTTTGTAAATTGATTTAGTTGTAAGACATGGTTTATAGTTTTGGGGTCAGGAGCCTCAGTTTACATTATGACTGTTTTATTAAATGCTCTCAGAGTTATATTTTCTGATAAGGTATGTTGTTATACCTCCAGTCTTGTAATTAACATTTCCAGTCAACGTTATTATTCTCTTCTATCTTTATACTGATTGCAGTGTTACCACAGAAATTAACTTAGTTTGTAGAAAATCTCACTAATCTCAGGTTTTGACAGTTTTAGTTGTGGTAGGACATGGATAGTTTTTGATAGGACCAAATTTGTAGGAGAGCAAGCAATTAAAATTATATGCCTTTTCCCACTCTCTTTAGCGGTCAAAATAGGATCTTCAGAATTTTAAACTGGCTGTTTGTAGATACAGATATGGTGCTTGCATTTCACTAGAAGTTTTGATAGGATTTGATCGTATATTCTTAAGTCTTTCAGAAATATATTGGAATAACTTTTTTTCAACCTTACATGAAAGTCTTTGTTCAATGGAAAAAAAAAAATCAGGCAAAGCATAAATGCTGTTTGTGTCTGCTGCTTCTGTTTTGAAGAAAGCTTCCTTTAGGCATGGAAATATATTCTTCCAACTTTAAGTCTGATCTTCCATCTAATCTTTTTAGCACCTGATTCTGAGGCCCCTGTTAATCAAGTTAGTAACTGCATGTATATTTCAACTTAGTCCAGCTCTCCTTTTGGTACACATTACTACTTTTAATGTGTTTCCACTGTCAGCATTTTAAGTCATGAACAGCAGTAAGTGGAATAGAGATGCTGCTGCAACTAGATGTTTCTTCATAACTGCCATACATTTACTCATGCTAAATTTGGCAGCTAATATGGAAGAATAGATAGTTTTCATATAATTTCAGTCTAATTTTTGTTGACCCTGTTGTGCCAAAAAGGACACAAAAACTTTAGATTTATTCCTGACTTCTGACTGCAATACAGCTTTTTGTTTCTAAATAAAAATAAAATGTGTACCAGTGCTCTCAGGTACAAATTTCATGTTCTGCATATTTTGCTTGTTTGTTTGGTTTTTGGTATTGTTGTGTAGGACTATGAGTAGTGTTATCTCTGACCTTTTGAATGACAGTGCTGCTTCTTACTCTTACTAATAAAAGTTTTATATAATGACACTGCTGCAGTGTTTATGTTCTAGTTGACATATTGATGTAGCCAACTGCATCCATACGTATTTTGAGTACCTTAAAGCATTGAAGTATAAATAATATAGTCCAGTGTACATACTGTGATCTGATTTATTTCCTCAGAAGATTACCTATAGAAGGCTGGCGGATGCTGGTTATATACTGGTTGTGTGACTAGTTAGACTTAATAGCAAATATCAAATGCTTTTCAGTGATCATTTTCTCTGTAGTTAGCCAACTGTTAACTCCCCACTGCAGTCTGTTTTCCTTAGAGAGGCAAAGTGTCCTATTTGAAGAGTTTACATTATAAGATTTTTCCATGATTTTGTGTATTTTTCTAGTAGAGATATTCTAATATTGGAAAGTGAAATATTGGTGGAAGGTGTCATTGTCATGCCCGATGTGGTTTTGCTTTTTTATCTTCAAAATACTCCTGAGGCCCTAAATGTTGGTAGAGATTTCTAATACGTACGTGTTTTTTTTATTTTCTTTTAAACCTTTTCTCTTGCGCTTGTTAAACTTCTCTTTGGTTTTGGTCTGTCTTCTCATTTCTGTGGCTGCTCTTGTTGCATAAAACTTATTAACATTTTAAATAATTTTAAAGTCTGAACCAGATATAAACCTAAACATACGTCCTATGAATTCCGTTGAAAAGTATGTGCTTGTAACAGGTGGCACTGTGCATTACCTGGAGTTTGGTTTTCCCATAGGTTTCATGCAGATTAAAGTTTGAACAAGTAACTGAAGCCAAAGGGCCTGAGCCTTTTGTGCTTATCATGGTTCTCACTGTGGGATTGATACCTTAGTAAACAACTTTGGTTCTTGTGGGTTCCTAGGTTTTCATGTATAAATATATTTGCATTTGTCTCAGTGTTGTTAGGGATCTGGAATAATCAATAATACATGCTGTACAATGGATAAGGAGTAGGGGTGGGATTTTTCTTCATTTTTTAATCCTGAATCCTAAAGTGAGCCTTGAATTAGTACAAACATCCAGGCTGGATACTCGGTGGTGGATAAACCTGAATTCCAATTGATTTTCAGCAGAGATCATTTACTTCCATGCTTGGAAAATTTTAGTTTTATTTTTGCAAACCAAGGGTAATGTGTTACTATATTTGGTTTTAAAATGAACCAGGTATTTTAATAGCTTCCTTTAACTGTTCTGTAATTTCCTTGCTGAGAGCCAGGCTTTTGTCATTAGTGAAAATTTGAATTGACTTAGAATACTGCATGATATTATGGAATATGGCATTTTTTTATGTAAGTCAGTGTTTGTCCTTTGCATTGAAGTATTTCTGCCGAATGAATGTTAAAATTCTGGTAACTAAGCTATCTATTTTATGCTTAACATAGTGAGATTATTTTACTGATGTGTTTGTAAAACTCTCCATTTTGCAATTAGTGTGTATCTTTGTCTAATGCAGGTAATTGTTATTTCTTTTGGAATTCACATACTAACATTACAAAGTACTCATGTATGCGTTTGCATATGGCCATAAAAAGGATAATATTAAATTACGCAGATGTACCACTTCTGGTGTTCAGACTGTATACTCCTGAGGTATGTTGTACATTAATTTTATTTTGTAAATAATTTTTAAGTGGCTGCTGAATAATTTGAATAAAAAATTGCCTTGTGGACCTCAGTTTATCTATGTAAATAAAATGCATATTCTTAAAGGACTGCTTTAATTACAATTTCTTATTAACTTCCCTGATAGAAACAGAGTTGTGATTGAGTCTTCTGTAATGATTCTGTCTGTTTTAAGCAGGGTCCAGTTCATGTCTGGGTTTGTGTGGGCATACTTCTCTGTCCTTGGAGTATTCCTTTGGAGAAAGTAAGGCAAAAAGTCAAATCTACTAATGATGTCTTCAGGTACCATATTGAGGCTCCAGATTGCTTTTTGGTTAGGAATGGATTTGTAAAGTTCTGTGACTTTTAAATAATTTTGATTTCAATTTTAAACCTTACTTGGATCTTAAATAGGAAAGGATATTGTGATATAAGAAAAAAGCAAGTTCCTGATGTTAATTTTCAACTTACTTTTATGGTTGATAAAAGTAAGTTGATAAAACTGTAGCTAGTACAGTTGATTTTTATCAGTATTCTTAATGTGTCTTTAAATACCTCTTCATTTTATCTCTTTATTCTAGCTGATTTCTAGCTGAAATTGTTTTGTTAAATTAGGGCAAATTGAAAGTCAAAGTATGAGTAGGGTAGGAAAATAATAATAATGCCTGCTGGGATATCAAAAAAATGATGGATGCTTTATACTCTTTGGGATGTGATTTAATGTAATTATATTTAGATTTATTTTAATTAGAAAACAATTTTGAGAAAAGTATAGGAAGTTAGGAAGATAAGCTTCAGATTTAAAAACCTACATGATTAAAACCTCACATGCCTTTTTTTATGTTTCATTCAGGAATAACTAGATGAGTAATTTCTCATTTAATTGTTAAGACGTTTCTCAAGATCTTAAGCTTCATAGGCAGCAAACTACTTGATTTTCTGTAAGTCATGCAGGATACTATACTTCTAGGAGACTTAAGGGATGGTGCAGGTACTCCTCAATTTTTTTGTTTTGCTCTGTTTCCTCTCATCAGGAAAGAGCATGTGCTGTTACTGCAGAAATGGACAACTATACAAAGTATTTGTATGAATACAAATTATGTAGGTTGTCTTTGTGAAGTTCATATAGTTTATTGCAGTACCTTTGACAAGGGCAAAGTAGTTTATAATTATTCACATCTCTTTCAACTGTGAAGGTCTCAGCTTCTCAAAGTTGTTAATCTTTTTTTTTTTAAGAAATTATGATTATGGGTTGTGGGTGAGAGGGGAAAAAAACAATGTAAAAATTTCATCATGTGCATGCAGTAAAAATAAACTTCTTGAAGTTCTCAAAGGGGATGCTCCTGCTTTTTTGTATCTTTGGAAACCTAGTAAAATTTTTATGGATAGCTTATTTTCTTTTAGTTTGTGAAGTGCAGACAGCTGATAAACTCTTCAGTAGATTTTATGTTCTTTTTATTGTGTTCAAACTTATGAGGAAATGTCATGAGACAAAGTTATGTAGTCTCATGTGTGTGCTTCTTGACATACACAGAGTTTCTAAGGTATCTTCCACTTGATCGCTGGGGTTGATATTGGTGATGGTTGGAGACTGCAATTTGAAATGCACTACTGTAGTAAGTTTGCTTTCACTGCAGTCAAGAGAAAGAAGTAATTTTGTTTGGTATTGATATCAGTTCTCTGAGAAATCATTCTAACATTTCAAATTTCTAAAATATGTTTGTTTTAAAATGGTGCCCTCTTCATCAAAAGGATCTGCATTTTTTGCGTATTTCATTACTGAATGCTTTTTCTGGCTAAATTACATTTTTTGTTTCTTTTTGCCTGTATTGGTGTTGCAGAACAAATAGATAGTGGTGAGTGAGCTGAATTCTATTCCATTTCAAGCACTATTAACAGAATTGTAAACCACTTCATGACATAGTTTTTTTATTTTAGTGAGGTACCAGCAAGAAGGAGGTCAGATGTCTGTACATATGCAGTCCTTGCAGGAAGTTTAAGCTACTGTGAATGGAGTATGTTTATTTTGTTTGCCTTTGAGGTGGCAAAAAATTAAGTCTAATGAAGTCATTCTTGTATTTGAGCTGTCTTTGTGGGGCCACTGGTAATTTCTCAGGAGTTGACTCAAGAACAGGGCTTTTATAAGACTGAATGTGTAAATAAGAATCAAGCTTCATAGTAATGAGTCAAAATTGAAAGTAAGGCACAGGAAGTTGAAAAGCCTTACTCATGATGTGCCAGATAATCTAGGAATAAAGCACAGGTTGCAAGTTCGTCTAGTTTTCTGAATGTTAGACTTCTTCACTGGCATTTATTTGGGATTTATAATTTTTATTGATAGTGCATGTATTCAGGCTTCTGATGTACATCTCAAGACAGTGTGGGTCATTCCAAGGATTGTAAGTCACAAGTAATAGGTGCTTAGCTTGCATTTTGTTAATGTAGTTTGTCTTTCCATTTTCTAGAGTTCTTTTTATGTGTCTCCTTTACAAATGGCTTCCTACATTTTTTCTTTACACCATTAACAAATGAAGAAAAATCCCACAAATATTATCACAACATGACAAGGTAATTAGCTTTTTATTTTCATTTGACTGAATGCAGCAAGGTTTGGTTTTGCTTCAGAATGATGGGCGTTTCTCAATTCATGGAAAAACACATACTTGTGTTTTTATTCTACAGATACACACTGTGATACCAGCTGCTTCCTAGTGCAAACTGTTAAAATGCCTTAATGAATTACTTTCATAATGTCTGCTTTGTGATTAATGGACTAGTCAGTTTGGGAGTATTAAGTGAAAAAACCCTCAAACTGATGAGACTTGGGATTTTATTGATAGGTAGATTTCAAAAAAAATCCTGGAGGGGCAGACACTCTGGAGTTAAATGGGGGTGTACAGTATAATTTCATTAGCTTAAGAGTCCCTCAGATTTTACTTCTGTTTACCATACAAGGTGCTAATGCTTTGATTTCACATGTTTGAAAATCATGTATTTATACCTGGGTAGCCCAGAAAAAATATTTTGTCCCCAACTTCAATTATCTTTTCTGACTTTTCAGTATCAGGATGGATCTCAAATGTGTACTATAGTGGTAAGATCCCATTGTACTCAATGCTACTCAGTTAAGGCAGATAGTCATGTTCTTTACTGAATGGAAATGTTTGAAATCTGACATGACAGATAATATAGCTGTATCTTAAATCATGGAAAATAATGAGAATTTGAGACTTCCGTGTTTTGTTTAAGAAAAATACATACAGAGTCTTTGAGAAGTTGAATCTTGACACCGTGGTACTGTGTGGGTTTTGGAAAGGAAGTGGCTTATTTCAGGGAAAAATGTGTCACCAGCAATGAAGGGCTTTTAAAAATCCTTTGAGATACCTTTTTGCAATTTTCCTCATACATACTATACACCTACATTGGAAAAAGTGACACTCCAGGCTTTTTCTGAGATTTCTTTTCTGGTCCTTTAATACTAGTTTGGTTTACTTTTGCAGACAATTGCAAACCAATACAAAGTCAGTAATTTTCATAGGTGGACATATCATGTATTGAATTTGTGTGTTTTGCTTAAAAGCCAAGAGAGCTTTAATAAAACTGAAACAGATTGTGTTATTTTTAGAACTTTGGGATTCCAGAAGAACCAATGATCCTGGGGAAACTACCTCCACTTGTTCTTACAGTGGCCTCCTTTCACTTTAGGTCATGGTAAAGATGAACCTTAGTTTTCTCTATGTCTTTAGAAGGTAAAGTGAAGAATTTACTAATTTTGCAGGTGTGATGTGATTGCTGGAGTGCTAGAAAGGTATGGTTGAAGTAGCATTTTTTTAAAAAAAGATTTAAGAATGGAGGATTGCTGCTGTAGTGCAGTTGTATATCAATTTAAACATTTTAAATCCTGCCTTTAAAATCCTGTATTTTAAATTCTGCCCTTGATTACTCATAGAATGGCTGTTGACAGGGCAGGGGCAGTAGGTTTTTGCCTTTGTAAGCCAATGTGTTTCAGCTATAGAAACTAGGAAGACAATAAAACTTCAGAAGTATACCATGTCAAATGGAATACTGCAGGGACAAAGGAAGCTGTTTAAAACAGTGATTACTGGTCAAAAGGAGCTTGAATGGTAGTAGGAAACATACAGAATTCAGAAGTTAGAAGGTAAAAGCCAGGAAAGGTGTAAAAATACAATACACGAAGTTACTTTACAGTGTCTTTGTTAGTTGTATTTCACTACACAAATACTGTTGCTCCTTTCCTCTAAAATTTCCATTATCAGTGCCTTTTCTTTGTACTGCCTTCTATATGTGTTTCTGCAGCAGTATACTTTTTTATGTGATTCAATATAAAAGCTCAGCCTAAATGGAAAACTTACATTTAACTAACTCCAAGAGAGGAGTTGAAGTTGTTTTGGGGGCTCCTTGTTTGTTTGAATCCTTGGTACCACTTTTTGTGGGTTTACAAGCAAATTTTCATATTTTTAATGTTTTCCTATTCCCTGTTGCTGACTTAAACAGGAAAGTAAAAGCTTTGCTTGTCTGCTAGGTAAGATGCTGAAACTGTTCGTACGTCTAGTGATGCTAAAGTTGAAAAAAGGAGGAAAAGGGACACTTAAGATTTCAAATAAATGTTTTTTCAAAGCAATAATGTGATTTGAATTGCATGCTTTTAATGCTGTTTTCCTGATAAAATATGTACATGAATAAACTATTATTGTGAGGTTTTGAATGCTGTCTATGTACTTGCAGGTCCTGCTATAAATGTGAAATGTCTGGTTTTTTACTGCATCTAGGAAGAGGAAAACATGAAGCAATAACTTGAGTCCATTCTAAAGTCACATTAGAGTGACTGGCAAATGAACTTCTGGCATTCAAATGCATCTGATAGAATTTGTAAAGCATATTTAAAACTACAGGTTATATTTTACTGTAGTCACTTTTTCTCTAAACTCAGCTATGCAGGTATTTGTGAATGAATTATTTTTCTCTAAATTATTTTGGCAAGGACTAATGGAGCCTCCAATGCTATATTTCACATGACTTTCATATATAGATTGTTATTTTCCAATTACAGCGCTACCTTATTTGGATTGTGGTGGTGTTCAGTCTGTCTGGTTCTTTCCGACTTAGTAATTCAAATATATTTCACTGATGCCAGAGGAGTTCATAGGAAAATGTGGAATGAAGAGTCTCAGGGCAGTAATATACATAAGTAATATGGGTGCAGATAACTTATGAAGATAATGTAAAATACTTTGCAATTAAAAAAGAAAAAAATTATATGAGTCAGTAAATTTCTGATGCTGAAGGGTGGGACAGGTTTTATAAACTTCCTAAATTTTAATGTGGAACAGATTTTATTAATACATTTTCTGCTTTCCAAGAGTAATCTGCTATGTAACTCAAGTAGCTCACTTTCACCTTGTGTAGTTTGGCTTGGCTAGTATTTGGACAATGAATCCCCTGATAAAATACAATTAGAGCTTAATACTAGATTTTTATCTCTGTTAACTACTGGAAGCCCTAATGTCAACTTAATTGTCTAATTCATGTGAGTTTCTTTATATCCCTTAAGACATCTGTTGTAACTGATCTGTTGTAACTGTTCTTAGGAAATTATGGCTGGCTGGTGGATAATCTGTTGTAGCTAAGTGTTTGTATGAACAGTGTGCTATGCAGTCATGGTCCGGAAAAATTGCCACTTTGTCTTTTAAGATAGCTTAAGATTTATCTCTAAAATATTAGTAATACCTATGTGAAATTGTTGGCTTTTTTTTTCCTCATAATATGTTGGTTTTAATACTGCAGAAGTACTGGACTCTGGATAAATTCAAGGTGCTTGATCAGCCTGCTGCGTTGATGCAGCTTGAGTTTGTTTTGCAAGTTAGATTCAGAGATCTTTAGCAGTTTCACACCTAGGTTTCAAACAGTCTATGTCTGTAATTGTGTTGCCACTAACAAA
The DNA here is from genome assembly GCA_013400935.1 of Turnix velox. NCBI lineage: Eukaryota > Metazoa > Chordata > Aves > Charadriiformes > Turnicidae > Turnix > Turnix velox. Next base: position 322,324 of record VZTY01015157.1, read on the forward strand.
TTTAAATAACAAAGAATGCTAAAGCTTTTCTTCATCTATATTCTTGGTATTTTTTAATATCCATTGCTTCCTCCACATTTTTGTCCCACCTTAGATGTATTCTGTTATATGAAGTGGGGAAGATAGCAGTGTAGCAGAGTAATTCTGTTAGTTTAGAAGTGAGCAGGGTGCCTTCAATTAGAATTAGAGAAGTGGCAAAAGTAGATATTGAGGCTTGTTGATCTTACAGAGAAGACAAACAGATAATCTGACAGAAACAAACTATAAGAAAATTGATACCACCTCTTTGTTCTAGCGCCTCACCACTCAAATTGCAGCACCCTGCGCTTGTCCGTGTTGAACTTCATGAGGTTTGCATGGGTCCACCTCTCTTTCCTGTCCAGGTACCTCTGGATGAGATCCCATCCCTCCGGTATTTTGACAGCACCCCTCAGAATGGTGTCATCTGGAGGCTTGTTTAGACTTCACTCAGTGACACTGCATATATTATTGATGGAGATATTAAGCAGTATTGGTGCCAGTATGGATCCCTGGGGGACACCACCCGTCATATTGATCCATTGACCACTACCCTCTGGTTGCATCCAGCCAGTTCCTTATCCACTAAACAGTTCATATTGCTGAGAGAGTTGTTCACCCTGGAGAAAGCTCTGGGGACACCTCATAGTGACCTACCAGTACCTGAAGGGGGCGTACAGGAGAGCTGAGGAAGGACTGTTTGCAAGGACACGGAGTGATAGGAAGAGACGCAATGGTTTTAACCTAGATTAGGGCAGGCTTAGATAAGACATTAGGAAGATCTTCACTGTGAAGGTCGTGAGACACTGGAATAGGTTGCCCAGAGAGGTGTTGGAGGCTCTGTCCCTGGAGGTGTACAAGGCCAGACTTGATGAGGCTCTGGATGACCTGATCTAGTGCATGATACTGCTGCATGCTGCAGGAGTGTTGGACTGCATGACCTTTGAAGGGCCCTTTCTACTCTACACAACCCTATGTTGTGGGGGACATGGGCATTGCAGTTAAGCAAGGCTTAATTCTTATAACTGCTTTATCTAACAGCTTGCGTCACAAGCCATGCTTTGAGAACACGCTCATCCTCTTCTATGGGTGTATTCAGTTACTATTTGTCTTTTGTTAGGGACAGCTGCTGTTGAGGAGGTTTGTGTGTGACCTATTGAATTTTCATCTGTGTGGCACCAAGGACAAAACTTAAATTGTACTTTTTATTTTTTATTTTCCAAATGACTTGAGTTGCTCATATTTAGGGGGTACATACATAAAAAAGTCCTTTAGTGCACAGGAATATCTGAATGGTGTGCCAACCAGATCTTTTAGTGGTGATGTAGTTATCTATGTCAGAAAAGCTATGCTTCAAATCCCAGTTCTGAGGCAGAATAAAATTCTGGTGCTCTGTTATGACCAGTGAACATCTCTTCCAGTGCAGAGCAGTTGCGTATGGAATAAAACATTTTCATATGCCCCATTGCTATAGGTGTGGTAACAAAAACCAGTAGATAAGAATGTGGTCACACTTCAAGCCTCATTTCCCTTTGTTTCTCTCCTGATTTTCCATCATGAGTGAAAACAGCATTAAGGAGAGGAGTGAGACTTTGGATGGTGGCTGGAAGATGTTCTGATTTTCAATGGTACCTAATAGACAAAATAGGGACACTGCACAGATAAAGGGCAGGTTATAAGGTTTAAACATATGAAAACAAAATTTGGCTTAAGGAAGGAAATATTACGGTTTTCTCTCAGTATTATTTTTTTAAATTGGTGCTGATTTTCTATAGGATTATTACACTATCCTATTTACACTGAAATATTTTATAATTAATCTCTTTTTAAATTTCCTTTCTGTTGAAGAATTGTGATTCTGCAGTTAAATTTTTTAAAGCTACTTAATACTTTGTAGTTGAGGAATAATGGAAAATTGAACTAATGGCATAAAACGTTGCCCCTTAATCTGAAAACTTGGAACTGTTGCAGCAGGTAAAAGCAGGTACTTAATCAGTATCAGTCTCAAATTTAGATTAAAAAAAATGACAAAGGAAAACCAGCACCTTGTTAATTATTTTGCTTGTCTTTTTTAAGGCTATGTGTGTTACTTCATTATTTTACATGTAGTCCTAGTAAAATGAGTACTATATAAGGTGTATGTTCTCTCAGCAAATTTCCTTTGAACAGATTGTGTGAAATGTTTAACTTTACCTAATTTACATGTGCAAAGGATAACAATGCATTTTTAATGCCTCTTGTTTCAATTTGTCCTTTCTTAACATTTATTCTTTCTGATACATTAAAAATGGTAGAAATCTGAACATGCTTAACAGTTTCCTTTTCAAATTAGTTTATTCAGGTGATGTTTTATTCAGGTGTATGCATTTAACTGGTTTAAGATTCAAAGCTTTTTAAAATAAACTCATTGAATTGTTTAACTTCTTACAAGGTTCTACGTTTCCAGTAGCTTCTTAAATTTTGGATATCAAGAGACTGGTTGAAATAGCAGAAGAAGTAGAACATTCAAGTTATAAAACCCTATGAAATGTCTTATCTCCCATCTTTTAATACAGCTGTCTTGTAATTGGGGGTTTATAAGCTGTGAGGTCTGGAAATTCTTTGTATTTTGGGATCATCAGCTCTCAGAGGAATCTTTTCTCATCAGCCATAGTATCAGTTCATGTGAGGAGATATCTTGGTTTTTTTCATTAAAAATTTTGATTTACAAGAATTAGCTACCTTTTTTAAGTGAAGGCACCCATGTGCGCAGTTGCAAATACTTGCTCTGAAAAAAACTCCCACTGGTCTTAGGGATGCATGGACAGAGACTGGACTACCACTCTTAAACACTGAGGGCACCTGTTCTGTTCTTACCTAGCTCACTTCTTACTCTTGTTCCTTTTGATTTTTCTGTTTGCTCCAGAGTAAAAGGTGTTGCTTATTCACTAAGGTGGAAGCCTTGCAGAGAACACAGCCACTTCTGCAAAGCAGGCAAGCTTGTAGAATGATAGTCTAGTCTTTTGCTGGTTTCATCTTCATCAGAGCCTACCTTCCAGCATCATTATTTCCATTCTGGTGAACACAGGCAGCTTGTTTCCTCAACTTATTAACATCACTCATGGTCAAGAAAAGCAAGCACTAAACATTGTTTTGTGACAATTCAGAAAATTACTGTCTGTTTTATTTGGTGGGAAGAATATTTTAATTTGGGATTTGTAATGACAGTAGTTTTCACCATTCTTTGTTAGCGGCAACTTTGTTTGTGTTCTTTTATCTAATTGGAGTTTTCAATGTAGAGAGTTGCTGTCTTTTTTGGCATGTTTCGGATATTTATAGTTCATGTAGAAAAACATCCTAAATTATATTTGTCTTTATACCTTACTCTTTTTCTTCAATAGCAGTATGCCATCATGTTAGAAGCAGAGCAATAACCTGAAATAGTTCTCATTGAGTTATAGTCTCCACTATGGTTGTGGGTAACAGAATTTAACCAGCTTTTAAGCATTTGTACCAAAAATGTGTTATAGTTCTGCTTTGATATCCTTATGTGAACAAATACTGAACGTTCCACACAAAAATGGTCGCTTTTTCATCTGAGGCTTGTTGCCCAAACTGGATTAGTAGTCTGTAGTGAAATAATTTTTTAATTGGAAGATTGTAGGTTGCCAAAGTGCAAAAAAACCTAGCCTCAATACTTGTCCAGAGTTGTAACATTTACTGTGCTCTGGATGACATATGTATAATCCATGGTTTCTGTTGGTTATAGTAATGAGATTGTACATAGTTTTACCAGGTCCTGTAGAAATGCCTTAATTAATAGCTTGGGAACACATCTCCACCTCTGTTGAGTAGGAGGTAGCGGCCATGGTGAGCATGATCAAGAAGTTGGTCTTGTCATAATGCTATTGTGCACAATGTGCTTCCATCTTTTCAGTCCCATTCCTGTTGGCAATTCCATACTGTCTACTGTCTTAACTGCTAATGAGATTCTAATGCATACTGTCATTTCCTTTCATCTTTATTGTATTGGAAACTTTGGCTTTCTGTAAAATGTGTAAAGTGTGTCATTCTTATGTCTTCTTAAGGGCACTCTTCTCTGGAGATTTGCTATTTAATTACCATAACCTTGCACACAGAAATGCATATGTCATTGTCAGTCAGTGAATCTGTCTCTCTTGTACTCACAAGGATTCCTGGATTTTGTCATTAAATGAATTTCTGTTTCAATTTATAGTAAGGAGTATGTGTTTGTATAAATAGTGTTTTCTATTGCCCTTCTGTTGTCATATTACAATCTGCCGTGCTGACCCTGGAATCATGGAGGGGCATTGAGTAAACATTTTTCTTATACAGGGCTAACTTTGTAGAGAATTAAAAAAAGTGAATGCATGGGCTAGTGGAAACTTGCAAATTTGACTTTTAAGAAAGAAAAATGTATTGATTCTCCCATAGATACATTGACTCTCTGCAGAGTCAGTGTCTAGTGTGGTTGTAGTGTCACCATCAGAGGGGGAGAGTTGAGAATTCAGAGAACCTATGCTTAGCACCAAAAATGTGATTTCTGAGGCTGCCATTCATTGTACATTGATACACTGTGATATTTTAGAGCGTTCTTAAGGTCTAAGTAAATTATTCAGGTTTTACAGATAGAAGTGTGTGTGCAGTGTTTTTCTTCTCCCTCACGCCTTTGAATGAGCAAGGATGGATGACAGTGGAACAAGAGAATCTACAGACTAATCTCAAGTTTCGATTGTATGATTTATGAATTTCAAGTTTTCCTTTTATCTTTCCTTAGAGAAGAGGCTTGTTACTTAGAGGACTGGAGCACCTCCTTATGAGGAGCTCCCACCTTATGAGGACAGGCTCAAGGAGTTGGGGTTGTTCAGCCTGGAGAAGAGAAGGCTCAGGAAGGACCTCACAGAGACTTGTCTATACCTGAAGGGAGCTTGCAGAAAGGCCAGGCTAGGGCTTTTTAACAGAGTACAAGGTGACAGGACTCAGAGTAGGGGGTACGGATTGGAAGAGGGGGCAGAGGTGTTGGAACTTGATGATCTTTAAGGTCCCTTCCAACTCAAACCATTCTAGGATTCTAATGACACTAAAAGTTTGCAAAATACGATTTTACAGAAGTTAAAATTGCTGAAAATACTGAAGCTTCAATATCATTAATTTTGCCAGGCTAGTAAATATATTTTTAATTCTACACTTTAAAAGTCTCTGGAAAATGTGTGTGGAATGGTTGTGGGAGAGTTGAACAGGGATAAGGTGATTTTACTTTGGAAGGTACTATCAACTTGCTGGTATGCTTGTCATGTTCACTGTTCTTAAACTCCTACTTTGTACTGTAGTAATTTTTGGTGCATAAATAGAAGTTGTGGATAAAGAAAGCTTTCTTTTGTAAAAAACAGCTTTTTTCTTTTTTTTTTGCATTCCTTCAGTAGAGTCAAAAGTAATGTACTTGCATAGATAACATCAGTATGTAAAAGACATGATGTTGTTTCTGAATTACCTGAATGATGTGCAGGCAAATAGCACCATCCTCTGGCATTATAGTATTAGTTAAGGTTTAAGCCTGAGATTTCTGTCTGTTGTTTTTAGAAATTCAATATAGTTGCAATAGAATGTACATATTGCACTTTCAGTTTTACGTACTCATTTTGGGACGAGGTTTTAACAGAAATTCTGGTAATTTGCATAGACTCCATGTATTCTGTTCAGTTAAGTAACTGGCTGAAGAGGGTTATCCTCCACATAGTGCTGACTCTGCTCTTTACTTGACCATTTATGGTAGGAAGTTACACTTCAGAAATATCAGACAGCTTTTTCTAAATCTCAATGAAAGACAACTCACAGTCATTTAAGAAAAATTCGTTGAATTAGAATACACCACCAACGACTTACAGTTGTGTATGTGTGGGGGAGTAAAGGTGCTGCTACAGAATAACAGCACATGTCTAATGAATTACTTTTACAGCAGACTATAGCTTCAGTTACGGATTGAGAAAGACACCATTGGCATTACTAGAGTGCAAAGCAATTCACCTCCCCCCAAATAGGATTTCAGTAGTCACAGGATGAGTTGTACTGGGTTGCGATGATGTGAGGGACTGGATTTTAGTCCATTTAACTAAGCAGTAGGCATGGGAATTACCATGGAGATGTTCTTGTCAAAAACGTGATGGATGACAAAATCACTGTTTTGATTGTTGTGAATTCCTATTGGACCTTTACAGTTGTTTGTATCAGAAACATCAAATGGAGAAAGCTGATATTTGTGTAATCTCTAGAAGAAAACAGACACCTCCTCCCATCCCATCCCTTTCTGCTCAGCGGATCTCTGTTTTACATAACTGGTGTTGGCTAAATGAAACTAGAAATCTTTTGTTTTATTCTGGTGATAGCATCTTTCTTTCTCCTGTGAATATAAACCAGAAAAATCCTCATTGTTTCTAGAAAGACCATATCAATGGTCTACAAATAGAGCTGAGCTGTGTGTTTTTTGTTGACATTTGTTTCTTAAACATATTTTTTAGATGTAGATGCTGTTTGAAATGTCATATTAAGCAAACAGACATTGAGGCATGCAAGTTTAATGTGCTCAAGCACTGATGGATGGTCACAGTTATAACAGAGGTTAGTAAAAAGTCTTATATAAAGATCTGTATTTTACCATTCTCAGAGACATTAGGCTTCTGTGCACCATTATATTAATTTCATTCTAAATTAAATTAAAGCATTGAATGATTGCAATGAAGAATCACCAAGAAAATTAAAATAGCCCATTTTTTAGTATAGTTTATTTACTTAGACTCTGATACACCTATTAAAAGGTAACATCAATATTGTGCTGTTTGAGTACATTGAATTGGAATAAGTTCTGGTGGCTAGAAATGTGCTTGTTTCAGGTAAGAAGAGCAAGTTTTTACAGTAGTAGCTGACTGCTGTATTCTGTATCAGTCAGTGAGGAATTATTGATAGCAAGAGAAATGGTGAGAGTCGAGAAATTTTGGCTAGGCTCAAGACGGGAAAGGAGATGCCTTATTATCTTGTTAGAACACATTCCACTGTATCCTCTTCAGCCTGGTTTAGTGTCAGTGCCTGTGTCCTTCTCATACTACAATTTATTTAATTGCATGCAGATTTTTTAATTCACATTTGTGCCCTAAACACAACATTTCATCCTGTTATCCCAAGTTTTTCATTGCAGTACCATTTTTCCACTTTATCATTCCAAATTCCTTATTGATCTGTTCCTAGTTTCCTACCTATTTTCCAGATATTCTGCATTAGTTTTCACCTTCACTTTTTGCCACCCAAAGTTAGTGCTCATTTTCAATTATAATCCTCTTCTGCTCCCTTTGTTCATGTTTAGCTCTGCGTGTAACTTGCCACCAAGTTTGTACTTCTTACTTGCTTTCTCTTTACACACAGTTTCCCCCCAGGTTAGCTTGTTAATTAAAATTGTTAGCTTTTTTTGTGGTCGCTGTAGCTCTCATTTCATCTCTGCCTTATTGATTCTCATTCCTGTAGTCCTTGTGTGTTCTTGATAATCTCCTTGCTTTATAGTCTTGCAGCTTGCCAGTGCTCACTAAACTATTGGTTTTCTCTCTTGCCTCCTAGTTTTGTTTACTTATGATTATCTGAGGCACATTCATGCCTCCAGTTTACTAATGTGAGTAGAAACTACGGAGACCACAGGGGAGGCAGGATTTGCTTTCATGTGGCGCAACCAAATCCAGCCCTATAAAAAATAGCAACAGCTACATGCTGAATGTTGATGCAGTTTTTTGGGAATCTACTTATTAAAACTTTAACTGTAAGAGGATGTGCAGACTATTTCCTAAGGCCAAGTTGTGTGGAGTGTCAGGGAAAAAGATCATTTGAAGGCTGAACAGGATTTCAATAACCTAGTCTAGTGGGAGGTACCTGCCCATTGCAGGGGGGGAGTAGAACCAGATGAACTTTGAGGTCCTTTCCAAACCATTCTTTGGTTCTATGATTTAATTTATACATGTGATATTTACTTCAGGTTTTTGAAAATAAGCTATTCTATCTTATCTTTTCCAGTTTACCTATTCTTCCAGCCTGGAAGAAAAAAAGTCAGTCACAAGCAGGTACATACCTTGAACAAATTAATTTTTGAACACTGGAGTTCAACTTGCTGAAAATAACAAGAATTGGAAGTAAAATCTAAGCAATGGGAAATGCTAGCTGATAGTCAGGTACAGCCTGACTGTACCTTCTACACATCCAGTTGTTCCAGCTGCACGTAGTGAAGCAAACGTTCTGGAACTTCAGTTTTGGGACAGCAAGTTGTGCTGTTTGTATTGTGAGCCAAAGAGAACTGGCCCTTATTTGAGATAATCAGTAATGTCACTGCTGTGATAATAGCCTGCTGCTGTATCAGAACTTAAAAACAAAACAGAAAACTTGTAGTTAGGTGCAAGTATACATTTTTATTTTCAGCATTTTCCAGTGAAAATGCCTACTCCTAGTTTCATGAAAAAAAAGTCTTATTCACCATCTGAAACTTTGCAGAGAAGGTAGTAGTTATAACAACAAGGCAAAAATACCTGGAAACCCCCTGTCTGTGGTTTCTATTAGGAAATAACCTTCCTTTTAAGAAGAAAAATTCAGTGTTCTTGGAGACACTGGAGAACTGTTTTCAGTAATGTCTTTAGAATGGCTGTTGTTTGATGATCAGTAGCATCCATTTATATATTGCAGTTTATAGTAGTATACATCATGCATTTTTCCTCAAACACAGTACTTAGACCTGGTATAATTTAAATATTAAAGTAATGTAACATTTAGAAATCTTTTTCACATGTGACAATTTTATAGAGCTAAGTGGTTTTCTTTGCTATTGGAGGTGCTCCTTGGAATCCTGCTGATGTTTCTAGGATCATAGAAGACTGGGAGAGACTTTTAAAAATAATTTTTCCTTTCCCAGTTACCATATATTGCTTCATACGTTTGAATAAGTAGGGATTTTTGTATATTGAACTTCAAACAAATGCAGCAGACTTTGTCACCTATCTCTTGCAACTAAAGAAGTACAAATGATGGGATGTAGGGAAGAGTGCACAGCAAATTATGTGCAAACACGATGTTTTGAAGGTTAGCAAACTGTGTAAACTTAGGAAATACATGAGGTTATAAGTTCAGGTGTGTTATGTACTAGTAGGACAGACTTGAGAATCCTGAACTTCTGATACTGCTATTCCCAGCACTGTGATGTGTTAATAATGCTAATGCTCAGTTCCGCTGCTGCCAGAGTTCTGGTGTGCTGTGTCAAACTTCACTGTGCTGCAAGTTGCTTCCAGGTCCTATAGCATCTTGTAGAATTTATGACTGTCAATTAACTAATTGAGTTATTTGGAAAAAAAAAAAAATCAATAATGTATCTCCTTAATTTGACCAATTTTTGTATTTCCTATGTGCTGTGAACTTTGAAGGGAGAAAAGTACCAGGCTACTGTTTTTAAGGCAAATAATGCTCATGATATAAATAATACTCGAGGATATGAACATAGAAACAGTTTGAAATTTGTTAGCTTGAATATGTTGTGGTCAAATTTTGAAATAGGCAATTCCAACGATGGACAGATGTATTAGATGTTAATATAAACTTACCTACTTGTGTGCAAACAGGTGATGGCATGCTTCTCAGCCTGAAATTTTGTATAATTAGGCTAGCATCTCTCCGTGCGGTTGTCATGTATAGTCCATATTGGAACATTTTCACAGTTACAGGGCCTTCAAACTAGTTTTAAATCATAGCACAACATATAGGAAGGGGTGTATTATTTTGATAGAGGCCTCTGTGATTAAATCTGCTTTTCAGAGAGAGCTGTATTTTGTCTGTGCCTCAGTTGTTACGAATATGTTCAATAGTTGCACTTCCAGCATTGTATGCAAAAATGGTTGTTTTTTTTAAATCGGTCAGTCATGTAACGTGCTTGGAACAAACTCAAGAAATGATGCATGAAACCAGTGCACTGGCTATTTTTTTCTTTTCTGCAGTTGATGGCTGGTGTTGTATAATTGGTAGGCAAAGGTGTCAAGGGCTTGTTTGTGGTTATGTAGAAAGTCTGTAGCAGAGTAAGGGATACAAACTACATCTTGATCAGACAGCATGTTGTTAGATGTATTTTTTTCTTCATGGCAGTTCTGGTTTAGACAGTGCTAAGAGGACCCGCTCAAGTAAATTTAATCCTGTTTTGTAAGTGTAGTAGCTTTTAGGCTTCCCTGTCCCTTTCAGAATTGAAATAGTATCCAGCCTTCTTCAAGTGCTCGTACCACTTTTGAAGATCAGTCTAAACCAAGTAATAATTTCAAAAGCATGTAAATTACTTAAAACTTTAAACAAAAAGAATCTTCAATTTGGCTACAGTTGGTGCATAATTTCCTTGGAGGTGTCTTCCTTTGCCAGTCCTGATACACCACTAGTAGCTGTTTTATGTGTAGGTGTGTGTAGATACTGAAATGGGATTGCCATCTGAAAAGCTACAGGCTAAATATGTGCCTAACATGTTGACATTCTCCCCTTCTTTTTTTCTGAGCTGGATTCAGGCATACTGAAAATTCTGGTTGATCGTATCAGAAGAAGGCTTCTCTTTGGCGTGATGTGGTTGAGCTTGAAGTTTCAGTGCAATTATACAGTCTGATGAGGGAAAGACAAATTGGGAGGAGAAGGCGGCATTTTATTTCAGTTGTTGGCCATTTGAACAAAGTCAGTATGGATTTCAATACCAAGAGCTAGTATGCATTTCTCCAAATAAGCCAATTTCCCTGTTTTACTGGGTATCGACATATCTTTCTTGAGATGGTGGTTGTTTAATGGTATCCTCCTTTTTTTATGTGCCTCTAAACTGCCTGGGAACAGAGACAGTCAACTCTCCCAGGTACTGAGAAATAAATTCCATACCTACAACAGAATTGTGAAAAGACCAGTTTTTATCTTCCAGTTGTAAGTATATAAATTAACAGAAACTGAAAAAAATAACTTCTCAAGTCTATTACATATGATAAAGAATCCAAAATAATCTTTTGATTGTCTGAACCTTTCACGGATTCTCCTTAGAACCATTTTTACAAAGCCAGTCCAAAATCTAGGGAGTTGCTTACAGTAAAGGAAGATGGCTGACTATATCCATTCGCTTTTGCTGTTCCAGCTTGAACACCCAGAGCCAATTTTAATTTTTTACTTGTTTACTGTATTTATATGTGTCTATGCTCTGTTCATCAGTCTGCAAGCACTTTCTTGTGACATTAGATTTTTGGGGTTGTACTTTTAAAAAATTTAAAGTTCCAGTGAATGCCATTAGTAATACTTCTTGACTGAAACAGAAGGTTTTTAAATCGAAAGACCAGCTGTCAGTCACACAAAAGGTAAAAGCAAAGAAAATAATAAAGGAAAGAGAACTTTCACTGTTAAGTTGTATCACATGGTTATACTGGAGTGACATCAGTGTAGGTTTTCCTTTAGTATTAGGCTCATCCTAATTTAATACTGAGGCAAGGTTTTTCTTTTGTAATAGTGTTTGACTTGAAGGCACCATGTCAGGGCAGTCTAAATACCAAAGATCTGTCTGGGAACTACTTTGCTTAAAGTAGGTTAGAAGTTATGGTTTTTAAGCATTTTGAATTGTGTGAACTACCATACTGACAAGCCTTTACATCGTTTTAATTTGCAGTAGTGTAGTTTCTGTTTTCATGGAAGGAACATTAATGTTTGTAGTGTTAATGAACTGCCAAAATTTTAATGGAGTGTCTTCTTCAGTAAGATCTGCTCTGCAGCTTGATGCCATTTGCCAATCTGTATGTTTACTAACACGAGATCCACTCTTCCTTTTTGCAGTGCTAGACTAAAGGAAATGTTGCAAGGAGATATTGGGGTTTTTTTAGAAGTTTTATTTTATGTATACTTTTGATTTAGGAGATGTATTGTCAACAAATTGCTTGGATATGTTTTTACGAATGCCTAAATGACAGTAGGTATGAAGACCTTCATTAAGCCTTTCTTCATAAAAACTTATCTGTTTTATATATTCTTCCTTCAGAGCTTTGTTTTCACCACAGCTGCTAATTGTATTTTGATTACTGCTACTAAACTTTTCCAGGTTTGTAGTGTGGTTCTGTTGCCATACTCTGTTGATTAAGAAGTGTATCAGCTTTGTGCATTGACTTCCTTTTAGTTCCAAGGTGCAGTTTAAGGATTTCCATATGATCTGTTAAGTGGTGAATAGCTTTTTCTTTGCCTGCTAAAGCAGATAAGAATTCATTATGTAGTTTTCTCCTGTGCCTTATAGATTAGGTAGTATTCTCCTGTACCGACCTTCAGTCCTTTGTAATGAAGCCCATAGTTATTATTCTTTAATGGTACCTGCACACAAAGTACACAAAAGACAGACTTGTTCCTTAACTCAAATGCACTGCTTCATTTTATTGTACTTTATTATAAAAACTTTGAGGTCATAAGATCACATTTGACACTTCTGTCATTAGAGTTACTAATAAATCTTGCGTTGTCTTTGCATCTTTGTTTGAATGCCACCATTCCAAGATTATGTGCTATGGTTTGGTTTATCTTTTTGTGATCCTTGCTGCGTCTATGCTGAAGTATTAGTGAATTATAATCACCCAAACACTATGCTGTGGGCGGCCTAGTTAACTTTCTCTTGCTCCTTGTTATTTTATTTTTGCATCTCCTTTCAGCTTTTAGTGTTTCCTAATTTCTAGCTTTGAATTTCTGTCTTCTGTGTGAAATACTTGATTCATTGGCTTTATTTTGTCTATTTTACACTTAACTTTGGATCAGTATCAAACACCTAACAACATTTGTGCAGAATGAAGCTATATTTCTAAATTAATGGGGGGTGATGTATTCAGTAAAACCTTTAACTTCTGATTTTGGAACAAATGTAGCAAGTATTGCTAATAGATTTTGAGTTATTTTCAAGTTACATGATATGAATTTTATTTCAGTTTCTTTCAGCTAAGCTCATTTAAATTTTATTGTGTTTTTTGTAATAATTAGTTCCTAGCAGCCAAATTTTAAATATATTTTCAATATGGTATTTTCTGACAATTAACTGTAAATCAGCTTTCTAGTGATGGGTAAAGCAATCAAATTTAACTGGCTGTTGAAGGTGATGGCTGCTTGAAAATCATGAGAACTGAAGTTTGCAACAAAAGTAACGTATTTTTTATTGTAGCTTAACATATTAACTACTTATTTGAAAAATGCTGCGTGTGACCTATATAGGAGCTTGAAGATGAAACAAAACCTTTGTGCTTAACTAGTAGTCCTTGCTAGTGATCTGAAAATTTTATGTGCTGAATCTTTACTTTTTGTTTGTCAGTTATGTAATTTGTGAATGTTGGAAACCATGAGTTCTGCTGTTGCTTTTGTTTCTCTTACTGTTTTTCATGACTTACAGTGCACTTGGTATGCTATTATTAATAATAATTATGGAGGCTGCTTCTTTCCAGGTGGCAAAGAAATAAAATTATTATCAACAGATAATATAGTAAGGGAGATGAAGATCAAGTCATCAGTTAAATAAGAATGTCTCAATCTATAGTGTGACTTTTTAGAAAAAGTTGTTAGCTTTTTTAGTATGCTGTCTATTATAGACATATCAATGACATTGTTTCATTAACTAAAATCTGCAGCAGCCTTGATCACAAATGAGACATAACCTGCAGAATGTTACAGTTCTGTGTTGTTCAAGGTCTAAGCATCATGCTTTAGAACATAATAAAGACTTAACCCAAATGAGTAGAACCAAATGACTCCCAACAGTTTATCTTACACTAGTAACCTAAAATACTTAAAAGATTAATTTGGGATTCAAAGTATTTGCTTGACTCTGACAATCCAATTTTTTTTAGTTTTCAGATGTCTCTATAGATTAAGATTATTTGAAACTTGCAGCTTAATTCAGGTTATTTTGCTTTCCTGTGTGCACAGGACAGTATCATAGAATGGTTTGGGTGGGAAGGGCCCCTCATCTTATGTCTTGTTCCAGTCACCCTCCAAACACAAGGTACAGCTGCTGTCAGTCACACTGTGAAGCTGGAAGGTTTTTTTTCTTGAATGGAGAAGGGATCCTAACATATTAAAGAGTTAATTTGCTTCTTTTATTCAAACTCCCCCTACTCAGAACAAATATTGTTGGGGTTTTTTTTACAGCTTGACAAGAAACTAATAGCACTGTAGTGCTACTAGTTATGAAACTGTAGTTTCAGAAAATTGAGAATGAACCTTACTGTAACTCTGTTTTCAATTAAGTTACAGTAAGATTTGATACCCTTAAAGTAATTAAGTTACTCAATTCTGGTAATTATTTCTAAATAGCCTTTATGTTAGCTAGCTTTTGAGTATTGCTGGGGTGCTTCTCCATTATTCAGCACAAGACAGTTGTTTCCAGGTTTCAGGGAAGACCTTGTGGCCCACACACAGCTTGTACTGGTGCTAGCAGTACCCGAGGTAGACAAGAGTTTTTTTCATTCTTACATTGCATTAAGTTTTGCCCCTTTACTCAGCTCTGTTGAGACCTAACTGGAGTACTGTGTCCAGTTCTGGAGCCCTCAACATCAGAAGGACATTGAGCTGTCGGAGCAGGTCCAAAGGAGGTCCACAAAGGTAATCAAAGGGCTGAGCACCTCCCTTATGAGGACAGGCTGAAGGCATTGGAGTTGTTCGGCCTGGAGAAGAGAAGGCTCAGTGGGGGACCTCATAGTAGCTTATCAGTACCTGAAGGGGGCCTACAGAAAGGCAGGGGTAGGATTGTTTAATAGGATACATGATGACAGGACTAGGAATAATGGTTGAAAATTGGAAGAGGCTGGATATAAGAAACGTGTTCTTTCCTGTGAGGGTAGTGAGACACTGAAACAGGCTGCCCAGAGAGGTCATGAATGCTCCTTCTCTGAAAGTGTTTAAGACAAGGCATCAAGCAACCTGATCTAGTGGGAGGCCCCCTGCCCATGGCTGTGGGGTTAGAACTAGATGATCTTTAAGGTCCCTTCCAACCCAAACCATTCTATGATAAATGCCTCTGGCATCGTGCAGAGCTGCCGTGAGTAAAACTCTGGAATGGTGTAGGTGTTATGAATACTTAGAGATACAGATTTTCACAATAAATATTTATTTGTCTACAATAATAATAATCTACAATATAGTTATATTGTAGATTATTCTTTACTAAGTAAGATACTGAAATGCTCTAATTCATTATCACACACTGGTATCTTTGGATTGAAGAGAAGTAATGTGACTTGTTAAACTTTATAATATAAGCATCTGTTAGTCACAGTCTTAAGTTCAAACATACTTTTTGTCTATTACTAGGAAAAACAAGGGATTTCCAGTCAGCCAGAATGGAATCTGAAATTGTGCCAAAGGTTACCAAAATGACAGTGTCTGGAAAGAAACAATCTATGGGATTTGAAGTTCCATGGTAAGCCCAGTCCTTATACATCAAGGTACATCAGTTCTTCTTTCAAACTGATGCACCTGTAGAGAGCTTTCTTCTTCTTTTTTTCTATTTTTTACAGCAGCTTTAGTGTCACTCTCCAGAACTAACCATCTCAGCTTCTTGTTTGACTCAGAATTACTTTCATAAGATGGTACCTCACGTTTTGAGTTTAACAAATCCTTTCACTATGAATAGTGCAGAGGGGTATATCAGCTAGTCAGATTATTTAAACATCCGCTTCATAGAATACTGAACTTTCTTGGGGTTCATTTATTTTAAATTTAGTTCACTAAGTGGAATTATGAAATCAATAAATCTTAACTGTAATTTCTTGTTCTTCAAAGGAAGTAGTGCATTTAAGAATAATTTGAAGACAATAATTTTTGGCTGAACTTTGCCTTCCTCTGCAGCTTTAACAGGTGTCCAGGGTACAACTGTTGTAGAGAAGAAAACAGTCCTCCTTGTGTTTAGAGTGGTGAAGCATAAGTTCTAATTTTATCCTCACTTGGAAATGCTGGGGGGATGTTTCAAGAGAGCATGAAAATAGAAATCTTGATAGAAGTCTCCCTACAACAGTAGTCAGCATGAACACTTAAAGAAATACATAAAGACTAGGGCATCTGTTTTGGGAATGCTGTCCATGAAATGTCATTTCATGTAGCATTCTGTGGCTCACCACCATTTTTTAAAATGTTCTTTTTTTGATTAGTCTTTTTCTAGTAAGAATGGTTAATATATTTTTCTTCCTTGGATCTGCTTATTGCTTTTGAACCCAATCTTTTAATAGCTATCTAGTTGTTAGAAAGAAATTCCTTAGGAAAAAACCTTGTAAGTGTGAGTAGTGCCAGCATGCCCAGCTTATCTCTCAGTGTTTGTAGTTCTGATCTGGAAAGCTGTGTTTAAGAAAGCAGCATGATCTTTATTTTACAGTGTTTTGTGCATGCTTGATAACAGGGTCAAACAAGCAGTTGCATCTATTTAGTTTCCTGAGCTCATTTCATACAAGGTGTGCAGCTGATATAATTTTTCCCTTTGTGTTATGAAATGCCTTTGCAAGAACACACTAGATGCAATAAGTTCCAAATGTAAAATATCTGGGATTTCAAAAGCCCTTTTCTGTCCCTCTAGAAATTTGAAATATATGAAAAAGAACTTTCCCCCTGACCCATGCCTCTACTTAGCAGTGAGTCTGGATGAGACACCTATCAACCTATGACACCTTCATCTCCAGTGTTTCTGCTTTACTTCTTAGAAGTTGGTGTTTCTCATGGAGACTTGTGGATTTAATTAATCTGGACAGAAGTTAACAAAAAGAAAGGAATCTTGATTGAAAAAGACCTGCTAGCAAGTTTTAGGTAGTGGTGATTGAAGTTCTTAGCTCTAATACTGGTTGTTTAAAATGTTTGTTTATAAAAGAAGGCAAATACAGAATTTCTTTCCCTCACAGTTGGAACTTAACTAGCTCCTTTCCACAATCTCTCTGTAAAGTCTGTATTAAATATATTGGGGTGAGCTGAAGCGCTTGCATTGTCTTTCAAGCTTGTAATGACTTCATACTTGTATGTTTCTAACCTGGAGCAAAGCATGAGCTGTTTTTCCACTGAAATTTTTCAGAATTATTGAAATGAAAAATTCTGTCAGAAGACAGCACACATAGGATAGCATCCTAGTAAGTAGTGCAGGTAGTTGAGGGTATAAATGAGTTAACTGCATTAGCAAGCATCTCTGGTAGTAAACATCCAGCTTCATCTCAGTTATGCTAAATCACCATATCAAAAAAAACCATGGAGCATCAGAGTTGAATCTTTTTCTTCTGCTGTTGTCTTCTGGATTATTGAAAGTGAAAGGATGAGTTGTTAGGGAGCATATTGAGGATATTTATTTAGACCTAGGAAAGCTCGTTCTTTTGACACTTTTCAGACCTCTTTTGTTACATTTTTAATGTAGCATTGATAAATGTACTGCAGAGGGTTTATAATGATAGTTTTCTAAGTACACAGTTTTATATCGCTGACCAAAAGCACAGTGTTACAAATTATTCAAAGCTGTAGTATAGGGAAGATGATCAGGGTGCTGGAGCGCCACTCCTGTGAGGACAGGCTAAGAGTGTTGGGGCTGACCAGGCTGAATAGGGAGATCTTATAGTGACCTTCTATTACCTGAACAGGGCCTAGAGGAAAGCTGGAGAGGAACTGTTTGCAAGGGTATGGAGCAATAGGAAGAGGGACAATAGTTTTAACCTAGAGCAGGGCAGATTTAGATTAGACATTAGGAAGAAGTTCGTAATCATGAGGGTGGTGAGACACTGGAACAGGTTGCCCAGAGAGGTGGTGAAGGCCCCATCCCTGGAGACATTCAAGGCCAGACTTTATGATGATCTGAGCAACCTGATCTAGTGCAGGATGTCCCTGCTTACTGCAGGAGTGTTGAACTAGATAACCTTTAAAAGTCCCTTCCAACACAACATATTGTATGTTTCTTAGTTTAAATTAGTTTTTGTTCTCACCTTTAAGGGATCTTAAAAATAATTTATGGACCTTTCTTTTAACACCAGCGGCCTAGCATTACAAAAAATAAACATTCTTTGACTAGGTGTTCAGTCTTTATGGTTCAGTGTTATGAGATATGATCTCTTAATGGTAAATTAATCTTATTTAAAATGATTAGGAGACATGTATTGCTTTGAACATTGATTGTTGCTGGGTATTCTTGTTGGGATTGCACTAAATGGAGTTTGGTCATTTATGACATTGTTTTTCTGATGTTCTAGCAATATTATTTAGCAGACTTTTTCTTCTTATTAAATCATGAAGGAAGCCAGGAGAAGTTGTTATCAATAAAGAGTGATTATTTTAACCAGCCTGACCAGTATTGCGTAATTAATAATTTTGAAAGAGGAAATAAATGTAGACTTTCCTGCAATGACTGTAAGTACTCCGAAAGAGTCAGTTGTATAAAAATAATTCACTAACAGACCAGACTAGAAGATTGAAAATAATGTTTAAAAACTTAATTATACAGACTTAATCTTCATCAGATAAGTTTTCAGGTTCTTCTTTGAACTTATGTAAGTGATGTAACCATAACATTTTGCTTGATTTACTCTTATGGTCCTGTCTTTTCAAAGAAGTCAAGAGTTGCTTAGTCAATGA
This sequence comes from Turnix velox, assembly GCA_013400935.1. Taxonomy (NCBI): domain Eukaryota; kingdom Metazoa; phylum Chordata; class Aves; order Charadriiformes; family Turnicidae; genus Turnix; species Turnix velox. The sequence continues at coordinate 340,963 of VZTY01015157.1, forward strand.
CTTCATGTTAGCAGCTAGCAGTGATGTGGCAGTTGGGCACAGGTTTTGGCAAACTGAGACCATACTTTGTTCCATACCAGGTTCTCCAAGTTCTCACACAAAGATGGAGGCAGTTTTTTAGAAAGGCTCTTTCTCCATGTTTTTTTTTGATATGGTGATTTAGCATAACTGAGATGAAGCTGGATGTTTACTACCAGAGATGCTTGCTAATGCAGTTAACTCATTTATACCCTCAACTACCTGCACTACTTACTAGGATGCTATCCTATGTGTGCTGTCTTCTGACAGAATTTTTCATTTCAATAATTCTGAAAAATTTCAGTGGAAAAGGCTTGCTGAAAAGCCCTTTCAATTACTTTTATTTTTTCATTGACTGTTAAGAGATAAAGCACTGCATTTTTCTGAGTTCTTATTAAGCGTTCAGTAAACTAGTCACCTGGTTGCCATGAAGGATAACCAGTGTGTCATTGTCTTACTACTCCATCTCTCTTCATTTACTTCCATGACACTGGAGGTGCACACTTCATCTACCTATCTTCCTGCTAATGTTCCTAGCAATAAAACTATTCTTCCTTCCCTCAACATGAGTCAGCAAAAAGCTGAATTATCTCACGAGAGACACTCCATAAGTACTCTCTGTCGCTTCCCGTGTTTTTTCTCTGATATGGCAAGTCTTAGTTGATCATGACTTCAGTCATTTTCAGGTTTCCAAAACATGGCAGTGTCTGAAATCTGTAAGACTCTAAGTGGAGCAGTGCTCTGACTGTTCAAATATTACAACTCTGAAGAAGTAGTGAGTTCTAGTGTTTTGTTGGCTGGAGCATGTTTTCGTAATTTTTTCACTAGTATTTAGCCCTTTTTATATGCAGCACCCAAAATAAAAGCAATCTGGCAGCCCCAGTCAGTGATAGTCACAATAGCAGCTACTTAAGAGTTAAGAAAGTAGCTTATCTGTCAGTAACCATGATTCTTTTAGGTGCTGTAATTAGTTTGAATACCACCATTCAGCATCCATTGTGGTTTTTGGAATCCTTACCGATGTAGGGTTTGGCCTGCAAGAAGATCTGAGCCCACAAGTGATTAGAATAAGAATCATTACCAAGCTAAGAAAATAGAATTTAGGCTTATCTTTAGCCTGTATTTAAAAATACATTGTTGTCTTTTAATAGGATTGATGTGACAGCCTTTGAATATATTTTGGAAAGCTTCTGAAAAACATGAGAATCATGTTTTTGGGTGTCAACACTTGTGGCTTAATCTAAGTATCTTCTGCATTTTTATAATTCATGAAAATTTGATTTGTGAAGCAATGGAGTTTTTGACAAGGGAAAAAAAGCTACTGCCAACTGCAAGAGCTGCTTTGATACAGTTTCTTATGCAAATGAATATTTCCAGAACTTCAAACATTAGAATTTCAAGAAAGAAAATTTGATACCAATGTAAAATATAATATTTACATTGTGACCTTGTGTATTGACACTAGTCCTAGTACTTAGTGTAGAAGTGCTAGATATTAGGCTGACACAGAACTGGAGGGAAAAAGGCAAAAAGAGGGTCTTAATCTTGATGAAAGATGTCTAATGCAAGATAATTGTAAATATATGAAGGTCTCTCAATACATGATTCAGACAAAGGTGACCTGGTGTAATTGAGATGATTCAGATAATTTTAAATACCTTATTAAAATATGTAGAAAGCTTTGTGACCACAGTTCTCTCCACAATTGTCTTCTATGGACTTAATTGTTTTCACTCAATTTTTATGTATTAAAATGTCCCTGAAGAGGCATTAGGAGAAATAATTATTATGGCATTCTGAAGTATTTAGCTTGAACTTAATATACTATTTAGACAATTTTAAATAGAACCTTCTGCTCTGTCAGAAATGTACTTACATTTTCCAGTAAAAGAAAGCACAAATTACTGTAATTACTGTTTTTCTGCAGAATAGCTCATGTGTAGTCAGCTTTCTCCATAGCTAGATTTAAAACGATTATGATCCACTAAATTTTGGAATTTAGAGAATCATTTTATATAGGGATTTTAGCTTGTTAAGATATTGGCATAAACTAAGTGCTTACATGATTTGAGAAATGTGCTTGTGTATCCAGCCTTCATGCAATTCTCTATCCTTGAGTTGCAGTACTGTAGCCAAAAGGCCCGAGTACTTTCTGTTCTGGGGTTTTAGAGACAAGAGAAAAACTTGGCTTTGGGCTTCAGGAAAAAGGTGTCACAATCAGTGTTTGCTGCAGAACTGATTACATAGGTGAGCTCTGAAAAAGAAGGAGAAAAAATGTTGCTTAGTGCTGTAATGAGAGGCTGATTTGGCAGCCAGTCTAAACATTTTCTAGATTTAATTTTTTAGATTGTAACTTTTGAACTGCATTGTTCAGCACATTGACATGCTTGAACTGTATTGTTTCCTGAGATATATGTAATGGAAAGGAATTAATACAGTGCAAATACTCATATGCAGACGGAAAATGCAAAGGAATGTCAAATAAAATCAGAGGTCTGATGATGTGGGATTTTCATGTACCAAAATAAGTAGTTTTGTGTGTAGAGAAAGAAAAGAGGGAAACTGTGAAGCTAATTGTGGTATGTGAATAGAAAGTTCGAGAATGAAAAATTCATACTGGATGCAGAGACACTCTTTATACTGTATTACTGTCCTCAAGATAGAATATTGCTGTGTTGAGGCGTAATACTTGTGGCATATGTAGAAGCTGTTTTAGTTGACTTGGGCTTTTACTTCAGAGACACCCAGACCTCTGTAGTTGTTCTGCACAACTGCTCTTTTCCTCCCTGTTAAAAACAGTGGCTGTGGTAATCTCTTGTTTATCCGTTTCATGTATTTTAAAAGATTATTTCTTATCTTGCTTTTGTACACAGTGCTTTTCAGACAAGATGTTCAGAGCTGGTATCTGTGCAGTTTGTATCCAGCTGCTTATCATTTCCACCTTAATGGGCTTATCACGTACTCCTTGTTTGGGGCATACATGATAGTGAAGAAAAAACTCAATTGTTCTCTTATGTTTCTTCTGTGTTTTTTGCTTCTTTGTCATTTGCATTCCTCATGTTTTCTTTTTTCCTCTAGTGTGATCTCTGAAGAAAATGGCCTTGCTAACATACCTCAAAAAGGACTGTTAACTGAAGATGCCAGCATAGCTTCTGGGGTGCCTGAGGCAGTCGCAAAATCTGCTCTTTCATCCCAAGTAGCGCAGGTTTCAGTAAAGCAGAATACTGTGCCTGCTCCAGTAAAAAAGTCAAGCAAGACAAAACCACAAATAGATGTGAAAGCAGAATTGGAGAAGAGACAAGGAGGAAAACAACTGCTTAATTTGGTAGTAATAGGTAATACTGTTAAATTATATTTTTCACATAGAGATTAATAACTATCCATTCCAACTGTCTGTGATACAAAAGCAAAATCCATCCTCTCTCCAGGGAAGGGAAATCTCATACTCCTTCAGTCACATTTGCTTGACCATTGCCTAGAAAAGGGATGTTGACTTAACTTCATTTTGACAACAGAGTAAAATGGACTTTGATTTGGTGTTATTCTTGCAGTGTGTTCTTTTTAGTGTGCGTTTGGAGGGACTGCTTCAATAAGCTGTCTCTCATCAATATATGTCTTACAGGATTGTGAAATTCTATGGATTGCATAAGCGTTATTAGTGCATGTGATTTTCATGTATTTTAGGATACATATGTATTTCTATGTATTTTGTCTTTACTGTATTTGAAATTTATAAATTAATGAAATCAATGTATTTTCTTCCATAGGACATGTTGATGCAGGTAAAAGTACTTTAATGGGTCATCTTCTCTACCTTTTGGGAAATGTGAACAAAAGAACTATGCACAAATATGAACAGGAATCTAAGAAGGCTGGAAAAGCTTCATTTGCCTATGCGTGGGTCTTGGATGAAACTGGTGAAGAAAGAGAAAGGTAGAAATAATTTTTAATTACTTTTTTTTTCATAAAAGAACAGGATTTGTTTGGAATTATCAGTCTACTCATAAGGCTTTGCTAGAAATACTCTACTGTTCAGAGATACTCGATACTTAATAACAAATATTATTCTTTGTCCACATGAGTACATGTTATCCAAAAAAACCCAATAATATCCTTGTTTAGTTGTAAGAAATATGGAAGAAAAGTAAAATATTTCTTTACATTTTTCTTTGCTGTGAAGTGTAGGGCAGGACTACATGCAATACGGAATGCTTCTAATGTGCAAATTTGAAGCTGTCTTACTAGTTTATTGCTGCCAAATTTCTCTAATTTGGTTATCTTTGTAAATGAAAGTTCTAGGTCATGCTTTTCTGTGGAAGGGTATTAGACATATACACCAAGCACCAATATACTTATTTTTTACAGATGTGTGCATGATAGGTGTTTGCATGTGATCAGGTTAACTGTATCCTGTGTGCTGTGCAAAACCTGGTTTAGTGAGGTGTGGATAGATCCCTCTGTGATCCCTCCTTCATAACCAGTAGTTCTGCATATGGATAATTTCAAATGTATAACTATTTTCCTTTAGTCTGATACCTTCTAGTTTTTTCTGTCTTGAATATGTTTCTGTTCCTCATTGATGCCTTTTTCTGAAGAGCTAAATATTATATTAGAATTCAAGTAAGCAGCATAATTTTAATGTTATCATGGTGCTTATTGAGTCATAGTCTGTGGGTGGATGAAGTTAGTACTGTGAATTCTGGCTGTTTCTTTCTTCGTGACTGGAGTTACAGAAAAGCAGCTCTACAGGTCTGCTTTTCCAGCATGTACATTTCTTTCTATATTTTTGTGCAGAAAAATGAAAGCTATAAAATGTATATGTCATAATTTTGTTTATAATAGCTTACTTTGTATCTCTCTGGAGCTTTTGAAGCAGTTCTAATGGTGTGTGTGCATGCATGCTTTGTTTAAGGGGAGTGACAATGGATGTGGGAATGACTAAATTTGAGACAAAGACTAAAATAATTACGCTGATGGATGCTCCAGGCCACAAAGATTTCATTCCAAATATGATCACAGGAGCTGCACAGGTAGAGATGGCCTAAAACTCTTTCTTCCAATATTTATAACTGTTTCTTAAATTGATTTCGTTCTGCTCTTAAAATGTTAGATGAAATGGAATTGGTTATAGTGCTAAGATTTAATTTACAGAAATAATAAATCAGAGGAGAAGAATAGTGATTTGGTTCATGGCATAAAATGTGAATTTTTTTCAATTAAAGGCAGCCTTTTTAAATAGTAGGACTGATTCTCCAAAGTTAGACATGTAGTTCAAACTTCTTTTTTCCCTGAAACTAAGCTACTGTGTGGAGATTTTTGCTTTGTGCATGTCATGATTGTCAAATGTGAGTTTTATCTTAAGATAGCAGTAAGGATGTACTCTTAGTATGATTTTACAGACAGAACTGAACTGTAGGAAGACTGGCTGCCAATTTCTGTTGTCTACTCAAATAGGTTCTGTGCTGAAGCAGGGAGTGGAAGAAAGCAAACATGGAAGTAGCTCTCATGCCTTTTTATCTTGGAGAATTCCGTTAGAAGGTGAATCCCCAACTGCTGTTATGCAAAATGCAAGTCAGCCTTACTAGGGCCAGGATCTTTAGGCCTTTGATATATATGATGAGTTCACGCAAGTCCTGAGGTGCAGGTTTTATGATTTAGAAAATACAGGAGGTCCTTCTTCTGATGGAGAAATTCACTGCAACACATTTTTGAGGCTGAGAGCTGTGAGGAAATTCACCCTTCATCCTTTTCCCATTCTCACACTTGCACTGTCTCTATGAGCTGTGGGGATACAGGCGAGGACAATTCAGGGCCAGGACAATGAATTCTCTCTGACTTTTCTGGCATCCTGAAGCATAAGCATGAAAGGAAAGGGAGAAAGTAGTTCAGTTGGGTTTTTTCTCCTCTCTCTTCCCATGATATCCATCTCACCAGTCCTATGAAATCATCTTACACCTTCCTCTTGACAGCAGTGCCTTTATTGTTCATGTCCTTTGCTGTTGTTTGGTACATGATGATAGTCTAACAGGCTGGTACTTAGCAAAGCAGGAAAACTAGAAGGAATATTAGCAGTATTTAAGTCTAATCTGTGGGTTTTTTCCTGTGCTTGCATGCTCATTTCTGTGCAGTGCTGTAGACTGTGACATGTTTGCTCTTAAGGCTCTGGCAGAGAGTTTACCTATATGATAAAATAGGCTACTTTGTCTTTTCCTCCTTGCACATTTGGCATCCTCCAGTGTTTTGAGTGGAGTATGATGCAACTAGATCCAACATGCAGTTGACTGGTTATCCCAGTTGTATAAGGTGGTGATTTATCTGTAATTTTTGCAGCTCCTCACTATAAAGGTGTCCAGGCTGAGGCAGGGAGAACTAGATATTGTGCTCTTACCTGTTCTTAAGCTTATAGAGTACAGGCTGCCTTTGTTTAGTTGAGATCTGTGTAGCACATCCATAGTGAGTAGTTTGAAGAGGATATGTTTCCAAGTTGTACATGTTAAACAGAAAATGGTGGTTTATGACATGACATTATGCCCTAATATCTCCCTGAAGTGGGCATGACACAGATAGGATTGAAAGTTTTCAGTTACATTTGAAGCACACTGGAATTCTTTCTGTCTGAAGTACGTTTTGTGTGAAATGTTGCTGATTGATGTATATTTATTATTTCCACCTCTCAACTACTTTTTATTGTATGTATTTTTATTTTTTTTAATGTAGGCTGATGTGGCTGTTTTGGTTGTGGATGCTAGCAGAGGAGAGTTTGAAGCAGGGTTTGAGACGGGTGGACAAACTCGAGAACATGGATTATTAGTGCGCTCTCTTGGAGTGACACAGCTAGCTGTTGCAGTCAATAAAATGGACCAGGTACATCCTTAATTGTTTTCATTCAGTTGAAGGGCCTCCAGCTATGATTCCTGACCCCTAAGGTTAAGGATCAATATTGTGAAACTAGTAATAAAATATTGTTTCTTTCTTTGATTTTTCAGGTCTATCTCTTGTGTTTGGAGTTTTAAAATACCTTTTTTTTTAATTAGTGTATTTTCAAACCACACAGAAGGATAGTTTTGATGCTAAAGTGAGTAGGGGTCCCTCCTGTACATGTGAAAAATCTCACATAAGCAGTCAGTGGCATCTGCAAAGGCATCTTAGTGATCATTCAGGTCAAAACCCCAAGAGCTTTATTTCAACCTATAAGGTGTGTTAAATATTACCAGTTGTGTTTTAGATTGTTACTGTGCTGTATATATTCTTACTGACTGTGTTGTATATATTCTTACTGAATCTAAATTTTATTAATCACTTTTTAAAATATATGAATTTTGGTTTTTTTAAAAAATATGTTGTTAAAGCACAAATTAAACTAAAAGGGCTAGCAAATTCAGTGGTGTGTACCCTTATGTATTTAACTATGAATCTATCTGAGTATCTCATATTTGTAATTTGATTGGCTTCTGTGTGTGAAGAACCCCTACAGGTATTACAGCATCAATGACATGTAGCTGTGTGTTCAAGTAATGGTTAAAAATCTAATTTTACTATATAAGCTGTTTTCTATTTTAGGTCAATTGGCAACAGGAAAGATTTCAGGAAATTACAAGTAAGCTCGGCCAATTCCTTAAACAAGCTGGCTTTAAGGTAATGTTAATTTCTGAGGTCTTTGTTGCTTTGTTTGGGTAGGAAGAGTTTTTCTTACACTCAGGTTGTTTAGCATCACTTTTCTGCTATGTGGCACACAGTATATGTAGCAGATTCATTTTCTTACTGGTAGGGTGTACATTGAGCCCTAGGGAAGTTTATTCTGTTGTTTGATGCTCTTTCTGCAGTCATCTTTGTTTCTGTCTTTTGAGTGTTTGGGACACTCAACTCATTTGTAGTTTCCAAAGCAGAACAGACCAAGGATCATTCTGTCTTAATGTTCAGGATTATGTGAATGACAGAGCTTTATACCAGAGCACATGTCAGTGTGGATTATGAGCTCATTAGATCTCTCTCTGTTTTCAATTATTGACCGTTCTTCTCATGTTTCCTTGCTTTGGAATACTATCCATTTGAATTGGCTCTGGCCTTCCTGAAATCCCTGTGTATAAACAAAAGTTTGAACCAAAATTTTGCCCATCAGAGATGGAATAGGGGTTCGTTACTGGAACTCGGATTCTATTTGTTAATGTTGCTATCATCATGTTGAAATACGACCAACCCTTATCGGGTGAGAAGTAAAAGGAAATTAAATGGATTCGCTGAGTAATCTTTATAGTTTTATCTTTTATAGTTTAGGTGCATGACACTGGAAAAAATGCACGTTTATTCTGCTAGAAGATCCTGTTGTTAATACAGCTTTAGTTTCTTGTTTTCTTAATTAGGAATCAGATGTGGCTTATATTCCAACGAGTGGTCTTGGTGGTGAAAATCTGGTCACAAGGGGTCAGTCAAGTGACCTCACACAGTGGTATAAAGGGAAGTGTTTGTTGGAGCAAATTGGTGAGTGCAACTTTCCTCATTTAAAAACTAATAAATGCTACTCCAGTGTATGTTAAAACTTGTATTTTGGGGAAAAAGTGGGACAAAGTCTTTGGAGTGCAACATAATTTATCCCTAAGTGATAAGTTCTTGAGATAGTATAGAAATTCTAAAAGGTCTTATTCAATTTATTTTCAGATTCCTTCAAGCCGCCACAGAGATCAGTGGACAAACCATTTAGGCTCAGTGTAGCTGATGTTTTTAAAGGTTGGTTGGTTTTATAATATTTTCACCATCATTTCACCAGTATTTAATATCTGTGTCAAAAAATTATCTAAATTAAGACTTAAAGCAGGAAATTTATGTGTGTCAGTAGTCTGGAACAGGAATAGTAAGTTTCCAAGCACTGTTCTTTGTCAAATTTTAGATAGTCCCACTGAGGAGAAACACACTGGCAATGAAAGAGAGGAGGAAAATCTTCATGACCAGCTAATGAATTGATGGTTCTGTGGTACAGGATTTGGGAGGTTCTCTTCCCAAAACAGGTTCTTCGTGATTAAGTGAATGTTTCTGAAACTTCTTATGAGTGTGACTTTGAGCACTTTTACATTCTATTCTGAGGTTTTTTAAAAATTTGATTTGTTCAATGTTGCAGCTGTAAACAATGATACATTCCACCATTTTCATATAAAAATCTGGGGAGGTGAAATGCAAGAAAAGGGTGGTGTGATTGTTATAACCAGCCAAGGACTTAATGAAAGGTAATGAGCTGTTCCCTGGCACTAACAGGAATGTGGACAGCAAATTACTCTAATCAGTTCTTACTCCCCTTAACTGAAAAAATTTTACTGCCTAGAGCCACTATGCTTTTCATGATAAACATGATGGGGTTTTTTTCACCAAAATGTATTTGCATTTTCAGATAATGGAAAAAAAATGAGGTTTGTAACGCTTAATCCCTTTCAAACATTCTGCAAGTCCCTTGAGAAATGTTATGAACTAGATGACAGCATGGTTGGAAATGTTGTAAATATTTATAATCAAACATTATTACTGAAATTCATATTTTAAAAGAAATTTTACTTTATATGTAGGGTCTTCATAGGGGAGGGACGAACAAGCCAATTTGAAATACTGATTGTAATTGAGAAAATTAGTTCGGTGCAATTTTCTTGTTGGTCTTTGAGAAGTCGCTAAATGCTGAACTTGCTCTGCTTTAGGTGCCTTAAGGTACTGAATCTATGATGTTAAATATTGAAGCCTTGGATGAAAATTTACCCTAGCGCCTTACCACTAGTTGCATCACTTAGCACGTCACTGTATTTTAATTTTTTTTTAAAAACTGTTTGCTGCAGGGAAGTGTGTTAAGTTTATTGATTGAGATCTTTCAAAAAAATCTCACAGTTGGTTATGTCACAGTAATAATTTTTGCATTGAGCTAATTTTTGCAAAATGACCAGTTTTGACTAAACCTGTTCTGTGGAAAATTTTTATTTTTAAAAAAATTTAAAAAAAAAAATTGTTAAAGCACACAACAAAATAAAGGCTTTGGAAAGGACTCAGTTTGCATATACCGGGCTTTGCACTGAATGTGGCCTTTTAGGTGTTTTTTTAAGCTATTTTTTTCTTACTTTGTGATCTCAAAACTTAATTAATTTGGATGACACCAGAGGAAGTAGCAGCAGGCACAAGTATGTGGAGCAACAGTTGTTCTCAGCTCTCTTCCAGTGCCTGTGCATGCTCAGGAGGAACAGTCCACAGAAGTGTGTAAAAAAGTGAGAGTACTGGGTGTACTTTGCTGCAGTTTGGAAAACCCCTTTCTCTATGAGGTGTACCCACAAATGTGATTCATCTACCTCAGCCTGATTTTAGCTATTGTTCTTCATGGCCCTCCCACTATTCTCTCCAGGCAAATTATCCAAGAGGTCCCTGTAAATTCCTTCACTGCTTCATTACCATACTCTTATTCTGTTTAGAGGATGACATGACCTGATTTTAGAAAACCTTTGTCAGCAGTCATGTCCTGAGGACAAAGAATGTGTCCTGGCAGAACCCAACTACCACAATGTGTAGAAATTCAGGCCATGGTCTGATTCTGTACCCTACTATGCATTTTTGTACTTGTGTTAATTTCACAGGGAGCTAAAGGAGCTTGACACTTTGCAGGAAGCAGCCACCATGGGAGAGGGCAAAGCTTCAACCACCACACTGGTTTACCTAGCCAGAGCTGATGATGATGTGAAAAAAAAGAAAAATATTTCTTGATTGGGTGGCTGGGAACCTTGAACCAGTTCATGTTTCTGGTTACTTGCAAGTGCTTCAGAGCCAGCTTCAGGTTCTTTTGTGTACCATACTGAGATAGTAATTGTACAATGACTTGGGGATTCTTTTTCTAGCAAGCATCTGCTTGCTATAGTTTTCTGTCTTCTTAACATCCAGTGTCAATCTGTTGAGTGCATTTGTTTCATTTGCTGGAATGACTAGAAAAAAAAATGAGCTTGCAGCCATACTGGTAATGTCTTTCTAGCAAGAGAAATTGAATCATTCATCAGTAATGCTGATGAAGGCAAAAGAGAAAGTTGGTAGTATGTGACCTCAAGATTTGAGGTCAACTTGTTCTTTGGAATTCAGTTTTTAAAGTAATGTGACACACAAAATACTTGCTTATCACTGACTTTTCATGTTCAACCAAAGGTGTGGATTTTGAAAATGGCGTTGTGGAAACACCTGCAAATGCATGCTAAGGAGATGAGGTATTAATGAAATACCAGGACAGTGAAGAAGAAAAACTTTGTTGATCTTTTATTCAGAAATACTTAAGTAATCCATAATTGTAATAGCCCCTTATATTAAATAGGGCTGAATCTCTGACTTTCCAGGAGTAAAAGTAATATAGTAGATAAAGCATATTACTTTTTTTTTTACTGTTCACAGTTGAACACTAAATGGCATAGGAATTTGCACCTCTCTGCATAATTTTTAAGAAAGGTCTGTGGTAGGCTTTTACCTGTAATCATAGTGAGAAAGTGATGAATTTAATAAAATGGCTAGTAATTAAGGGGCTTAATATAATATTGAAAAACTAAAAAATGTTTGGGTTTGCACCTACTTTTGTTTAAAAAAAGATATTTCTCCCTTAGTTCTGAAAAACATAAGATGAAGAGGTTTTGAATTTAATGTTTCATTTTCATTATGATGCACAGCTGACTAACGTGCAAGTTAGGGAAAAAAGTCTTCATTTTATTAACTATGCATTGCTAATGGACTAATGTGTAATGAGACATTGATCTTATCTTGAAGTTTTTTCTAATTCCTGCTGTGTTTATTACAGACCAAGGATCAGGATTTTGTGTGACTGGTAAAATAGAAGCAGGCTATATTCAAGTTGGAGACAGACTTCTGGCAATGCCTCCCAATGAAACTTGCACTGCAAAAGGTAGTCTTCAGAAGTGTGTTTACTTTCAGGTCAATATTGGGCTAGAAGCAGTTACTGAAATGGTCACAGACTGTCAAACTGATACTAACTGTCAAACATAAAATGTGAAAGCATAAAACGAATTTCTTTAGATGTGACTGCATCTGTATAAATATGTCTATGAAGAGTATGTGAAATTGTGCATAGGGTTTTTTTTTTTCCAACCTTTTTTTACCATAACAGGTATTCCAAATGTTACAGCCTCAAGACTTTAATGTTGATTTGTGAAAACATCTAAGTTCCAGCAATGTCTATGAAAACAGGAATCACTAATATTCAGCTTTGCTGTGGAGTGTTATTGCTGTTAGGAAATGTGAGGATGTTGATAAATTTTAGAAATTAATGTGAGAAAGCTTGAGAATTAAGTCTCTGATGGTTGATGCTCATGAGGTTTGTCACTGATCTTTTCATGATATACAAACTTTCAGGATATAATTGTCATGAACAATAACAGAGAAGAAAATCAGATTTATGTTTCAGTACCTTTGATTCTACAAAGAGAAATGGTGAAGACAAGACAACAAATGTTTAGCTGTTTCCTGATTACACTTACAATTGGTACTGCAGAGTTGGTTTTCTTTCATATGCAAAACCAGATGAAATTACTAATTTTTTTACATTGTCCAATTAATAAAATATTAATGGGTTTCCTTCCATTGCTCTTTAGTCCAAATTCAGCAATGTGCTGGTTCAGCTGCCCTGTTCCCTTGCAGAACTAGCTCATTCAGTGCTAATTTGGGAAAGTGTGCCTGTTTATATGGTTGTATTCCACATTGTTTGCATGCACAAGGATGTTAGAATAAGGTGGATGAATGTGGGTATCGCACCACTGTGGTCTCTCTTCTGTTTTGCAAGTGGAGGGACTGGAAAAACTTGTATGTTGACTAAGTATCCCCAATGGCACAATTCTATGATAATCTTCACCTGCATTTCAGCCTAATAGATAGAGGATGTTAGTTCATTAAGCATATATTATTTATACTTAATGTAAGGAAGAGATAATTTATCATACACTATTTACTAAAGGTAATGTTTGCATCAGCATTCTATTTTTTTGCTTCAAGAGGCTGAATTTCTCTTATCCTGGGATAATGACAATTTAATACAATCAGTAGTGAAATATAACCAGGTCCTATCAATGTATGAATTTTAAATGTATTGATTTTTAAAAAGGGGTTTTTTTCCTTTCCTTCTTGGTATCTATCAGAAACCTAAGAAATGCTAAGTTGTGAACAATTAATTTTATCCTCACCCACCTGCCAGGTTGTGTTTTAAAATTATAGAAATACTTCAAAATCAGAATAAAATTACTTTCAAAGATGCCTTCTAAAAGATGCGATGTCGCCAACATAAGGCATAGGTTGCTCTTTTTTATGAAAGAGTCAGCAAACCCACTTAAGGTAAATGAAAGTTGACAGAGTGCCATTAAAGCCTATGAAAGATGCGGTCTAGGGTGTGCATGTGCCTCAAAGGATGGGTGGGGCAGATATGGATATATTAGTACTACGGCATTTTCAGGTCTGCGTCATCAGCCCACTGTGACAAGTGCCAGGTCCCCTCCTCTGCCTTAAATAAAGCCATGTTATTGTGCAGGGTGGGGTGAGAGAATAGCGAGTCCCCTCCAATAGAGGGGGGGAAAGCCTCCTCAGATTTCTCAGTTAAAAAGCTTTTACTCTCAACCCATTCATATTGAAAATTGATGAGTAATGGTTGATAAAGCACAAATGGCCCAAACAGAGCTGTTTGTTTGTAGCTCAGAACCTAGGTACTTCACTGTGAGGTTCTGTTCTTACTCATTTCCAGGAATCACAATGCACGATGAACCAGTTGATTGGGCTGCAGCAGGAGATCAAGTTAGTCTCACTTTGACCGGCATGGATATCATCAAAATCAAGTGAGCAAAACTGGGTTTCAGTCTAAGTAACGGTTTGTTTTTAATGAAAAGCCTTATAACTATTACAATTAACAACCAGCAGTTTACTTGAAGAATGATGTGGCTACCAGGATATTTAAAACCAAAGTGATGCATATCACCTGGCTTGTATGTACAAACGTTGGAAACATCTGCTACATGTACAACGGCAACCTCAGAATACTGTTAGTTTTCATACTGTTAGTTTTCATACTTTGCCCTCGTGCTGCCACTAGTAAGCTTCAGTGTCTTTTTACTTAAGACTTGCCCTTGATCAATTGAATTGCTGAATTAAGTAAATCCTAATTGCTAAAGAAGAAGGATTTTTGGAAAGCTTATCAAATCATAAATAATTCTTACAAAACTCATCCAAACAGCTGCCATTGTGTACCATTAAGGAAATCTGGACAAGGGGAATTGATGGAAACTACTTATTGAACACATTTAGCAGCTTGTAACATTTGTTTTGGTAAATGTTTTGCTGACCCTTTTTTCCAAAGTTTATTATATAAAGTGAGACACAGCACATCTTTTTGTCTATTTCATTGTATAGATTTCATGCTAAGCGTTGGCTTCCAGCTTTTATGTAGGTGTGAACTGTTGTTCAGGCTAGAAAACTGCATCCTTGGTTTGTTCAGCTTTTTAAAGTTTAATGGGCTTCAGTCAGTAAACTTTCAAGCTCCTGTTTGAAAAACTGCATTGGTAGTTTTGCAAATCTGTGCTCTGCTTTTAAGGGAAAAGTGCTTTTAAGGGAAAAGTACTTTTAAGGTGTGGTTCTCGGTGGTGAATATGAGGGGAGGGGAAAACTTGTCTTCTACTTGTTGAATGAAGGCCTCAGTTAATTTGTTACCTTGATGACATTCATCTTTTGGAGGTATGTCAAAAAAGGTATGAAGTTTTAAGTCATCTTCATATTGAGGAAAATTGATTACATCTGAATTAAACATTTAGTCATGCTGGTCTCTTCAGACAGTATTTCTCTAGGCAGCTTTTGTTATCCTTTTATTTTAGATAAAGGCAGCAGCACTGCAGTTCTGGGCGCTCTGCAGTATTACATGCTGCTGATCTGAAACGATCTCTGAATGAAAGTCTGATCCTTCAAAGTACCTATGTGCAGAAAATAGTGACATTTTTAGAAACCAATTAGCCATGGATGTAGTTGTTCACCAAACTACTCAGACTTCTTCATGTATACCCACAAAATACCATTGGCATTATCTAGGAATTCATTACATCCTTTACTATGGCGTTCCTGATTGCCCACCCCTCCTCCTCTCCGTGTTTATATTAAAAGGATACTGTCTTTGCTTTGGTTGTCTTAAATATTTATGTTTTTTCAGTGAAATTATTAATACTTGTATGACAAGATTCTTTTGTTCTCTTTTCTTTCAGTGTTGGCTGTGTATTTTGTGACCCCAGTGTACCCATTAAAGTTTGCACTCGTTTCAGAGCTCGAGTTCTCATCTTTAACATTGAGGTTCCAATCACCAAAGGATTTCCTGTAAGTCTCTATGGAGGTTCCTCTGTTCATTACAGGTTGCTCAGGGATTTTCTTCTCTGTGACCTCCCCTATATGAGAGGCGTTTAGTATCCAGAAGTGGTTCTGTCCTCACAGAGGAAATGGATTCTTTAATTTGAAGAGGACCTATAGACTGTAGCTGCTCTTGCACATTTTTATTGTTAGAATCATAGAATTGTCTAGGTTAGAAGGGACCTTTCAGACTGTTTAGGCCAACCATCAATTTAACACTGACAAAACCACCACTAAATTATGTCCCTCAGTACCACATCTGCCTAGCTTTTAAATACCTCCAGGCTTGGTGACTTCAGCACATCCCCAGGCAGCCAGTTCCAGTGCTTGAAACCCCTTTCAGTGAAGAAACTTTTCCTAATATCCACCCTGAACCTCCCCTGGCACAACTTGAGGCTGTTTTCTCTTGTCCTAGTTGCATTTTACCTGGGAGAAAAGACCAACCACCTCTGCCTTTCAGGAAGTTGTAGAGAGCAGTAAGATCTCCCCTCAATCTTCTTTTCTCCCGGCTGAATAACCCTATCTCCCTTCTTTGCTCTTCACAAGGCTTGTGCTCAAAACCCCTAACCAGCTCTGTTGCTCTTCTCTGGACCTGCTTCAGCACCTCAATGTCCTCCCAGTAGTGGTGGCTCAAAATGGGATGTAGTACTTGAATTAGGGCCTCACCAGTAGCCTATTGCCACAGTCTTGCTGGGCACACTGTTGCTGATACAAGCCAAGATGCTGGTGGACTTCTTGGCCACCAGCTACACTGTGCTGGCTCATACTCAGCCAGCAGTCAATCAGCACCTGAAGATACCTTTTTGCTGGGCAGCTCTGCAGCCATTCTTCCCCAGGCTTATAGCATACTGATTTTTAATACATCGCTGAACTATTTCAGAGAACGTGAGTTCCATCACAGTCAGGCTGGATAGTCTTTCAGAAAGCTCACAGCTCTTAGGAGTATAATGATACACTTAGTTGTAACATGCCTTTTAAAATAAATACGTGTTCATGCTACTGAACTGAAGTGACAAAAGCAAAATACTTAAGAATGAAAAATGTATCTATGATGAATTAAAATATGACCTTTGTGTCATGTCTGTAGAGATCACAACATTTTGGAACTAAGAATAGAGACAATAATGTGAAGCAGAGACTTCTGTGAGAAAAGTTTATAAGCAGATGTTTAAAAAAATCAGTCTTAAAAGAAGTTGATGTTTTCAAGTATTAACAGCTAGGATTTCTGATTATTGTGAAGTGTTTAATAACTGAAAAAAATATTTCTAGGTACTTCTACACTATCAAACCATAAGTGAACCCGCTACTATTAGAAAACTCTTGAGTATCCTGCACAAAAGCACTGGTGAAGTGACAAAGCAGAAACCTAAGTAAGTGTTTTGAATAGTTAATAATTACTCAAAAAGTGGGCTAACTTTTGATTAATATGCGGTATGTCAGGCAGGTTCTGTTATCAAGCAAGAATGTTTTTATAAGACTTTCATTGTTGCTTCCATGTTTAGATTTCAAAGTACTTTACAAAGTGAAAACCCACTTGATAAATGCTGAGCACCTGAGAAGTGAAATGGCTTGCTCAAGGTCACTTACAGATTTGAGAGTGACTCTTAGGTTACTGGCTCTTCACTTAAAAGATTTGGGGTTTTTTTTGCTTTATATCTTCCTGTAGTAGCATGGATCCCTGGAGGTGATTTACTGTCTAAAATAAAGTCAATTAGACAGCAAGTGGTGAGAAAGGGGTTTAGAGAATCTTCCTCTACAAGTAAAGTTATGGTGACATACTTGTTATTCAGAGTTGTATTTGGGTAGAAATGCAATTTGATGCATACAGCATTATAAGAATAATCCCTTGCCAGAAGTTACCTATTGCTGAAAGGCAATAGGAAAAAAAAAAGACTTCTACAAAGCAGTGAATTGCCTCTTTAGTTGCTGGCTTTGAAACAAGACTTGATTTCTACTAGACATGAAAAAGTAGATTTTAATGAGAAACTGAATTTCAAAACAATTTGTGAAATGCTGGTCTGCCCTTTAGAAGGGAGCACTTCTCTATAAGAATTATAATGAAAAAATTTTAAAGAAAACTCAGATACCTTTATAAAATGCGCATTCCAGGTAAATTTTTTTTTTCAGTCTGGTAGCTTGAGTTTTGCTTTAATTAAAGTCTAATCATTATCCTTTTGGGTTTTAAGTTGATTTTTACCATTTATTCACCGTTTTCTTTTTCATTTATGCATGCATGTATATATAATGGAGTTTTCTGCTTACTTACCTGCAGGTTCTTGAGTAAAGGACAGAATGCTCTAATAGAAGTACAGACTCAAAGACCTGTTGCTCTAGAGTTGTATAAAGATTTTAAAGAGCTTGGGAGATTTATGTTACGCTACAGTGGTTCCACAATTGCTGCAGGAGTTGTCACAGAGGTATGATAGTTTTGTAACAGACTTTCTATTCTGTAAAGGAATAGTTTCAACTTTCTCATAGCATTTAGTTTTTATGATTAAGACCTAACTTGCACCTCTTGGCCTAAAAAAGTGAATTTATTCTACTGAAAAGAGACAGTGCTTCATCAAGATTCGAGAAAAACTTGCTACAATTCTGCTCAATTTATTAGTTTCAAAAATTATTAAGTTTAGAATTTTTCCCTCTGTCTTGAGTTAAAAAAATAACCCTACACTATGTTGATATGCATAAATCTATCTGCAACCTAATTGTCTATATAAGTACACTGGAAGTAGTTTGTAAATAAAAACTGTTGGCCATTATGACTGTGGCTAGTTTGGATCTCAAATCTTTTTCTGTTAGTATTAAAGGCAATTGTACATTTGAATTTTTGTGATGACTAGAGATGTTTTCTCATCTTGTGTAAGTGAGAGGAAGCAAAGATTATGGGACTAAATATAAATGTTTTGCTTTCTTTAGAAGCAAAAAGACATAAGTGTTCCTCTATCTGTCACTTCCAAAATCATAGCAAGATTTTTAATTAGAATTTAACTTTTCATTCTAAGTCTGAGGGAAAGCAGTTTAATCACATTAAATGAGTTCTGGTACAGCAACCTAACAGCTGCATCATTTAATGTCAAAATTGGAACTAGAGTGTGAAAATTTCTGGCTCTGCCCTGTATGAGTAGGAATGATGCACCAGGTCTGTCACAGGCTCTGGGCGTTATAGAACTTTAATGTTTTTAACAGTCTTAGACATCTTAAATAGGATCCAGAATGAACGCTTTAATCTTGCATGAATTTTTCATCAAGTTTAACTTCAAGTGTATTGGGACCTAGGTAGATCTATGATGTCCACTGTTTGTAGAACTGGGGACTAAATAACTCTTCAGTTGTTACTCAAAACAATGACAAGTAGTTATTTTACTACTTTTACTATTTGTGATCTCATTCCAGAGAATTTCAGAGCTTAAGTATTTTTTCCACAGCTAACTGTATCATGTTGAAGAAAGCTGTGATTGTTTCGCATCTAGTACTTCATTTTTCACCACAGGGCTTTTCTTCTATTTGCATATGTTTCTAGATTAAAGGATGACAGTAGTGCCAGAACTTCACCATCCAACCAAAAGCAATCATATATCCAAACTTCTGTTTAAGAAAGCAGTTACTTCAGTTGAAGGAACAAGTGCAATCAACTGGGGAGAAGGTGATGATGACAAAAGTCAAATCATGTGAGACAGCTGGGGAACCCTTCATCAGTATCTACAGCTGCAGAACAAAATGCCAACTGACATGGAACTGCTGATGATGCACTTCTCCGTCTCAAGAATCTTGTGTGTTTCTCCATATGGAATTTAGCCCTTAGAGAGTTTGATGGAAAAGTTAGAAAGTTGAATTAGAGAAAAGAGAGAAGAATCCTCTTGAAGCAAACTCCTTACTTCCAGACATAAATTGTTTACATGTTTACTTTGATTTGATTTCTTGCTGCACGTTAATTCCATAAAGTAACTTTATTGGTCTAATATATTTTGAGGTTTGAGTTGAATGCATATTCAGGGGGAAAATAACTTTTACTTTGGTTTCAGGGGAATGGCATGTAGTGTTATCTGAAGATTGTTTTCCCTGTACCAAAATTTATTTTAAAAGACATTTTCTTTTGCTGTGTAGTGGAAGCTGTGCCAACATTGGCTAATTTTATTTTTAAAAAATTTAAGAATAATAAAATAACTTCATCTGAGCATAATTTTTGTCTCCTTGATCTTTTATTATTTAAACATTTGTAAATGGTGTTAAATCATTCTTTACTTTTCATTACTCAGAAGTTTCAGAGTAAGCTTATGAGTTAAAATGAGCAACTGGCATGTGACTTATCTTTTTGTTAAAATAATTTGTTTTTCTCACATTCCTCAGTGCAACAACTGTGTGTACATGTCTCTCTCATCCAGATTTAGTGCACTTTTGAACACAATCTGGCAGTTTTACATTGGGATGTGTATTAAAGCCTCAAGCCTATAATGGCTTGCCCTTTTTCAGCAAGTGAAACCCCCAACTGGAAAGAGTGTCCTTTTGCCCACATAAATTCAAGGCAAACATGCTTTGCTACAGCTTTGAAGATTTCTATTTTCAATAGGAAGCCTGAGAGGGCCTTAGGTCTTTCAGGACCTGTGTTTGAGTGGATCTGAAGATAGCTCTTCTTTGATCATAGTAGAACGAGGAAGGAACTGAATTGTTTGCTCCAGATCATCAGTCACTGGGGTTAACCAGACTGAAGTTGTGTTCTATGTAGGAAACAACACAAAAGGCCTATGATCACTATGTACTTCAAAGTCATGTATGGTCCATACCTGCTGTTCCCACCTGCTTTTTTTGATTGGTAATTTTTTTTTGGCCACTTGCACATATCTGGGCTAGACAACACATGCCTTATGTGAAAATGAATTACAAATCTAATGAATGTGAAATAGTTGAAAACAGTTATTGCCAAAACTGAAGTTTGAATTGTCACTATTTCTTAAGTCTTTTCATAGTCCAAAAATTGCATTTGAATACTTAATAGATTCAACATATCAGCCATGAAGGTTTCAGTGCACTTATTGGACTCCAGAGGTTTGTCCTGCCAACTCCAGAGTTGAACGTAAACACAACTTGAACATGCCTTCCAACCTTAAAAATGTTTAGGTGCATTTTAAGTCAGGGGACAGCTGAAGTGCTACAAGCAGAAGAACGTATCTTTAGTTTTAAGACTTCACTGAATTCCTTTCTGTTTGTGAACAAGTAAGCATAGTACAGGACAAACCTCTGATAACCCTTTCACTCATGAGACTCAGTATACTGTGACTGCTGAAAAGCTCCTGCATGCTTTCCCAGTCTGTAGCTTGGGAGAACCAGAGATATTTACCTAATCCAGTTTCAACATGACTACACTACCTTTCAGCATTAATTTGAACTCTGCCCAGAGGAACCACTTGGTTGGTACTTGAACCTGTGCAAAAGAAACATAGCACCTTTATTGGATCAAAATGTATTTTTGAGTTGATCTGCAAGAAATCTGATGGCTTGGCAGTGATCTAGGATGCAAAAACTTTCTAAACTGCTTGTTGAGGTATGCACGTGTCCTGGTGACAACGTAGAGCTCTCCAATGTGGATGTAATGTTTTGAATATCTCTGGGATACCAGGAGCTGACATACAAGTTTAGACCAATTTGATAATCTAAACATTCTCCTCTTGGGGAAAAATGTCTTTAAGACAGTTTTTATTGAGCAATTCAGGCTGAAGTTGCAGAAAATCCTTATATATAACAGGCTTGTCTACAGTAAGTTGGCTTCTACTGGCATATGCATGGAAGGGAAAGTATGAAAGCCAGTGTCTTGCTGCTTTAAAAAAAATGTTTCTCACAACATACTACAGACTGCAGCAGGAAGGATTGTACTTCCCAACTGTTTTGAATTAAGGGATCCAGCTGCATGTAGAATTTGATACTGGGGATGTTGGTGAGAAAAAACCCAATTTCTTATGTTCAAGATAATTTGTTCTGTCAGAACCATTGCAAAAATCTTCGAGATTACAAGGAAAAGTACTGATGATGACAAAGCAGTAAACATGAGCTGCAGATATGCTAGGCCGAGTATGATCTCTGTCTACCGATGGTAAGGAGCAGGACACTACCTAGGTATTAGGGTCTTGAATTATTTTGTGTAGTTGCTGCGAATGTCTTCTTTCAGACTTCAGATTGAGAAACAGGTATAAGGAGAAATTCCCCTGTCAACCCGTTCTTTCTCCCCTCCTTCAGTATTTTATTCCCCATACACAAAGAGGAGCCATTTTTAAACATCATTGCTGATCCCACCTCCCTCCTTCAACTCTTAGAAAAGACCCAAGTGTCACAGAAGTAGTAATTTTTTCCCTTCTTTCTGCTCTTGGTACCAGATTTCATTCCCATTCATGAGCGAGTGGGGCAGGGAAGACGGAGAGAGAGAGGGGGAGGAGTTCAGCCTTGCTGTGCAAATACATAGAGAACTACTAAATTGGTACCTTGCAGAAAGAAAGAATCACGGGTGAAGCAAGCGGGTAATGATGGCTCACTCAAAGGCTCTCTTAGTGCTGGAAAACTTCATAGGTGGCAAATTTGTTCCTTGTTCCTCCTACATAGACTCCTATAATCCATCTACTGGAGATGTCTATTGCAGAGTGCCAGACAGTGGCGAAGAAGAGGTGAGTACTTATGAAAACCTACAAAGAAAGTGAAAACGTTAAAGGCACATAACATTAATATTTTGAGTGGGAGGGGCTAAAGGCGAGAGAAGAGAAAAACCCTGAAGACTTTAATGCTTAAATGAGCAAGTTCTTGATTGCATTCTAGCACTATGTAATCTATTGCTGCAGCAGCAAATACTGTTATTTTTTACATTTTACTGTTACAAACTTACAGACTGGGTCCTAGACTGGTGTAACTCAACAAAGCTTTAGTAATGTCTTTGTGGAGCTCCTTCAGCTCATATAGGAGATGTCTCACACTTAACACTAACGCTCAGACTGGCAGTATAATCAATCTCGAAGAGAGGTTTTATTGATCCATTCTGTAAATAGAGGCACTGTATGCAACTAAATGTGATTTTCCATAGTGTCCTGATGATTTGCTGTTGTCATTTGAATGGATTTTTTGCTTGCTGACACTTCTGTGAAGCATGGCAAAAGATTCAAGACTTCTCTAGTTTTGATATTAGCAGATTAATATTAAGTCGGGGTGATGAAATGGCTGCAATTAGTGTAAGTTGCCCTATAATGTAGCCTTTCCTCTGCATCGATTTGATGTTTCCTAGTGGGATTAATATATTCAGATGTGAACAGAGAATGTGACATTTATCTGGGGAGCTGCAGTTTCATTGGTGCTATTTTATAAGGGACCTGATGTGTGCCTGATGTATTTCAGGTTTACTGAAGAGAGAAATTACAGCTTGGGTAATGTGAAGCTTGGAAAATATTGATAAGTACTATAGAGTATTTTCATTTTCAAAACACTTTTTAAAACAATGTGGTCCTTTGTGTAGCTGTTCCCTTCACTTACATTTCAGTCCTGTTGACATCTTTTATCTTTGCTTGTTTCAGCAGAAACCTTTGCACTGTAATTTTAACTGGGTAAATATTTGCTAGGTGCTGATGACCAAGAGTTAAAGTGTAACAGTTTGAATTTGCTAGAATACATCTGTCTAAGTTCATCTCAACCCTAATTATGCCTGAAAAGATTTCTCTTTGATGTGCAGGTGCAAATCTTCCTTTTCATTAATTTGCAAAATCATTAAAATGGGAGAAATGTGAGAATGCCAGAGCAGCCTAACAAAAACAGGCTGCTGGCCATTCTGGAACTATAGTTCAAATACAGGTTAAGAGCAATGGCTTTTCTCTTTCACCTTTCTGAGTTAGTGGCTTAGCAATGGGAACCCAGTTAAAACACCTGTAAAATCAGTCAGAGTTTTGCTTCTGCCTTTAAACAACTATCCAAGAAGTTTTGGGCTCTGCAGAGTTTGCATCCACTGGTGACTGTTGGACTGTGCTGCAGGACAAAGTACAATTACATACTACTTAAAGGATATCTGAAATTTTCAAAATAAACATCTAGACTGAGTTTCAACAAAAACCTCATGAAGCTGGTTTCTAGTCAGGCTCAATGTCCTGTTGATTTTTTTCTCTTGGTTAATTTCAATGCAGAGTTAAAGGCGGAATGGAGAGAGATAGCATGTCTGTTACTGACCCTAGAATTTAACACAAGTTCAGACAAAGGGACCATTTTGGCCAGTTTCTGCCAAAAGCAGAAAATTTTTTTTTCAGGGCCTAATCCAAAGCAATCTGAACAGGTGCAGTGTATCTTCAAAAGGCAGGCTGGTGAGGGCTAATTAGTCCTGGAAATGTCTTATTAAAAATAATTTCTTTCCAAAGAATGATCCTGTGCATCATTTACAGGGAAAGCAAGCATCGATTCATAGAATCATTTGGGTTGACCCAAAGGTTAACCTTTAAAGGTCATCTAGTCCAACCCCAGTGCAATGAACAAAGACATCTTCAACTAGATCATGTTGCTCAGATCCTTGTCCAACCTGACTTTGCATGGTTTCAAGAGATGAGACATCTGCCACCTCTCTGGGGAACCTAGAGAGTGTTTCACCAACCTCATTGTAAAAATATTCTCCCATCTAGTCTACTCTGTTTTAGTTCAAAGCCATTGGGGTAATGGAGTTTATTCTGTTGTAACAGGCCCTGATAAAAAGTCCCCATCTTGCCTGTAGGCTCTCTTTAAGTGCTGAAAGCCCATAATGTCTTGCAAGTGTGGAGTAAATGAAATGCTACAATATCGCCTCCTGAGGACATTCTTGGGTTATTATGGCATTGTGTGTTCCTTCTTTGTCTTGTGCAGAAGACAAAAGCAGAAGGAAGTGTTTCAGACACACAAGAGTATAGTTAAATTCTATGAATATACATAGACTTCTTTTCTACTATTTGCTTGTCAAACTAAGTAAACGTTTAACTTTTGTGTACTCTCTTTCTTCTTCTGTACAAGTCTATTGCCTTTTTTTCCCTCTTGCTTGTTTTAGATCAACCTGTTGCCACTTCTTTCCTTTCTTTTCTACTGTCTGTAAAATCCTCCTTATTCTAAACCACTGGAGGGTTAAAAAATGCAGATAACTTTAACTGCACATGAGCCCCCTCTCTTAATGCAGGAAAAGCAGAAGAGAACAGTTGACAGACAGCACCACAATGGCACCTAACGACAGGAGGGTGGAAGAACAAGTTAATTAGTAAAAGTGGTATGGTTTCACAGAGGGTGAACCTTTTCAAGGTAGCATGCCATCCACGCCTGACTCAATCAAGAAGCTGCAGTTCCCCTTTCCCAGCCTGCTTTGACCTCACTCCAGCTGCTGGTTGGCTGCCAGCCTGCCACCATCGGCACCTGAGCAGCAGGTTGTTGAACTATAGTCAAAAGATTAATCTTGGCCAGTGATCCATGAGACCTTACGCAAGTTGGGTTATTCCCACCCTGGCCTCTGTACCAGTACCATTTTGGCCCTCAAATTGTAGGCCTTCTTTTTAGGGAGACTGTAAATTTTGAGAGTGTTTCAATAACAACCATCTGAAGGCACAGATTTGGAATTCAGTTTTGTGGAGTTGGTGGAAAGTAGTCTTCAGTAACTGTAGTGCGGCAACATTAGAAGAAGTCAGAATTATCTGATTAATCTTACATTAGCATCCTCCTAGTCCTCAGCTTGGGCAGATTTCCAAGAGCTGAAGAAATTTATGAGAAAAAACTATGGGAAACCAACTAAGAGAGTTTTGGCTAAAAGCCCACCTGCTGCACATCCTAGACAATTAAGATGGGATGCACAGGAAGCAAAAACTGGAAAATAGGACTGTAATTAAAATATGGGGAGATGTTAGTAAATATCTTTAGACAGGTCAACAACATCAAGAAGAGACTGCCTATAAATCAGATAACTTTAATGTAAAAGCTCATAGGAAAAGACTGATGAAAGAGAGCACTTTCTGGAGAATTTTAATCCTCTGAAGAGGATTTTAATCCTCTGCTACAGAAAAGTGCTTTTTTTCTGTCAGAAGTATCAGGCTGGAGGACCATGCAGTAGTTACATGTATCTCAAGTGAAATAATGGCAAGGTTGGCATGCATGTAATATGAAATCCATATAATCTTTCAGATATGTCAACTTGGTTAATTTTCTCACGAAAAAATGGACTGAATCCCAAGAGTTTTAGAAAGGAGTTAATTAATTTTTTTCAGGTGAGGCTATTAATATGTTCTCCTGGTGTCTATTGTGTCCATATTCTTGGTCTTTGCTTGAACCAGCCGGAGGAACGGAAAGAAGAAATTAAAGGCTGGTGGGGCATACAGTCTGTTCCTGCCCCAACCCTTTATTTTTGTCAGCTGCTTTGGCTGAAGCTGGATTTACTCTGGAATATTCTTGAACTTTCACCTATGAGAAACAAGGTTCTGCAAGGGTTCATCCAGTGGCTCTTGCTGGTCCCAGTAAATCAGCCTGTTATTTCCTACAAGCCTGGAGGATTGCCCCCTGGTTGCTGGAATGTAGAGAGAAGCAAGAGTTACTGTGAACTAGAGCATCAAGAAAAGAAACTTTCTTGAGTAACAAGATACATGGTGTCATGAGAAGGTAAAAATGCAGAAGTTATCAAAAGTTAGAACTCTGAAGAGATGTGGCATTCCCAGCAATGTCATCTGGTTTATTTGCTTTTGAAATGAGTTCATCTTCTAATTGTTTGATATTCTTTCAAAGGCCTACATTAGTAATCACCATCTCTCTTTTCTATTTTCTTTTTTTTTTTTTTTTTTATTTAGATAGATGCTGCTGTCAAAGCTGCCAAAGCTGCCTTCCCAATCTGGTCCTCAAAAAGTCCATTGGAAAGGTCACAGATTCTGAACAAATTGGCAGACCTGATTGAACATGACCTGGAAGCATTTGCACAAGCAGAGTCAAAGGATCAGGGTAAAAAGTGGAACTTGTTTTCAAATGTACAGTGTCTTGCTGAATGGAGGATATGGTGCAGATTTTTAGTATGGCTTGAGCTGTTGGTGTAAATTGCAGTTAATGTGCACAAAGCTTAAAGAAGTTGCTGATTTTGGATTCCTGAGGTATCACTGCTTTTCAGAATTGCTGAGTTTGACTTTAGTTGTTAGATATTTAGCATACAGTTGGTATTTGGAAACATTTGGATAGCTGTTTATTGACTATGGTTGCACTGTGATGTGGATTACCTGGGAGAAGAATAAAAGATGTTTTTCAGAAACATGCAAATCAGCTTACAGCTGAGTTTGAAGCACTGTTTCTGCCCATGCTAACACAGAATTGTTCTTGCTTTTGTTCCAGGAAAAACCATCACTTTTGCTAGAACAGTGGACATCCCTCGGGCTGTGTACAACTTCCGATTCTTTGCCTCTTCCATTCTTCATCACACAACAGAGTGCACCGAGATGGCAAGCCTGGGCTGTGTGCATTACACCTCGAGGGCACCCGTAGGAGTTGGTATGGTGGTCCCAAAAAAGCTGAAAGGCTTGGGAGAATGTCTGCCACAACAGTGGCTTGACAAAGGAAGACGATGTTTGAAAAACATTTGGTATCTCTAGATCATGTGCTAAAAAGAAGTAGTTTGCTAAAACATGAGCAGTATTATGTAATATTAGCTATGCTGCTTCAGGGTAAAAAGAATGCTTATATACCTTAAAAGCATCTTTTTTAGCTGGGAAGCTCTCAGCCTCGGTAGTTCTCTCGTGTTCTGTACCTCTGTGTCTGCGCTGTGGATCAGTGGGGTGTCCAGAAACACTGGGCTGCTGCTCTTGGTAGGAGAGCTGGATCCCTTTAGAGGAACAGCAGTGGCTGGAAAGGTGGCATTTTGGCCTGCGGCCGACACGTGTGGCTCCCATTGCTTTTAGCTGGGGAATTGCTGAACTCAGCCGCTAGATGCTGCTCGTGCTTCGGAAATGCGAAGGCCTTGCTGAACTCAGCAACGAAATTACGTTATGGTTCCAATATTAGGCGTGTTATCTATATATGTACTAATATATATGTGATCTCAACATTCAGGATTTAACTATTTTAAAAATATAGTTTTATACACTACACTGCCGGTTTGAATATTTTGGTTTTGAGTGGTGGAATGGAGGCATCATTCCTGGAGGTATTTAAAGGACAGGTAGACATGGACATAGGAGATACAGTTTGGGGATGATCTGTTAAAGCTGGGTTGATGGTTTAGACTCGATGATCTACAGCATCCCTTCCAAATAAGGCTCATATGCTTCTATGAGTACTTCTGTACTTCCACTAAAATTACTCCCATGAGGAAAAGTTCCTCTGTGCTCTGTCAAACAGCAAGAAATCTAGTGGCTTTTGTCAGCAGTTGCACTTTACAATTACAGGTGTATTTTTGCTATTTCTTATAAATGTGTAACATGAAAACATTCCTAATGCAAACTACTGGGGAAAAAAACCTGGTAATTCAGCAATTAGTGGAAATAGCTGTGCACACTGGCACTGATAATCTAGGCTAAAATTTAACAGGAAGATATGCACTAAATGTTATATGTGTTATTTTTATGTTAAAATTTGGGGGGAGGGTGGGGATTGGAAGCTCTAAAGAGCAGCAGAAAGCAAGAGTGTTCTAAGGTAACTGGTTAGCTTAATTTTGCTGTTTGCTAGCACAGAGTATTACTGCAGAGCAGTTGATGTAAATAATTATTGTGGCTGACCTTGCATTAATGTTCAACTAATACAGAATACACTTAAAACCTTGCTGCGTATTTAAGATTCTGCCCTGAAGGAGCAGCAGAACTCAGAGAGTTTGGGCAATCACCTCTAGGATCATTAGCACCAATCTTTTGAAATTACCTGACTGAAAAATGTTTCTATGTGCAAACTTATTGTACAATATGAAAGCCATACCCTAATTCCTGTCATAAATCTGAATTAGTGGATAAGTACTTGATGTTACAGAAATGAGTTTTGTATCCCAGCAGACTGAAATCCTGTCTTTTGTGTTTTGGCATTGTAGCTGGCTTAATAAGCCCTTGGAATTTGCCACTATATTTGTTGACCTGGAAAATAGCTCCTGCCATTGCATGTGGAAATACTGTGGTTGCCAAGCCAAGTGAGATGACATCTGTTACAGCTTGGATGATGTGCGGTCTCTTGGAGAAAGCAGGTAAGTGCCTAATAGCATGCTAGGTAGGGAGAATAGGGTGAATCATAGAATAGTTTGGGTTGGAAGGGACCTTAAAGATCATCGAGTTCCAACCCCCCTGCCATAGGCAGGGACACCTCCCACTAGACCAGGCTGCCCAGTGCCCAGTCCAGCCTAGTCTTGAACACCTCCAGAGATGGGGCATCCACAACCTCCCTGGGCAACCTGTTCCAGTATTTCACCACCCTCACTGTAAAGAATTTCTTTCTGATGTCTAGTCTAAATCTATCCCCCTCTATTTTATATCCATTGTTTCTAGTCCTCCCAACCGATATTATGTTAAAAATTCCTTCCCCTGCCTTTCTGTAGGACCCCCTCAGGTACTGATAAGTTACTATGATGTCCCCTCTGAGCCTTCTCTTCTCCAGGGTGAACAACCCCAACTCCTTCAGCCTGTCCTCATAGGGCAGTTGCTCCAACCCTTTGATCATCTTCGTGGCCCTTCTCTGGACCCTCTCCAATAGCTCAATATCCTTCCTGTGTTGAGGGCTCCAGAACTGTCTGTGCTCCACTTCGATTGTAGTGATCAGAGCATGCTCAAAGTATTTGGGAAAGAATGTTGACTGTAGCTGAATATTTCACTGTATAATGTAAAGCTCTCCCTATTCTCATACTACCCTGTCGCCTCACCTCAGCTATTCCCTCAGCTATTTTTCCACTATCTTCTTATGAAAAATCTTCCCTCTTCCAGCACTCCACCTAAAGATGTCATCAGAAGAACCATGAGGATGTAAGATAATGAGAATCAGCTGTTAGTGGCTGTGTTGTGACTGTACATGGTGTACTATAAATTAAAACTGTGAGGATGACTGCTTGTTCCCTCAATGACTGAAGACCCCTCTGTTGTGATGGATGTCAGGAAAGCTTGACTGAACAGTAGATCAGTTTTATCCTTTAATACATAATCCCCCAGAGTTATTAAACATCATATGTTTCAACTACTATTTAAGTTAAGGCTCAGTCTTTGTCACCTTAGAACTATAGGTGATTTTCTAACTTTGGGGACAAACCACACTGAAACTATTCGTTCAAAGCAATTGCTGACTGTGAGTGGTGCAAATACTTACCTGCATCAGTTTTCTCTTTTATCTTATGGGTCAAACACCAGTGCTAAGAGATGATCTAGTGGGAGGTGCCCCTGCCCATGGCAGTTGGGTTGGAACAAGATTATCTTTAAGGTCCCTTCCAAGCCAAACCATTCTATGAAACCTGCAGAACAAGGGAAAGGGTATCATGACTGTGTGCTTTTCTTCCCATAAGGGGTACCCCATGGTGTGGTGAACGTGGTGTTTGGAACAGGCAGCAAAGCAGGAGAAGCCCTTGTCTGCCATCCTGACGTGCCTCTGATCTCCTTCACGGGAAGCACACTGACAGCCCAGCGCATCACAGAGAAAAGTGCCCCACACTGCAAACGCCTTTCACTGGAACTGGGAGGCAAAAACCCCGCGATCATCTTTGATGATGCTGACTTGAGCCAATGCATCCCCACTACACTGAGGTCCAGTTTTGCCAACCAGGTATAAACCCTGTTTGCAGCAGGAGATGCACTTACCTTCGGATCCCAATCCTACAGGGCCAGTTTCAAGATTCAGTGTTGTGGGCAAACCTTACGTAGAAAAATATGAAAAAGCTTTCATTATTCCACTAGGAAGGAAAGAAGATAATAAAAGGCTCTTTATGCTTTTCAGCAGTAGATTATCTGCCTCAAAATACATATGTTGCTTTTCCTTTCTGGAAGCAGCTGCTTTAAATCCCACCCTGCAAGAATTTTGCTAATTTCCCCCAGAATTCTACCAATATTCCTATTCCATCAGTATCACCCTCAGGAGACATCACCAAAGCATGGAAACTGTATCAGGGCAAATGTGCAGAAAAATAGCTTAGTATCAGGAAGGGATTTTCAGCAAATAAAGAGAAAGATTAGGCAGGATTGAAAATCACACTTCCTGTGAAAAATGTTGTAGAGGACAACATATAATCACTGAAATTTCCTCCATTTTAGTAACTGGCTGAACAATCTTGCTATTGCATTTTTGTCTTTTTATCCTCTTTTCCTATTGTATCAGTAAAACTCACACTTTGCGGTGCTGATGAATGTATCTTGCTTTCTTGAGGAATCATAACATGAATCTTATTCTAGCTAGTGACTCCTAATACCTATCAAAAGTACAATGTAATATGAACTGATTTTTTTTGTTTGTGTGTTTCTTCCCTTCCCCTGCCCTCCTGTAGGGTGAGATCTGTCTCTGCACCTCCAGGATTTTTGTTCAGAGGGGAATATGCAGTGAGTTTTTGAAGAGATTTGTGGCAGAAGCTAAGAAGTGGAAGGTCGGGAACCCCTCAGATCCTACAGCTGACGTTGGAGCACTAATAAGTAAAGAGCACCTAGAAAAGGTTATGTGATATGGAGTTTATATCATCCCATCTTTCAGAGGACTATGAATAATGATTTCTGGCATGTATAGAAAGGACCATTTTCTCTCCAAAATTAGCTCCAAGGAGTGATGATTCAAAGCCACTGTTAGGCTTCAATAATCATAGAATGGTAGAATGGTTTGGGTCAGAATGGACCATAAAGATCCTCTAGTTCCAACTCTCCCTGCCATGGGCAGGGACATCCTGCACTAGATCATCCAGCCTCATCCAGCCTGGCCTTGAGTGCTTCCAGAGATGGGGCCTTTACCACCTCTATGGGCAACCTGTTTCAGTGTCTCACCACCCTCAGGGTGAACACACAAGTCCTTCCATTTTTTTCCCCCCACTTTGCCTCTAGGCAGGTTCCACATATCCCTCTTTTACCACATCTCTTGCCTCTGTCCCATGCCAACCCTTTTCCAGCCCATTTTCCCCCTAATCCCACACATCTGGGCTCTGCTGGAGACACCTGCCCTCCCCAGATGTTCCAAATCAACCGCCTCCTCCCACTTCCCTATTTAACACCAGTGGGGAAGAGCAGCAACCAGCATTTACCCCTCTTTGGGGTCTGGGGGGGGTGCTTCTCCTGGTGTCTCTGCTGCAGGACACGCTGCTGATCAGTTGCATTTACCAAGGAGACATGGTGGGAGGAGAAAGGCTGTAAAACTTTCTAGTTTTTTGAATTTATGAAAACATATATAGAAATTCTCAAATATTAAAAAAGACCACTCCACCTTAATATTCACCCTTCATGTGTACTTAAGAATATTAACTAATGCAAAACTAAGTGACAGTTACTGAATAATTATAGCTGATCTTTGGAACACAGAAATATATTCATATGCATACAGAGAATTGTATTTTGTCATTATCATGTTAACTAGCTACAAAACATCCCAAAAAGTGGAAAGAGGAAGTCTTTCTCTTTTTGCATGATCATTATGTATTTATGTATTTTCAGTATCCTCAGATCATACACTGATTTCTGTACCATGAAAGATATTCAGAGAATGATTGAAAAGTATGCGTGATGTTGATTTGTATAGGTATTATGGGTTAGAAACTGTAAGAAACCATATGGGATTATTTGTGGCTGGTGCTAAATTTTGCTATTGCTAGCCTGGCCTACCTTTCAGTATGTGATTATAAAACCTGAAGAATTTTATGCAGAAGTGTGAACTTTTATGTGCCTTGTACTGCAATGACACGTGGTGAGCATATCTCTGAAATAACTCTGTTGTCAATTGTTTTCCAGATTTATGAAATTAAGATGTAAGGTTTGTTGCACCTGTCAATTGGGTGACAATTTCTCAGATCTTCTGCATAGACCTTGAATAGACACAGTAATATATATGCAAACTATTTAAAGAAGCATTTTTTTGAGACATTACAGACAAATTGCCATAGATAAGCAGCTCTTCAAAGCTCATAGAATCATAGAATGGTTTGGGTTGGAAGGGACCTTAAAGATCATCCAGTTCTAATCCCCCTGCCACAGACAGACAAACCTTCCACTAGATCAGGTTGCTCAGTGGCTTGTCCAGCCTGGCCTTAAACACCTCCAGAGAGGGGGGATCTGCAATCTTTCTGGGCAACCTGTTCCAGTGTCTCACCACCCTCACCATAAGGAATTTCTTTCTTGTACCTAGCCTGAATCTCCCCTCTTCCAAGTTGCACCAGTTATTCTTAGTCCTGCCATCACATATCCTATTAAACAGTCCTACCCCTGCCTTTCTGTAGCCCCTTTCAGGTATTGGTAAGCTACTATGAGGTCCCCTCTGAGCCTTCTCTTCTCCGGGCTGAACAACTCCAATTCCTTCAGTCTGTCCTCATAAGAGAAGTGCTCCAGCCCTCTGATCATTTATGTGATCCTCTGGACCCACTCCAACAGCTCAATGTCCATCTTATGTTGAGGGCTCCAGAACTGGACACAATACTGGAGGTGGGGCCTCACCAGAGCCAAGTAGAGGGGCAAAATCACCTCTCTTGACGTGCTGGTCACACTTCTCTTGTAGCCCAGGATTTGGTTGACTCAAGCCGCTCCCCACCCAGCCTGCATCTGTGTTGCCCCCTTGCCTATGCTGATTTACCAGCTGGAATACCCTTTTTCTGCACTTCAGGTGTCCTCTTTCTGTCCTGTGGTCCTAGTCCAGGGCATCTGTCACCATCACTAATGAACCCATTACGGTTACCTCTGTGGATGTCCAGATTGTTTGATAGGTCCCTAACTGTGTCTTCATCAACACAGGAAACCTCTTCCTTTACCTCGACTTCTGGCATCTCACTTCCTCACTGGTGGAAGCCCAGCTCCTACCCCATTCTCCTTCAACCTCCTAGTTGAAGGAGTTTAAAGCTCTCCGAATGAGCACAGCTACTAATGTTTCTGTGGCCTAGGATCTGTGGAAAAATCAACTCTATCAAAAAATAATTTTAAATTGCAATCAGTTTTTCTTCCTGATAGGAGGAAATATACCAAAAATCATTAATTCTGACTTCATACTTATCAATCTTGGAGATCAGCAAAATTTGCATAGATTTTTATATTGCATTTGCTAAGATCACTTATTTGCCTATTGAAGTAGTTAACAAGGTGAAACTCTTACTGTTACATCATTCTAGTAAAGTTGATGAATACAAGTACAGTCCCTTAGGACTGTTTACAGTGGTATGGAATTGTGTATGTGAAGCGGAGAGCTGAGACAATGCACGTTTAAACACAGTCTGTTTTAATGGTTTGCGTGAAATGAATTTTTATGGCATTGGGCAGAGTTCAGGAGAGCAGAAATCCAGAACTGACACAATCAGTATAAAGCCAGACCTGTGCTGTGTTTCTTGACACCTCTGCAGGTCCTTCAACCTGTTCTGAAGTTGAGCAGTTGAAAAACCCACTTTCCAAGGTCCTTGATCTGTGGTACCACACTGTACTTCCAGTACATCCACCAAGGTGGTCAAAGGAAGAACAAAAGAAAATCAAAATACCCAGTGATATACCCAGTGATATTTCTCTATAAAAAGAGAAACCAGGCAATGATTTCAGAACAGTGGAAGAAGATCAGCAGCATGTCCTATATGTTCAAAGTAGCATAAGATAGTAACAGGATGGAAGCAGCTTTAATTATTTATTGATGTGATTTTCTATAGCATTCATGGCTTCATCATCCTAGTGGCATGTAAGCATTTAACAACACTGCCTTTGAGGTAGGAAAATATTAGTGATTGCTTCAACTAAATGAGTGAACTGTGGCCTGGAATTCATGGCAAAGTGCCCAAGCTCCTGTAAGAAGAGGGGGAGGCTCTGGATCCACTCATGTTTTCACCAGGGATCCAGCTTTTTGGGGATACCTAGGAAGAAGGGACAGGGGTGTTTGCCTGCCTAGCTGGTAAGTGTTTGGAGATGGAGAGAAATAGTTTTACAGCAAGCAAATAACCAACTTTCCTTTTACAGAAATCTAACAACAAAGGACAGGAAGGTAAAGGCAGTGTGATTCTGTTGGAGGTATTCAGGGCCTCCTGTTGGTGTGCCCAGACTGAAGAGATGAAGCTCAAGGATGGTGTCCATTAGCAGTGATGTTTTTCTGTTTCTTCCCCAGGTAAGGAGCTATGTGAAGAAAGCCCGAGCTGAAGGAGCCAGAGTCCTCTGTGGAGAAGGAGTGGATGCATTAACTCTCCCAACTGGCAACCAAAAAGGCTATTTCATGTTGCCTACAGTTATTGCTGAAGTCAAGGATGAATCTTGTTGCATGCAAGAGGAGATCTTTGGCCCTGTGACATGTGTGGTAGAATTTGATACAGAAGAAGAAGTGATTGAAAGAGCCAACAGTGTGAAATATGGTTTGGCAGCCACTGTGTGGTCCAGCAATGTGGGACGTGTTCATCGGGTGGCACAAAAACTGCAGTCTGGATTGGTATGGACCAACTGCTGGCTCATTAGAGACCTGAACTTGCCA
Organism: Turnix velox; assembly: GCA_013400935.1. Lineage (NCBI taxonomy): Eukaryota > Metazoa > Chordata > Aves > Charadriiformes > Turnicidae > Turnix > Turnix velox. The sequence continues at coordinate 375,913 of VZTY01015157.1, forward strand.
TTTGGTGGCATGAAAGCCTCTGGCATAGGAAGGGAGGGAGCAAAAGATTCCTATGAGTTCTTCACTGAGGTCAAAACCATCACAATCAAGCACTGACATATGTAAATAAAGTATTTTAGGGCAAAATAAATAACAGTAATTTGAAGAACCATAATGGCTTTCTGGAACACCGGCTGATTGTGGCTGCCTTTTTCTTGAACTTTGGTTGGATGATGTCAATGACAGATGAAAATAGTCATCTCAACTATTGAATGCAGCCTTTTGTGTTAAATGAGATCAGTGCAGACTCCACAATCAACCCATCCCAAGACAATTGACTTGCTTATTTTATGGCCCCTAAAGCTTTCTGAATGTTCCTGTCTCAAAAATCTACCAATTTAAGGCAGTTTGGAGGAAGGATGATGACATAAATTTTCTTGAGGGATAAAGTAAGGCACATTGTGAAGATGGTGCTGTAATGGGAATCAACCTACATCCTCTATAAACAGTAAGGTAATTTCATTGATGTCAGAAAAGGAGCAATGCTACAGCACACTAAATGCCCAAGGCAGTATCTTTAATCTATTAGGTGGTATTAAACCATTGGATCCTGAAATTCACATGATATCCAGAGATAATAAACCTTTCACTTATAGCCTGCTTTATGGTATGTGGCCAAATCACCCAAAGACTTAACTATTTTGCAATAACAGCCTTTTGTTACCTGTAGGCCTCAGTGATGGTGTTTTTAGCATCCTTGAACAAAGATTTGTCTACATCAGGGACAGTGTCATTCTTTGTGTCTCCCAAGACAACCAACTGTTGGAAATGTTTGTCACCAAAATAAAAATCCACTGGTACCTATCCCTCATTCATCTACAGATTTTTTGTTTATTCTTTAAAATCAGGTATCTCATAAAATTGTTCTCACTCCACAAAAGGAGAAATAAAGTTTGACACGTATTTTCTCCACTCCACACTGCCAAGAAGACTATGTTGCTCTTGAATTTTTACAGCAGCCTTTCATGGTTTGTTTTTCAAGAATTTCCCAGTAAACATAGCTGCACAGAGTTTCAGCTGTGCTTACATTCTGAGAAGAGATAGTGCATCACTGGGTGAAAAAAGGCGCCTCTAAAATATGAAAAATAAAGATGAAAAGTTATTACCGATGAGATAAGAAAGAAAATAATAGCAAATTCCACTAATGGTCCTCTGCATAACAAAAATAAAACAGAGAGGGATATAAAATGCAATTTTATTTTCCATACAGTTTGTAAAATTTTTAGAGGTGTGGAGCTATAATATACAGGGCTGCAATGCCTTCTAAAACTGGTGTAGACAAAGCTCTAGATTAAGTTTAAGTGATGAATATGAAACTATGATTTTATTTCTGCATTTGTAAATAAGATTTTTTTTGCATGTTATACCCTTCAAGATCATATTTTTCAGGGAGGTTTTATTTTTTCCTTTACAGAGTTTGGTCGAGCTAATGCTGGATTTGTTCTTTTCTTAATAAAAATAAAGGTAGCAACAAGGTGTTTCAAATTACAGGTGCAGAAAAGCAGACTTTTCTCTCTAAGTGCTTTTTGGTGAGATGAGTCACTGGAATAAATAGTCTTTTTTTCTCCTCATTTTGGACAAATTGTGCCAGGTACTGCTCTAGGAATCTTACAGCATGGAATGGATCTCACCTTTCCTTTCAGGAGCACTTCCTATGTATGTCCTGAGCTGGCTGAAACGCTGATTTTCAGAAAGCTTCTTGAAAATAACGTGTATTGTAGAGCTGAGGCTCAAGTGCATTATGTACCCTGACATCTCTGGATCCAACCTGGTTGCAGGACAGGCCTATTAGGCTGGCTGGGAGCTTGGATCTGATTGTTTGGAGCAAGTACCCCCAGGTACCAGGAAGTACATTAAAATGATGGTCTCAATAAACTGATGAATTCTGAAGAACTACAAATGTTTTGTTTTAGTTTAAAACTTTTCCTAAATCTATTCATGACCATGTGGTGGCAGCAGAACATTTAGGTTGATCTTTTTCATTCCTTGATCAGCGGAAGAGCTATATCAGTACATATTTCATTCTGCCAATTATTTATGGATTCATTGGAGCTTTTTGGTTTTGGTTGTTCTTTTTTTTTTAACATTTGGAACATTTGGAAAAGCGGAAGAACCGAGAATCTGTGAAATGTTACACTTATTTGCAGGGCTGGCGTTTCCATCAACAGCAGATAGAACACACAATTAGTAGATTTGGATGGATTCATTCCCCCTCCTAGGTCTGGTCTTGGTTCAGCATTAATGAGTAGAATTTTCTTTCAGGTGTGGTTCTTGGCCTGGTCTTAGATATGAAGGGACATTTCTGTGTATATTTCACATGTCAGAAACAAAGGCTGTGTGCCATCTTTGTGTTTCTAGCCTAAGATCTGTGAGGTATTTAATAAAGGGGTGGAATAGTAGGTGGGTAGGGGAGAGGGCTCTGCAGGACTCCAGGAGAAGGGGGAAGGAGATGGCAGCTCAATGTCCAGTATGGCTCTGAGAGTTTCTCAGAGGTGAACTTCTGGTATGCCCCATCTGCTCATCTTTCTGTTCATCACCACAAAGATAAAGTCTGCAGGTGCTAATAATGTTGCTTACTTTTGTGCAGGAGGGAAAGCCCATGTGAAGATAAAAAGTAGTCTCCCTCTTTGTATTTTTCATCTTTCATGGACTCTCTCCTTCTGCTAAGGTAGAGTTCGATTTCATGTTTATTTTCCCTCTTCTTGCCCTTTTAGATAAGCAGAGTTTCACACACATTTATATACACATAGGGTGTTATCTGGTGGGAAGATTACTTTTCCTGCTTTTAATACTGTATTGGATACCTCTTGCATTTCACATGCCCATCTCCAGCCTCTCAAGCCCACAAGAGGGCTGCTGGTTCTAACGGCTGTGAAGCAGGTGGCATGAGAGAAGTAATGTGTTTGGCTGTCTGTGGGGATGCTGTGAAATTTCTAGTATTTTCTTTTATTTAGACTGACTTTAAGTATAGTGAGATCTGGGGATATCTTAAAGTAGTTGAAGAACTTTTTTCCTGCAGATAATGGAAGTGCCTGTCGCAGCTGCTATGATTCTGGATTTTCTGCTTCCATTCCCTGTGTGCAGCAAAGAGGATATCCTGGAGAATGAAGCAGGATTCAAAGCATCAGACTGACAGCTCTTGTGAAGCTGTCTGTGCTTGGAATTTTCCAGCTCAAGAACAAAACTTTTTTTTGGTAGGCTGCCCTGGCTTGTGCATGAAATCATGTGGCCACTGTGAGGATTTGTTTAATCACTGTTATGTAAAGTCCCAAGAGTTGCTCCATCTGTTAATTCTTACAGATGGAGCAAAGCACAGCTCTGTTTAACACTAGAAGATTATCTTTCTGGTGTGACATGATTACTTTAAATGAGTAGGGAGTAATATATTTGTCATACTTTACAGCTCTCAATTAGCAAAATGTTATTTTCATTCTATTTCAGATATTTTCTTAACATGTTTATATCTGTATCTAGGTATTATATAATGCTTGAAAGCAGCTTTGGTTAGGTAGACTCTGGGTGTACTCCAGATAAGAGCCACATCAGATCTAATGTTTATATTCAAATCAAGCCACATCCCTGTTCCCATAGAGTTTGCAACTTTGGCAAAACAAGAACTATTTGTAAAACTCTCAGGAACAGAAACAGATTTGACATTCTGGGTCAGAGGAAGTTTCATGCCTAACTTAAATATGCAGAACTCACCCAGAGGTTGATGCTTATACTTAGGGAGCCTCAATGTCCTAATTTTGTTGTTCTAGAATGTGTAAAAAGCACTTGTATTCTAGATGAGGAGTGGTGTATAATGACAAAAAAAAAAGGAAGTTCTGCAGTATTATAACTCAGTATTATTATTTTAATGCTACTCAAACCTAGTTAGGCATCCAGAAAATTTTTATGGTGCTGCCTCCTGAAAAGGAGCAGTTGAAAAGGATTTGGAAATTGTGAGGGAAAGCACAATCAGTATACAAATATCAGCTCAGCTAAACCAGCCCAGCAGACTAGAACTAAGCATGAGCTCTGCTACATCACTGAAACTGATGAGGGAACCAACACGATCCTAGAGAGGATGAAGTGAATTGTGATAAAATTGCAAATAATAATTTCCTTTGTGTGTAGTATTACTCTCATGTTCTACATCTATTTCTGATTTGTTTCAAAGGATGTGAAGAGATGAAAATCATTCCCTACTTTAAAAGAAGTCTTAGAGTTGAACCTTGGACTGTATGCTGTGATGTTCTTTGCCTTCAGAAACACCTGTTTTACTAAGAGGGATGTGTCTGTGCACACTTGTGTGGTAAATTCACGTTTCTGGGCTGGTATTTGGAAAAGCAAGGCTTGTATTCCAAAACTCCATCCAGGGAGCACAGATGACAGGCATCCTCTCTATTGTCCATTGCCTGGCTTATGGTGGTTCCCTCTGGGATAGAGCGTTCTTAATAATTTCCTAGAAAGTGTAAGTGCTCCCTGCTGTGGGAGGAAATCAGATGCAATAAGGATGGTGCTAGAAGAGCAAAGTCCCAAGAAGACCAAAAGGCTTCTTTCAAAGAAATGTTAATTAGAACTATCTTCTGGTTTCAGAGAAGAAATGGAAGTAATTATAGACCATTTATTTTGGGAAAGTAAGGACACATATTCATTCACAGGGTGCTAAATGTGTCCAATTAACTCTAAGCTTCTGAAATAATCATGAAAAGACTATGCTACCATTTTAGTAATTGAATTATCTTCTACTTTGGAAATGGTGCATATTAAAGAGAGTTTACCATTGATTACAAGGAGATTTCTTGTTTTTCTTCAAGTTTTTCTGACCTGACTCGAAAGTCAGCAGAAGTCAGATTTTCTGCAGCTGTAAAGTAACATTTTCACGGATTGATTTTAATAAATGAAAGAAGAGAAAAGAGTAAAAGGAAATGAAAGATAATTTCCTAATCTTGCTTTTTTTTTTTGATGGATCTATTTACATGGCTTGAGTCTCTTAACTGTGTTTACCTGCTGTAAAATGCCAGCTTTTGTCATCAGGAGGGACATGAAGATATTTGCTGGTGGAAATAGCAGAATGTCAGTCTGGTGTTCTGTTTGAGATTCTTCTGCTAAAATATACTTATTAGCTTGTTAGCTGAAAATAGATATATTCAGTCCTTCTTAATGGCTATGTATTAGACATACTTTACCAAGGAGGCACTGGATCCCCTTTTCCATGTAGAGGATATTGAGTAGCTAAAATAAGATAGTCTTAGAAAGTTGATTCAAAAATTGCCCCCATCCAGAACAGCACTAAACCTTTTGAGGATGGAAACGGTACTTTCACAGTCCATAATTATAGTCCTACAGTTAATTTTTTTTTTCAGGGGTTTTTTGATCATCGGACATTATCAGTCATCAACAGTCTCTGGACTTTGTGGCTTTGATTCATAGGTGACAGGGTTGAAAACCAGCATCCTGAAACAGCCACGTGCACAAGAATCCATTCGTGAGAAATTTGCTGTTACAGCACTGTAAGATCCCTATAAATCAGTTGACCCCTGGAAGGAGCTTCAGGCTGCTTCCTCTGTTGGTGATATGTTTTGAAGCCTTTGCTTTGTGTTTAAAAAATAAATATGTATATATGGGTATGTGCCTAGCTATTCAGGTACATAGTTTCCATATTGTGTTGTTCCAGTAATTAGGACAAGCTAAGCTATCAGTCCTTGAGCTTCCAAAGAAAATCTCACTCTGATTTGAGACCTTACCTTCCTGTTCAGTTTCTTTCCATGAGCGGCCTTGAAAAACAGTTTTTCAGATTCCTCTTTATAGCTCTTTATAGCATAACCTACTATTTATTTGAGGTGCTTAACACTGTCGACTTATAGAAGTAATAAAATTCCTGCATTTTGAGTATAATAGTCCCTGGGAGGCCATACTCCTCTTATCTTACACAAACCTATGTCTAATTTTAGTCACGACCTGATGGATTGATCCCTGTTTAGCTGTTATCCTGCCTGAGACTTTGATTTTCCTCCCACTGTATAATCAATGCCACTGATCCCCAGTGGGATTAGAACATTGTTTACCTCTCACTTCTCCACTTGGGATTTGTAGCTTTTCACCACTATAGGAGGAAAGGCATTCCTCCAGTCATTCCTCTTGAGGTTTGGCTGGGTTATTGCAGTTTATGGAGTTTGGACATGGAGGTAATAGTGTTTTGTCCAAGGACAAAGTTCAGCAAGAGGTGCTGAGAGTTTCTATGCACTCAGATTCACTAGGTGTCATTTAGCTCCTAGTATTCCTCACAAGTGTTAGTCAGTGATATGAATTATTTAATGGATTTTTTGTGTTTGAGAAACAGTATTTTTAGCTGGGCTGCTATGTACTTGGACAGACAGAAAAAAGATCTGAGGAAGCTGGCAGCAATCTCCTGTATTTGAAACATCAAAACTGTGAGCCCTGAATATCACAGCGTTCTCGCAGTATTTATTCTAATGTGCCATTTGAGTTGCCTATCAAAAATATTAGTGAAATCACATCTCCAAGTGAAATAAAACTTGGAATTAAGAGTGTTTAAAGAAACCCTGCAGCTTTTAGTAAAAGTCTGGTGAATAAGTCTATGACTGGACAATTTTCTGGCATGTATTTTCTGTGCAACATCAATCTGCTTTTTCTGTTTGGGTTTTTTTGTCAGAAAAGATGGATTCTGATTATCTGTTCCTAGCACTTCATTCAGAGGTCTTCCCATCTTCAAAGCTGTAGATGAACTTTAGCTAATTAAGGCTCTCCACACGCCTTACATCTGAAAGTGTGAAGCATTTTCAATTTTGTTGCTAAGGAAATTTATGGACAGAATATGCTCTAATACCTGCAATATATTTTCTTCAAATGGAGCTGAAGGTATTTTTTATTCTCACACAGTTATACCCTGAAGTGTTTGAATAACCTTGCTGGAGAAAGAAGCTGCTTTGGAGGGGGAAAAGCAGAATCTTCCTGGCTGAAATATTCTTGTGTATTCCTTTCTTTGATTGTAATGTGGTTTATACAGTCTTTATGCATCCTAAAGAATTCACACTGCTAGAAGTCAAGGAAATAAGTGTTGGCCAATGCTCACTCTTGGTGCTGGGTATTGGTTATGGATGAGATGGAGCAGAGCTGAGATAGAAAAAGTAAGAATGAGAACTTTAAAGTGTAAAAATGAGAGGTGGGAGGTCAGACTTCTTTGATTCAGGCAGGTAGCTTGAGCAGTTCTTATTTCACTGTAGGTGACTCTTGTAAATCCATGTATATATCTTTAAATCATAAAGAAAGCTTAAAGTAGCAGCAGGTGTTTTTTATATCACAAGAGAATCTGTAAATCATCCATAATATTAGTGAGAACTAGACTCAGGCACTCAGGCAAAGCATAGAAAAGAAAAAATTTTGCAGGTGATGTTGGATTTTGCCTTTGGAAGCACTGAAATCATGCATTCAAAAAATGTGACTGCTGACTCTCATCAGGACAGAAAAATAGCTAATATACAACATCCTGAGCAACACTAAATTTGGATTTCACTGCTTGAAAGTAGGAGTGTAGGAGCTCAACTTATTTCGATGTAAGGAAACAGCCATTAAAGGATGGACTTGAACTGCATGGAGCTGCACTTAGGATGTTGTCAGATTTTGATAGCTCTTGAAAGAGCTCTGTTCCTTGAAGCTGTGAGATAATTTCTGTGATTAATTCACAGAATTATTACTTAACTGCACAGCAGACTACTCCTCTGAGTTCAATTTAAGAAAAAAGATCTTTCAAAGCAGTGATTATGCATGGAGTAAGGACTGCATAGTCAGAGCAGTGGAAGAACCAGGCATGCTAAATCAACCTCGTTTGAAATTAGATTTGTTTGGGGTTTTGTTTTTCCTTTTCTTTTTCTTTTGTTTTATTTTGATTGTTTGCTTGTTCTTTTTTTGTTTTTCTGTGTGGCCCTGAACCATTTGCCATGTTTTTAATAGATACAAGTCTTATTTATGAGCCTGCAGATCTCCACTTACTATCTGAAACAGCAGGAATGGGAGTAGTCCTTATTTCTCTGTAGGGGAGACTGGGAGACCGGTCCACACTTCATTAATGGAAAATGCGAATGAGGAAAGTGCTTTTTAGTCCTAGGGGGAACACTGGATGCAGCGTTTTGCTCTACTTATATAAATGGATGTCTCTCTACTGTCAGAGGCAGCTCTGCTCTGGATGGGTGACCATGGTTGTGGTGCTCAGACCAGCCTTGTAAAGATGAGAGAACTTAACCCCTTCTCATTCCTTTGCTTCTAGTCATCACAACAAGAAGTTGTGCCAAATGCAATTTCCCTCTGCAGCTCCAGCTAACTTTACTCTTACAATTCTTCCTTGGAGTGGGAAGGGGGCAAAGGTAAAGTGACAGCCATCAGGATGTGTGATCAAACTGTTGTTTAAAAGTGACCATATATCCCGGATCAGCAGCTGTATCATTTTCCCCCTTTCTCTCCACAAGTCCCCCAGAAGATTGATACGGTTCATGTTCTTAGGCAGCAGTCAGGCAGAGCAGCACTGCACCCTTTCCTCAGGATATGCCCCCTAAAGCCTAATTTTTATAGGGACATGAGGTGAAGGTCACATTGACGCCCATGGAAGTGAGAAAACTTTCCCTACACTTCTTGTAAATGTCAAAACTAAGTGAAAAGGTGAGGGGAATCTCCCCACCCTATCCATGGACCTTTTGGCACTGCATTGTGCAGTGTGAAACTCACTCCACCTTGGGTGATAAAAGGAGTGCTGCTATTGCTGCTATTTCTGCTTTTTGGCACTGCGGACTCCCTCCCTCCCTGGCTCACAATGACAAATGGGCTGTGATTTGCTAGTAGGGAGTGGACAGAATGGTGGCTGCACTTTGTCCCTTGGTAGTAAGTGTGGGAATGAGGAGTGGCTTTTTCTGTTGGTATCAAGTATTCAAGGCACAGTTATTCTGAAGAAGAAATATGGGTTGGGTCACACAAGCACCCTCATTACCTTGAAATTACAATTTCCAAAGAGATATTGTTCTGTGTAATTTAAAATGATAGCTTCATGCTATTTTTAGAGTGGTGCTTTCTTTATGTTGTAAAATATTTGCATTGTGGTTATTTAGATTTGTTTCCCCCACCACCCCTAATTCGGAGGAAACTATAGGGAAGTTATGGAGAAATGCTGCTTGATTGAATAGTCCAAAAGACCTAAATGTGCTCCTCCACAAATGAAGGCAGATCAGGCAATAAGTTAGAATCATAGAATCATAGAATGGTTTGGGTTGGAAAGGACCTTAGAGATCATCGAGTTCCAACCCCCCTGCCATAGGCAGGGACACCTCCCACTAGATCAGGCTGCTCAGTGCCTTGTCCAGCCTGGTCTTGAACACCACCCTCACTGTAAAGAACTTCTTTCTTATGTCAAGTCTAAATCTATCCCCCTGCAATTTACATCCATTGTTTCTAGTCCTCCCATCCAATATTATGTTAAAAATTCCTTCCCCTGCCTTTCTGTAGGACCCCCTCAGGTACTGATAAGTTACTATGAGGTCCCCTCTGAGCCTTCTCTTCTCCAGGCTGAACAACCCCAACTCCTTCAGCCTGTCTTCATAGGGCAGTTGTTCCAGCCCTTTCAACATCTTCGTGGCCCTCCTCTGGACCCNACACTCCTCTTGATGCAACCCAGGATCTGGTTGGCCTTCTTGGCTGCAAGTGCACACTGGTTGCTCATGTTGAATTTGTCATCAACTGACACACCCAAGTCTTTCTCTATGGAGCTGCACTCAAGCCACTCTCCACCCAGCCTGTATTTGTGCTTGGGATTGCTTGCACCCAGGTGTAGGACCTTGCACTTGGCCTTGTTGAACTTCATGAGGTTGGCTTGGGCCCACCTCTCAAGCCTGTCAAGGTCCCTCTGGATGGCATCCCTTCCTTCAGGCGTATCAACTGCACCACACAGCTTGGTGTCACTTGTAACTTCAGCTCTAGGACCTCTCAGTTCTGCCTCAGTGTGCAGAGAAACTGCCTGCAAAGTTACTGGCTGCTATCTTATTGCCAAAGAATGGATCCAACTCTTTCACTTTGTGATGTTCATCAGAAAGACATCAAGCAGCACCAGCTTTTGGACTATGGCACTAACTTCATTCGGAATTGAGCCAATAACCCAGTTTGCAAAAGGTCCTGCAGTTTATGTTTGGCTCCAACATATGTGGGAAGGCGCAGCAAAAGTTCTGCTGCTGCTAGAAGATGCAGGTGTGTGTACACACTCACATACACACTCATCTTGCGCTAGGGTCTTCGCGGTCTCTCTTCTGAAAATGAGTTTCTTTTAACCTCTGAAATGGCAGCATATCTTTTGCTTCATATGGTGGTTAATTGCTGAGGTGTGTATCTAAATATGTGTACTCTTCTTTAAAGCTCATTAGCTGGCAATTCTCCAGAGTAGCCTGGATCTCATTCCATGCTGCTTTTGCTTCTATGAGAAGAGAGAGAGCAACTGAACTCGTAACTAAACTCCCTAGGGTTTTTCCACCCCGCTGAGGAACTTCCAGAGAGTCCAAGGTTGCCATACGAGCACACTTGTAAATAAGCTACAGAGCAGTAAATATCCCAATTGTGTCCATATAAATGCATCATATTTGGTTTTTACTGTTCTGTCCCTGTACACTCCCAGTCACATTTGGGATGATAGAGGTTTGATTCACAGCTGGTACATTTGGGCAAGACTTCTTTAGTTTACATTGGCTACCAGTTTGACTGTTTCTTGGGATATATCAGAAGGGTTTCTGCCAGGATAACAATACACCACAGTCAGTACACTGAAGTCCTAATACAGTCATTTGTGTCTACAAGCACTTGTGAAGTGAATAAATTTATAAAAGACAGGTCCACCAAAGACTTTAGACAAACAAGGTGCTATTTAGACAGTGACTTTTCATGTTGCAATGTCTGAAGTTCCTGCTTAGCCACCACATAAACCTGACAGCCTCTCTGTATTTAGTGTCAAAGTCTTCCAGGTTTGTCAGTTTTTCTCATGTGTGTGTTGAGAGATATTAGTTGTTTAGCTTAAATAAGTTAGTTTTAATTAGAATAAATTACTTCAGGTTGTAATGAGGTGTGATTTATGCCATTTACCTAGTTTCCTTAGTAGGACTAACTAAATTTGCTGCAGCTTATAGGCTGCAATAGAGTTAATTTTCATTGATGTTTTCCTTGCAGGTGGTACAGTGCTATGTTAAATCTTCTAGCATAAGAGAAATGTTGACAATATGCTAGTATTTTGGTAGTGTTTTCCCTAAGTCTGTGACTTTTCATCTCCCCTTGTTTTGCCAGCAAGATCAGGTTCATAAAAAATGTAAACCAGAAGATAAGGAGATACCAACCCTCAGCAAAGACTGCAGTCAACAAGAACAAAAGCAGTCAACTCTGTGCTTGCCTGGATGCAGAGAAGGAATCCAACAACCCGTCAGAGGACCCCAGACCAAAAAACACCATTGGACTAAAACATGTCTTGAGGGAATGGTGATTAAATTGCCAGGGTGAAATTGCCCAGGTTTTAACTTGTTTAAGGTCCATAGCTTTTCAGAGGCACCCAGTACCTTGCTGCTGTGGCACCCTTCAATTCAATTACTCATTTTTATAAAAATCTGAGGCCTGAATCTCTGATATGGGTAGTCTTTGACTGAGATTCTCTGAATAGTCTGTAAATGCTTGGGCAGTGGCTTCTCATTTAACACATATCTAGAAGCATTACTACTTCTGTCTTTGCTGACTTCAGTAGCAGGCAAGTGAGAGGGGACCATGAAAGTTTAATTTGTCATAGATTCTTTGAAGCTAAATTGTGACTGAGTGGGAGATCTGGGCACAGAATACTTCCAGGACAGCGCATCCGGTCTACCTAGTGGAATGTAAAAGCAATTTTAAATAGAAACGCCTATGGGTGTTTGAGTGGTAACCTAGTATGGGTCTTCCCTGGAGCTGAGTGGTCACATTCACTTTCTCTGTCCTATTTATCCATGCCCACTATTATGGATTTTGCTTCAAGTCTAAAAATTTGGAACTACAACACCTAGATTGCATGGGCCTGTGAGATTTTGTGTGTATTCTTGAATGTCTTTGAAAGGTTAAAGCTTAGTGGAGAAAATGGTGTCATTATCTAGGGAAAGGAAGATCACACTTTTCCTAGCACTCTGTATCTGATTGTCTGCTCTCTCGTTCCTCTTCCCTGCCTAGACTATTAATAGCAAGTCAGGAGGTGTTTCCTGCAGGCCAGCCACAGTATCTTTGCTGGAGAGTCTCAATTACAAGTGAAGAGCACAGGCTGGATCAGAAGTGATGAGTTACTTGTGACTGATCTCAGCTGAAGAGAGGGAAAAAATGACTCTTTGGTGAACTGGGCTAGTTCCCAAAAAAATAATTCATCACTATGGAAAAGAGATTAATAGAGTACATCCAGCAGCTCTGCTGGCCAGTGGACAGCAGTTTGCACTGCAGCCTCCGGATGAGGAGTTTTGTTGTGTCATCATGTAATTATTTATGGTTTCCGTTGACTAGCACATTTGTTCCCCTAAACCAGAGTGGGTGTATGATTTGCTATTTTTTATTCTCTATTAAGTTCTAAATATAAATCACCTCCAAAGGGTGTGTAAAGCTTGTAGTGCTGATTGATTTGGTTGGAATGGGAGGAAGCTGAGGAACTCCCCTTGCCTGCAGAGGTCTCCTTCTATTTGAATCTTGTTCAAGTTTCATAAGTAAGGATCGATTGGTTACAGATGTATAAATTTAATATTTATACAATTAAAAAAGAGAATGGATTTCAACAATTGATGTTGGAATAGGAAGGAACATGAAGTTCTCATAATAGGTCACTTACAACTCTTTGTAAGTATAGAAGCTATTCCTAGTTTTGAGCAAGAGACACAGGCCTTCTTATGTGCCCATCAAAGACCGTTTCCCAGCAAGTAGCTCTGTAGTGCTCCTCTTATCAAGGAAGAAATACTGGTTACCAACTTCATAGCCCACTGGTCTTTATCACAGTCATTCATGTCCAGTGTTGAAGACAGTGAAAGACTGAAAATGTTTTAAAAACATGACTAAAAGCATTTTAGAGAAGTAAATGCATGAATCTCGGCAACTTATTGAGCCAGATTTTGGTTCTGATATTCAAAACCTTTTCTGGTGATTTTTTACCTCTTCAAGTTTGAAAAACTGAACAGCAAAAGAACAAAGGACTGAAAAGCTGGTGGGAAAGTTGGTCCTGGGAGGGGCCCTCAATCCCAAGGTCTCAGACTGGTTTTAGACCAGATCTAGATACGATATACTTTGAAAATCTTTACAAATTCGCCTGAATTTGATGTGAAGCTGTGCCTGTTGACATGTTCAGACACCTCTAGTGGCAGTTTATAATTCTTTTTTGTCCTTTTCTTAGCTCCTCTAGCTAGACTAATAATATTATGGAATGGGCCATAGCCATCAGGCTTTACAAAATGCAGCTTGGCTGAAGCACAACAAGCTCAGTTACTATCTGTGAAGTATGTGGGGAAAAGCAATAAATGTTTTATCACCTGAAAACAGGAAAAATCTAAGTGATATAATTGATTTTATGAGAAACTGTTTTTGACAAGTCCAAGAATAGATAGCAGAGCCAAAAGAATTTTCCACACATGTGTTCCCATTTTGTAGCTAGCTTAGTGAAGCAGAGTTAAAGTGGCTTTTTGGATCTACTGTGAGGGAGCATTAATGAGTGTTGTTAAGTCTTTTTTTTTAACTTTTCTGACCAAGTGATGATTCTTTTACATGAAAACTGAAGAAGTGAATACTCCATTAGGAATATGGAAAGTATTTAGTTGTGGTTTTTTTATTAAAACTTAGTGTATGCCTCTTGCTATCAAATATGCATTTGATTTGAATTTCAGGGATGTTGTCTGTGCTTCATTTTTGTAGTAGAGTGTCAGAACACAATGAATCCTATGACACTCTTGGGACTTCACTGTTTCTACCGTTGTCTTCTGTAACAGTGTACAGTCAGATAAATATAAATATAAATCCCATACACCTTTGTGGCAGGTGATAGCAAGATGTTGGCTAGAAATGATCCTAGATTGACATTAAGGAAAGACATCTAGCATTTTTCTACCAGGCACATTCACCATAAGAGCAGAAGGGATAGCTGGAAGTTGCAAAAGCCCAATCATGCTTCATCTGGGTCATGTGGACTTGGTTGGGTAGCTGAGTTTTTGTCCTAAAATTCCCAAAAGGTAATGTAAGGCCATCTTTGAGAGCATTTTCTTGAGATCCTGAGAGCAGGTAATTTGGCAGGTCTGAGGTTTTTCAGCACAGAAGATAACTTCAGAAATTTGTACAGACTTGCCTGTGATCTTCAGGCCAAACAGTAACTTCTTCCGTCCTATTCTGTCTTCATTCACATTTTTATTTATTTTTTTCCACAAATCTGCCCTTTTATATGCCTAGATGTGAAAATGACTCTGTCTTTAGTAGACAAGCTAATACTATACTTGTTCTTTGGTCTACAAGGTTTTGATAGAAACCAAATCTTTATTGTGGACAGACAATGAATCTATAGACTTATGATCATGGATTGGATATCCTTTGCACTTGCTTTGATTGTGATTAGAATTTGCATAAATAGAGTCTATCAGGTGAAAATTTTCAAAGAGATAAATGAAAAGTTTTCCTTATGAAGGCAAATACTGTATCCTTGTAGTCTGAATATCTGCTTTATAGTGTCATCTTTGGGTTGCTGTACAGGCAGTCAATGCCTAGTGTATTCTACAGTTCAAAGTGGTCTTTTAGAGCATGCTATACAATCATTGTCTTATGAGAATGATTTATTAGCTGCTTATGATAGTTGATAAATACTCATTGTGGTCTGTAGAGCCAACAGGAGGGAAATTTGCTGCTAGTGAAAAAGATAATTCTAAAGGTTTGAATCTCCATTTAACAATTAAAATATGCTGCCTTTCACCACAAGAATTATGCTAAGGATTGTTGCCATAGTAGCTATAGTGCATTGGGGAAAAAAGTCTGTATACTAAGGTAATCACAGATTCATTTTCAAACTTAATTCTGATTGATCTCAGAGGTTGACTTGCATACTTAAATTTAAATATATGCTTAAATATCTTACTAGAATCAAGTAACTCTTAGACACTTTATTATGCCTGAGGACAAAACATTAAATTTGTGCCTCCTTAAGAGTCTGTTGTGGCAATAAACAATGAAAACCATAATCTGGCATTCCAAATTAATAACTTGAAGTTAATGCTCATTTACTTCAGAATTAGATAGTGTTAAGAAATGGTGGAAAACAAGGAGCTTTGCTAGAGTAGAGATATAGGACACAATTGCCAAATAGTGTGAGAAATAGTGAAGTTACTGTATTACTCAAGCAAGAGCATTATTGTAGGATTAAGTAGTGGAAGTTGTCTTTGCTTCATGTCCTGTCAGCTGAGGAGTTGCTTCATCTAGAATAAGTCAAGCTCTTCAGAGTCAAAGACATTGACAGCTAAAAGTGATTTAACTGTCCTGGATAACCTTGTTGAATTAGTAGCCATTGCTGCACATTTCCAAATACCTGTTTCCCAGTATGTAGGTCACACATGTGTCCTCAGATTTTTTAAGGTGATTCATTCATGGCTTGAGCCTGGACTTTGTAAACCCATATCTTCAGGTGTGTTGCACTGTATCTTGGCCTTGAAGTCATGCTGAACTTGATATACTTTCCTTTTTTCATCTCTTGATGCATGAGTCTCCCTGCTTAGTTTACTCACATTCAACATTCACAGGAAAACACCCTTGTTATTTCTAGGAAAAGAGTGTTTTCACATGTTAAGTTAAATATAATCACTACTACATCTGATATTCTGTGTCTTTTGTGCAACTAGGAATCCTCTTTGCCTCCGCAGAGTGCTGATTTTTACTCGGCAACAGTAGGCAGATTCTTGCCAGTGAGCAAATTGTCTTAATACCAATGCTGTGCGGACTACCTTGCCCTTTATGCTAAACAGTATGGACATCCAAATGCAAAGAAAGCTGCTGACTGATATACAAAGAAGGAGCTCTGTTTCTTTGTAAAGGGGACAAAGGATAAGGGATTTCTCCCAGGACATGATGCAAATGCAATAGTAAAGGTACCTGCTGGAGTGTGCTTGTTGTGACAATACAAATGGGACAACCTGGAAACCAAAGTGAGAAAGTGAAAGTGTGAACTGGCCCCTTTCCCACAGAGGCTGCTGGGAGAATGTTAGCCGGGTAAGGAACAAAAAACAGATCTTCTGGCCATCAAAAGTACAACAAATGGAAATTAATTTCTAAAGTAGTGGTTTTAATGTCTGCTATGATCTAATTTAGTTATTTGGGGATATGTGAAGTAGCCTCCTTAATGAACTAATTTCCAGCAGAAGTCTGAGATGAGAAAAATATGGTATCTGTGTTACAGGTGGGGAAAACTGGGACACAGAATAGATCAAAGATTCAGCAAGCCCCTCTGGTTCAATTTTTAATTAATGCACTTACCATGTACAAAATTATCCAGTTAAGAAAAGAAAGTTGTGTGGAACTGTTGGCTACAGAAACTTTCAGAGGAACTTACTAAGGAGAGTTATATAAAAAATGTAGCAATCCCTGACCCTTTCATCAGTGGGTTTCAAACATGGTGCAGGGGTATCAGATCATTCTCCTGGTAAATGTATTTTTTTCCACCCTGCTACACTACTTGGGTATCAAGCAATAATATGATGATAGCACTACTGCAGTAAACTCCAGAAGAGCACAAAACAAAGAGTATGGGTATGAGAAATACCTTGAAATTGCCATGTGTCACGCTAAAATCTACTATCTTTGTGATCTTGAAAGCCATCTTTTGGGGATGAATTCCACCACCTGTAGCTTACTAGCTCCTTATTTATAGTATTGTGTGTGAAACTGGACTGTACTTGTAATTTGATTCTGTCTTTGGAGTTCGAAGGATAGAGGCTACCCATTTGTAAGGCATCCATTGCTCTTTTAACAAGACTTAGCAATGCATGAGTTCAGTTCTTTGCCTTTCAACATGAAACATAGCTGTGAAAGTGACAATGAATGGCACCACTAATGTTCTTAACTATTCTTAGTGGTTTCAAAGGCAATATATTGCTCAATATTCAACATTTTAGTGGTTTCTAATTAATTTTTATCTCTCATTAAAAAAAAGTCCTTTTTTTTGTTAATCATGACATTTTCACCATGGGTGTTGTTTGCTCTTCAAAACACGAATTTTCAGTTTGTGATGAGTTGTCGGACAATTTGTGTTACTCATTTTTTTATTTTAGATTGCTCTTAGACAAGCCTTGATAGAGATGGTGTCTGGAACAGTGCATTTGGCACAACTGAGCAAAATTAAAGCAATCATGTGCTGATCCTGACCACTTCCAATCCTGCTGTAGCCTTTGATTCTGGAGCAATGGCAATGCCTCCCATCTCATTCTAGTTGCAGACTAAGCATATCTTTATCATGGGATGCAGTGACTGGCAGAACCCATTCTCCTCAACATCTCCTGTTATTTAGAGCTGGAATACCTTAGGGAAAGTCTGGTTTGCTATTTCTTGAACTTCAAGTAAATAGGAATACTCTAATTAAATGTACATGATCTATCTTATTATTTCATATATATCAGATGTCTCTAGTATGATTATTTATCTATATATTATACAAATTAAGTAACTACTCCAGATTTGCCAGTGGAACCATTCTTTTTCCATAGGAGGCACAAGTGTCTGCCAACCATTGAACTGGCTTAGGACCTTGAGGTCCTGAGCGCTATTTGGTTAATTCTGGTCTTCATCTTCTCATCTGCAGATTAAGACAATATTCTTAAATTCCCTCATTTTAAAGGAAGAACCTTTTGCCCTCTATTCCCTTTCCCTGGTCTCTCCCATATGCTTTGGGCTTTCTTTATTGGAGAATGGAAAACACGGAAGAAAAAGGGCAGGGGAAACAGAAGGGAATGATGTATTTCTGGGTTGTACCTTGGAGTCAGGACTGGACATGGCCAGAGTGTGCATTTGAATGTGAGAATGAAGAGTGCTTCTGTGCCTCATGTGCCAGAGAAAAACAGGGTCATCACAGTGGGCAAGGAGCTGTGCTTGGCATTCCTAAGTCCCAAGCTGTGTGGTTAGTCTTCCTCCCACTCACCTTCCTCTTGATTAACAATGAAGAAGATGAGACAGATTTGCTGGTGGGGGAAAGGGAGTAGTTCCATATTAGAATCTGCTGGTACAGTGGACACATGTGGGGTTCATGTGCCATTGCAGAGATGATGTACTTTCACACCAGCCCGTGTCTGTATGTGCTGGCTGCAGCAGTCTCCTGGCCTGGAGGAATTACGCAGCAATGAAAAGGGATGGGTTTCTTCAGGCCAGATGGAAGCAGAAATGAATATGTGTGGGATTCCCTGGCATGCAACCAGCACTTAGCTGTGGGAATGTGTAGCTTCTAGAAGGCACCCACACCAAAATCTGAGCCTCTATACACAAGGATGGGGATCAGTGTTTGAGTAACTGCCAGTATTCAGAAATCATCAAATGTTTGTGAAGTCTCCTGTGTTGGAAATTTTTTTTTTTCACTTAAAAAATTCACACTTCCTTCCATTTTTTTTTTAGTTTTGCACACCTGTGAAAAAAATCTCTTTGATTTAGCTGTATGTAGTTGAGACAGGTTAGCTCCAGTGTTGCAAAGCCTATGTAAAAATCAGGCTAGTTGGCAACATTTGCTATTTTTCTCCGGGACTTTGGAATCACAAATTATTGTCTTAGTCACTAGCTTTATTGAAAATCCAACCAAATAAAGCAATTCTCATAACTCATCAGAAAAATATTGGAGAATATGAGCGAATTGAACAGCAATGGTCCAGGAGCTGTGTAAGAACTTTTACATTACTCAAAAAAACAAGGTTGGTGTTTTCAATCCCTGCTAACTGTAAGGAGCAGAAAGAGGAAATCAGGAGGGGTGGAAAGATGGTCTTTTACTGCTTTGGGGTACTTCGGTACCAACTGCTTTGGGGTGGGCACGTTGCTCCTGACACAAAAGTGCTGCTTTTCATCAGGCTCACTCAGTCACCAGTTTATAACAGTGTTGACATGTCACTGCCTACTGGGAGTTGTTATTTAGCACTGCAGCAGTGAATTAAACCTTGGGAAGCAACGTGCTGGTGAAGTTAATCTCTGCTACAACTGCTACAACTGTGCTGCCTGTTATAAAGGCCTTTGGAACCTTAAAACCAGTACATGTTGGTTTGCCTGAATCTGGCGAGCCCATAGGGAAAACTCAGAGCCAGCAGCCGTGGTGTCCCTGCCGAGGGTGGTCAAGGTGGCGACGGCTTTCAACCCAAGTATCTCCGGCAGCTGTTGCCTGCGAGGGGGAAGTTTGTTCACTCCCTCACCTTGTCAAGGGAACAGAGAGTTTGCAAGACTCCTTCCGCTACTTCGAGGTGTAATTTAGGGTGCGCTGTTTTTAACCTGGAGCTGAAATTGGGTGTTTTTCTTCTTTCCTTGAAGGAAGGAATCACTAGATGGCACTGCCTCACCGCAGGACAAGTCAACTCCCTCTAGGACAGATGAACGACATTCCTTACTTCTTGAACTTCAGCTGTCCGCTTTCAACCTTTATCAGGGGAAAAAAGGGGGGGTGTGGGGAGGAGAAAGACAAAAAAAGAGACAAAAAGATAGTAGCTGTGGCTGTGTTAGCAAAATATGCTTTAGTAGCTGTTTCTTTCTCTAGCTTCAGCAGAGGTAGCCCTGACTCATTTGCCTGTGGGACCTTCTGGTTAGAATGATAGACTTCACATGACTTGCTTTTTGTTTTCTTTTAACCTCTTTCTCTCTACCTGCTCCCTCCAATGCAAGACTGAGAAGACCCCGTGGAAAGCAGTGGGATTGGATGTTTAGTTAAAGACTGAACTCCCTCAAATATGAGTGGTGTTTGGGAATACTGATCCCCAGATAAGCTTCTAAGTTCTTAAAACAATGAAAATATTAACAAATTGGTGTGCTAAGCTACATGCACATAAATGGCTAATTGAGAGCCATCCACTGACACTTGAGGATAGACTGCATTGTTCACTGAGATGTAGTTTCAGCAAATTGCTATTATGTTCTGCAAAAATCCTTAATCAGAGGATTGACCAAAATTGCCTTCAGTCACTACATCTGAAATTGGATTGTCTCATTACTATGGAGTCGATTGCAATAGTTCAAAATTTCTATACCTAGTTGGGATCCATAAATGCAGTGTTTCACCAAAAAAGAGAATA
The DNA here is from genome assembly GCA_013400935.1 of Turnix velox. NCBI lineage: Eukaryota > Metazoa > Chordata > Aves > Charadriiformes > Turnicidae > Turnix > Turnix velox. The sequence continues at coordinate 396,240 of VZTY01015157.1, forward strand.
ATGGGGGAAAAAACTGTTAAAATGCGTAAAATATTTACTTCGGTTGAGAAGTCCAAATGTAAAAGGTTTTGGTCATTTCCTATTTGCCCAATGAACCATAATATTCTAGTGTTTTTCTTCAAGCAACCTTGCCAAGTGGTACCACTTGGAAGGAGTAGGTGTTTGAGCTGTTCTTTGCAATCTCAAAGAATCAGTTTTATCACTGTGCTGTTCTCATTAGTAGCTGATGTAACTGCAGCACAGTTACAGGGGGCAGAAATCTCATGGTTGGGAGGGAAAATAATGTGCTTAGAAAATTTTCAAGAAATTGTATTTCATGTGACAACGTGCTTCTTGGCTTAATGGTGCTGTAATCTATTTTTGGGTGGCAAGATCACTAAGACAAAGAGTATTCAAGTTTTTAAAGTGATTTTTTTCAAAGGAAAGGTGCCACAACTATGCCCAGTTTCTCTCTTTTGTTATTAAGGGCATTGGCTAGGCTAGAGCTGCAGCCTACTGACAGTGAAGGATGACAGATTAGCTCTGTCAAATAATTCATGTTTGCCAGCAGTCATCAAACATAAATTTTCATAATTATTTTATTGCATTTCCTCTTTATATTTATTTCTGTGAGATCTCATTGCAGCTAAGTAATGTGATACTTCTGTATGCTTCAGTCTCTCCATGGCAACTGTAAATGGGTCAAGCACCAACCAGTGCAGCCTGGTACGCAGCAGCTATGGAAAAACAGTTGCAGGAATCTGTCCTAGCAGTTTTCTGTGCTCTCCCCACCTGTAGCTCTTCCTAGGACATTACTGGGTGCTACAACCAAAAGGTATCATGGAAAAGGTTTTTGGGTGATCACAAACCCTGGATCTTCTATAGGTTCTGGTAAAGGCCACGCATTCAAACACCTGGTGTTCCACAGAGCCATGTGTCTGGTCCATGTGATTATTGCAGGTATGTTACCATGCTTTCTAATACTGGCATAGAGCTTGTTTCAAGCTGTGTTCTAAACTCATGACCAAGAGAGAGCCTGGGCTAAGGCAGTCTCATGGAATTGTTTGTGGGAATGAAAGAATGGTTGTGGGGCAAGTTGCCAAGTATTTTGAGCTCCTTCATTCAAAACAATGGATGAAATAAACTCAAAACATTATTTAAAAGTGCACAGAAATTATATTTACATTTGGTTGCTGGTGGATAACTGAAAAAAATAGGGCAGTGCTACCTTTGGAGAGCTAGGCATGTTCATCAGGCTCTGAGTGTTTTCTTTTCATATTAGATATGTAACTTTTTTTGTCTAAATGTTCCTGCTTCAGCAGGGGTATTGGACTAGATGATCTTTTGAGGTCTCTTCCAAACCGTGACATTCTGTGATTCTGAGTTCTAGAGAGGGAGAAGAGATAAGGGAATAATGAACGCAGGCTCTGCATTCAGTTGGATAGGGAACTAATTTTCAGCTCTTTGGGATAAGGAAGAACTTACTGAGGCTAGAGACACACATAAGCAGCAGCAAGGAGGAGTGCCCTTGGCATTAGGCAGCGGCATTTTTATACCTGTGGTTTGTGATATTACTTACCTTCCATTTGGATAAGCCATTATATGGTCTAAAGTTAATGTGATTCAGTGCAGCAACTAAAGTGGACAAGATGAAACAAGAAGTGGAAATGACCCAACTTTGCAATATTATGAGAATAATTCCAGACAGATTGTTAGACATGTATAGCCATGAAATGCTAGAGAGAAGAAACGAAGGCATGCATTAGGGTTTTGTAACAGGAACACTGAGGGCTATTCCCAAGGCCAAAATGCAATTTACATTTGCAAACACCTGCTTGTAGAAACTGGGGTGAATAATTCTAAACATAATCTTCGGTGCCTCTAAGTCCTGTTACAAGATCTTCTCATTCCCACAGCCGTCTTGAACATTCAGTGCTGAGAATCTTCTCTGCTGACCTGTGACGCGAGGTGTTACATTTTCTGAGTAGTATCTGTTGTGCAATAGGGTCAGAAAATGCACAGAAATTCTCCTGAACAACTATTTCATTTGCCAGAGTAAGAAGGATCCTTGCCATTATGCTCTGTTCATATGGCCAAGAGAATCTGGCATCCAGTCAATAGTCCCCATTATTGAATGTCCCCAATATTGGAGGCATATATCTGTGAGGAAAAAGAGACATTGATTATCACTTCTTGGGAGTACAAGTGAGTTTCTTCTAGTGTTTAACTGGTGACTATTTTGTTCTCTGGTTGTTCAAAACTCAACAGGGAGCTTGTTCCTTTGTCTGCAATAGTATCTAAATGATCAGTTAGCTCACCATAGCAGTTAATCTTCTTTTCTTTCTAAAATACATGTCATGACACAACTGTTAGATCATTTGCCCTCAGGATGTTCTTCATACTATTTTTATAACCTGTTAGCACAAAACCCTTTTGTGTCTTTGAACACACAGATGAACTTATCTGACTCAAGTGCTCTCTTGTTCATCAGCATTGAGCAGTGATTATAGTTTTTCATTAATTTAATGATCATTATTTCAAATGCTTATTTTCCCTTCAGGTGCAGAACCCAAGATGCATGAAAGCTGATTTGGAAGGGGTGTGGAGCAGTAGCAAAGCCATTCAAGTCAGTGGGGCTGTGCTGTTTTAGCCCTTCTGAATACTGTCTAAATATCTATCTGCACTTATTTTATCTATAAATTAAGAAATAACTCTCGATTCTACGCATTAGGTCCCACCACCACTCAGTTTCTGGCTGTCTGAGTTTAATTAAATGAACTCTGTTATTGTTAGCAGTGGAAAGGGAGAAAAAATTGACATCTGGCAGAGAGATCAATGTTAGTATTTTCAGTTCAGGCTAATTACCTTAACTTAAGAGCTTATCAAATCACTCTCTCTCCATATATACAGTCATATATAATTGAGAATTGCATTAAGATAAAAATTACTTCTCTGCTTCTCTTTAACTAGCACTGATTCTTCCAGCATAGGATCAAACAACCTGAATATTGCTGACTTTTATCCATCATATACTTTCTGCGGTGTTAATCAGATCGTTTTGGAGCTGACCCTTGTGCTGCAGTCCAGAGCTCACGTGAAGTAGAAACTTCACAGACCCCACCATGCTTTCATCTTTTTCATAGACATTTCAGCCTTAGTCTTAAGGCTAGCTAAATTTCTTCTCCCAAATTTCTGCTGAGTTATTTGTAATTGCCAAGATCTCAACAGTCTGCTGCTTAGATACTATCTGTTTTACAGATTCAATTTATTCAAATTCCTTTGTTCTTTGACAACAAAACTAATTAGTTTTAAGGTGGATTGGGCTGTTTCTTTTCTCCCCTAGTTTTTCTTTTGCTAGGCTAAAATAAACTAATTTCTCCCCATCTCCTTTTGTGAAGAAGGTTTTTCCATTCACCTAGTTAATGAAATTGCCCCTGAAATCCTTTTTAATGCATTCTGGAATTTATATAATGTTCTTTTGAATGGAATTTCTTATGTTATAGTTTGTGCCCATTTCCTCATGTCCTGTCACTGGGCTCCACTGAAAGGAGTCTGGCTTCTTCTTCTTTAGTTCTCCAGATATTTATACACATTGATGAGATACGCCTGAGCCTTCTCTTCTCCAAGCTGAACAGCTTGTCCTAGTATGAAGTATGTTCCAATGCTTTCACTATTGGTGAGATACTGGAATATCCAGCTAAATAGATAGGACATACTGCAATATAGTTTTAATATCATTCTCTGTAAGAGTTGTGAACTTCATTGGAAAAAGCTAACCCACGTGGACACAGAATCTGGTCCTGAAGGTGCTCATGGATAAGTTTAACTTTGAGCACTGATTTTTGCTGAAGCCAGGGCTAAGAGTTGCTTGCTTAAATAGGACAAAATATATCTAAATATCTGTTGGATGGGGAGCCAACTTTGCTTCAATGACACCAAATCCTCATATTGTCCATTAGTTGTCAATGTAACAAAATTATATACTCTTTTGATGACTGCAGCATACCTGAAAGGGATAATGGGACAGATACCCTGTCCTTGGAGCTGTTCTGGATCTTTCTGGTTCAATTGTTGCACTTTAAGATTGTTGGTTCTGACACTAAATGGGTTGGGACTTGGAGCCATGTTTCCAAAACTAAGCCTTGATTCCTTTCCCTACTTAAAAAAAAAAAAGGAGGGGAAAGTGGGCAGGGACCTTTTTGCCATAACCCCTTTGTTCTGAAATTAATTTTCTACACTCTTTGACCCAGGATGAACTTGATGGAAATAGGGTTTCCAGGCTTGGTTCCTTGGGAACCGCTACTCAGGGCAGCAGTTGCTAGCATTCATGGCAATTTGCATGTTCCTGCTTGCTTACCAAACCAGGACTCTATCCCCACCCATTTTCCCTTACCAGTCTTAAGCTCCTAGCTTCTTTCGGCACACCCTTAAGCAACAGTTCACTCCCTGGCTTCCATTTCCCCCCTTTCCTTTCCTGTCTGCCAAAATAAAGCCTCTAATTCCACCCCCTTTCTGTAATTGCTCTTATTTCACCCCAGGGATAAATATCATGTAGTCTGTCCCTGTCTTCCATCCTTATCCAATTACTTCTATCTACCTCATTTTACCAAGTTCCTGATGTTTGTATTGGAATTACCGGCATGGTTGTGTTGGGTGCTGATCATATAAACTCCTTATTATCCTTTGGGAACTATGAGGGAATTATCCAGGAAAGCCCTCATGTTACCATTATCAAGAGTTGCAGTTGCCACATGCCCCAAATGTTCACCAGGGAGAGTTTTCCATCCCTCTTGTGTCATGCAGACCATGGATTGGGAACCTCAGATCTTGACATTTGTTATGACAGACTAGCAAGAAAACAGTAGGACTAGGGGTTTAGGTGTGACAGATATGTGTTGTGGAGCACCTGCATATGCTTAGAAAGAGTATACGCTTGGTTAGAGAAAAAAGAAGGAAGTTTTCTATATAGTTGCAGGAATAGTACCTAGGCATCCATAGTATTTTAATTTAATCCCATAATTTCCAGTATTATGTCTATTTTCCCTGTGAAGTAAGAACTTCTGCTTAAAATTAACTGTCTGGGAGTACAAAAGATCTTGTTTCTGAAGCTATTTTAATTTTTATAGCTGTATGAATAGGTAGCTTGATGTGATCCCTTTCCATCAGCATCAAACTTTACAATAGCTATTCTGCAATTTTAGCATTAGAGTGATTTATTTTCCTTTCTGAAATACCTAAAGGATATCAGTGTTCCTAAAAGATACCAAGTAGCTGGTGCCTAACTTCAGTGGAACTATTTAAGCATGCCAAAAGAGCAGGGAACCATGATCAATCTGTGTAAAAGTTCCATCACTATGTGTTCACAGAACTATTCATAAAAAGGCACCACTTGTTCCTTGAGTGCTTATTTATAGCCCTATTTGAGAGGTAAGCAACATAATTTTCAACAGCTTTGAAAGAAAGAAGCTTTGGGAGAAGCTCTCTAAGAGTTCAAGATAGGTAATACAGTAATTTCCAGGGGACTGGATTAGGAGCAAATTACTTGAAGCTCAGCTTTTCTGTGAGTTATTGTCTCCTGAAAGATGGGAGAGATATCTGTTTCTGCTCTTGGCGTGCCTTTTTTATCTTCCTTAGCTTTGTCTGTTTACACTTTACATCTTGGAACGCAGAGGTTTAGGTTCAATCTGTCAAGATTACCTAAGATTTCAGGTGACTTTCAGAGGGGCAGCTCTTCTTTTCATTAACTATATCTTTCTAGAATGAATATAAAGTGTATATAACTTACAAGGCAGTCAATAATAGCCAATATTCAAGTTTGTTTGAACTGAATAGCTGTTTCAACGTGTTGTGTACTCCACAGCTTGACTTTCCCAAGGACATCTGTAATTTAAATGATCACTATGCCTAGAAGTGTTACTGGTTTTCCTCCGAGGATACATGCTGGCTTTACTTTATTTGAGACTTTACTGTTCATTAAACTATATAAATATATGTATTCAAAAATCATATGAACATATTCTTGGTTAACTGGCTCTAGATGACTCTTCTTGAGTAGGTGGTTTGGACAAAATGACCTCCAGAGGTCCTATCCACAATCATCCTGCGATTCTGTGAAATGTAACAGGAAATTACGGAAAAGCATATAAAAGAAAATCTTTTACAGTGTCTGTGTGGGGATAGAAGTAGTTGCTGTGAGCTCACGGAGAGGCTTGCTTTGATGTGAATGCAAAAACCTTTGCTGTTTGCACAGACAGAGCTGTGTAAAGCAATGTGAAGTGTGCCGAAATGACCATGGGGATGATACCTTTGGGTGGAAAAAAGTGTGAGCAGGAGCTTGGGCCTTTAATAATTGAGTATAATTGAGTATGCTGATCAGAACTGGAATTCTTCCCTCTGCCTCTCCCATACACTTGCCCTATATTAATGCCCTTTGTTGGCTCGACACTAACTTACTCTAACAATGCCTTAATGGTAGCTGTAAGTAAAAACAGGGCATTTTAAAATTTTTATCTCTTTACTAGTCTAACATAAAAATTGTCCAAACTTATTTGGATTAACCTAACCAGCTAATTTCCTTACTCAGTTTTTATGGCTTCTAAATTATATAATCATAGAATCATAGAATGGTTTGGGTTGGAAAGATCCTCTAGTTCCAACTCTCCCTGCCATGGGCAGGGACATCCTGCACTAGATCAGGTTGCTCAGAGCCTCATCCAGCCTGGCCTTGAGTGTCTCNAGAAAGGCTGGGGGGGGTCTACTGGGTCTCCACCTTGTTAGGCAGGGGGAGGGATGGGTGGAGGGAGGGAAGGATGGCTTAAATCTTTCTGCCAAAATCCAACTCTCGTACTCTGAAGTTATGTCAGTTGGTGGAGGTGAAAGAAGCTGATGTTATGGATTAACATTCCCATCCCACATGTGCTCATCTTGTTGCCAGATGGTTGAGAGAAGAGCTCTTGAATGTACTCCTGGATAAAAACAATCCTGGTTGGTTGGGGCAGGAATGCTTTTTATCTCCTTTCAAAAGTCTAGATGGACCAGCAGTGAGTGCAGTCCAAGGACTGGAATACCAAAGCTTATAAACAAATGTAGGAATTCCTGAATTTGTGTCCCTACCTCACCTTCAACCACCTTTTTCATCATTATTGGCAATCTGTTCCAGGCTGGACCCTCAGAGGTGTTTGCACTGAGGTTTTTCCCTAGCCACTGAGACCCAACTCCTTCATACTGCTTAAAGCACCAAGTGGAAGGTTCAGATTTTCTTTGATGTTTTCAGGGAGAAGCAGAGAGGCAACCACGAACAAGATACTCAGGAAGGTTTTTAGGCAGCGGCTTAATGGCTGCATCAGAGGCGTATACGTACTTCACAGGATTCTTTTCTGTTGACGCTTCTTGAAGTGGCTTTTTTGCTCAAATGCAAAGGTGTAGTATCAAACCATGAGTAGCTGCTGAACCGTTCTGATAACAGCCAAGTTGACTGGGAGAGAAATTCAGTTCTTTCCTTTGCCTGACTGGAAGAAAAGGCTGTGATGGTAATATGGTCATGGCTAATGGTCTCCCTGTCCCTTTGCTGGGAGGATATTGCCCTATCCTGGGACTTCTGGCTGCTCAGGGCTTAGCTTTAGTGTAATTATCTGGAACAGTTAAAGAAAGAATTGTGCCTTAGAGGCCCATGGCTCTAGTGCTTCAGTGAAAGCTTGAATCAACATCAGGGTACACGCAGAGTTTGGTGGTTCATGAGCATCAGTCTCCAGCCTTTCCCTTTTGTCTGTACTGGGGGCTTGGCTATGCAACCTATCTAAAGGTGAAGGTGGGCAAAGGACTGACTTCCCTTCATCAGCTCACCTGGCAGATGGGGATAACAGTACTTTGCAGTCCCTCAGGGGTGCTGCAAGGACAAATAGATTAAAAGATTGTGCAGTGGTCAGAGCTGTATGACGGGGTCTTTAGAAGAAGTTAAGATCAATAAACTGGCAGCAGTACAAAATAAGGTCTCCTCCAGTTTAATAACTGCAATATTAATGCTATATTGAAGGTGCCATCTTCATCCTCCTAACAGAAATTATCACAATTTTCATTCTGCAGTTTTTGAAAAGGAGGCATTTCTATATAACTAAAACTGCCTTTTTTAATAGAAAACATGAGTTCAAATGCTCTGATATTATAACTTTAATTTTCCTCTTTCTAAATTTTTTTATTTTTTGTAGAGGGGGGAATGGCAAAAATAAATCAGACTTAACCACTTTTTGAAAAAGGGTCCTATTTTTTTTCCCCGCACTGATATTGCTTTATAAAATGGAAAATTCCCTTGAAGCTTTCATTGCTCATTTGATACCAATTGCTCAATTGGTAGGAACCAGCTTAAGAGCTTTGGTTTGTGTCTTATAGCTTTACATCTTAATGACTGATGTGCAAGTAACTAACACAATTCCCAGAAGACTTATCAAGAGGCTTGAAGTCACTCTATTTTATGCAATGATGCTTTCAGTAAGCAAATTATTTTTATTGTGCAGTAGCTGCACATGTAGTAAAATTGTTTCATCGTTCCATGATGGTAACTCTTCTTTCTTATTCTTCTCTTTCAGTTTTAAATCAGTAACTGAAAATAGGACTTAAAGTAGTAACAACAGTAACAGTATTTAATGTTGTTACTGTGCAATATATTATATGTATTTATTATTATGGTGATAACACAATGTGCATAGTTGGCTAAAGTTGCCAATGTTTAAGATCAAAATCTGGACTTCTTTTTCCATAGCATAATCTAAAAGCAATTAAGAATTCTGATGCCATCATTGTTTTTCCCCTTGTGACATTTATTTATTCCAATTCTCAGGGCCTCAAAGACTCCTGTTTGTTCTCTGTCGGTCATTACCATGTGTGGGATTGGAATCTGTGGGATTCCTGGTTTTAAAAACACAATATTTTCTTCTCCAAAGATGTCAAGCTCATGAAACTGCTAATTTGTTTTAATGACATAAGCTGAAGTAGATGAATGATGAGCATTACTCCCCTGTTTTCAGATTAATGATCAATTATACAATCATTTATGTGCCGTTTGCTTTGTTATATCTGTGTTGCCAAAGCATACTACAGCTTTTGTTTACTGGCTCTCAACTTGTAGGGCACTAGGTAGTGTACTTTTCATGGCACAAGTCAGATTCAATTTAACTTGTTCTTTTTGCCTCTGAAGGGATGCCTTCAAATGCTTCCAATTCTCATTCCAGTTCTTTCAACATCAAGTCTAACAGTGCTTGTTTTCCTTAAAAGCAGGATATGACTGTGTAGTTATATTTTGTTCAGCATATTACCCATCACATTTTCATCTAGAGAAGCAGAAATTGTGTCCTTGGATATTTGCAACAAAGATTACACTTGTGTGAAGCAAAATAAAAAGTGTGCTCAATTTTTATCCTGCTCTGTTTTGGGAACTAACTTGCTCACAAATATAAAGCTTTTTGCTTTACATGTATTTCAGCATCTCTTGCATTTTTAGCAACTTAGTTGGTTCTTAAAAGTAAAATACAGGCCTGAAAAAGTGATGTGATGTAAAATAAGTTGAGCTGATCATCTTGACCTACCTTTGTATCAGACTATACGTGGAAAATCCATCTTTAGGATTTGGATGAAATTTCTTGACCCATAGTTTGCAGTGAAAATCTGTTTTGTTTGTCATCTCTCTGGCAAGTGTAATAAGATCCATATTGAATTATTGACATAACATATGAATGAGTAATAGTACTTTATTCACTTGAACAATGAACATCTTCAAAAGGCTACATTGAACTCTGCCAGTCACTTGATGTATGACCTGAAGAATGCCAGTCTTATGAAAGACTTGCTGATTCCACCAAATGCAGTCCTGTTAAGTGATTCTGCCCAAATGTCTTCACAGTGCTTCCTGCTGCTTCCTGTTTGTTTCTAATTACACAGACATTTACATCAAGACAGAACAGGGCTTTTTTCCCAAGAGTTCATCCACTTCTCCATTTGGTCACTGGCTGAACTCCTACCCTCCTGTGATATTCCCAAATTCCTTGCTTCAGTTGTCATCTGCTGGGATCAGAGTGTCTTTTATTTGTTCTCTTTGTATTGGGCAGATGGAAGAGACCTATAGCAGAAGCTGCTTCCTAGCTGTAGTGACATCCAAAGCAAAGCTCCTAGCTTTGGAGCACCTGGAAATACATCCCAGCTGGGGTGCCAGTCACAGCAGTAGCCATAATTGCTGTCAACTTATAACATCAGTGACTAAACAAGTCTCATCTGTCTTTGCATAAATATCCTTCACATTATAGAGGGCCAGGTGAAGAGAAACCACATGATAGGTAGGCATGATTGACTCAGAAAAGAGTGTCCTGAAAATCAGCGCAGCAGTTGTGGACAGGATATGTTTTGTCTTGCAAAGCTGAAACTAACTTCACATACATGAAAGGACCTTGCATAGGCCTACATATAAATTGCATATATATTTCATATATACATATGAAGTGGATGTGTATGTATCAGAGGTTCACATTTAAATATTACAGATACTGTTAGTAGAATCTAACTGCTAAAAAGGATATTCAAATGATTTAATAATCAGATTATTTCTTTTTATGCTCTTCCTTCCCTGACCAGGCAGGAAGTAAGAAATGTCAGTTTAAGAAAGGCACCTTTCTAATATTTCTCATAATATCTTTTTGTACCAAGTCACCATGGACTTGCAGAATCCTGTAAGGTGTACTGAGAAGCTCCTGCAAAGCTGGGACATGGAGGTGCCTAAGGAGCTCTCCAGTTAGCTCTCTGTGTACTAACCTCAGAAGAATCTAACACAGGGTAAGCTGGCTTATTGTGGTTTTCTTTTTTTTCCCCCTCTTAGTGATACCCCTAGATACATAAAAACTTAGAAAGAAGCATGCACTTAAACTATCTTTCCAGGGAGCATATGGCCACAGCTTTGCCACCTTTTTCTTCTAAGGAGTTTGGGACCTGAGAAGTGATTGAGGATGTTGTGGTTTAGAGCACAAGAGCTGTAATGTGATTTTCAGCTGTATAGTTCTGAAAAAAGAGATTTTTTAGGATATCACAGATGCCAAATGAAATTTCCAAGAGACATATAACAATGCTGTGTTACCACAACTACAGAACAAACGGTTACTTAGACACTGGTATGAAAAAACGTGCAGGTTTTAAAACTCATCTTGAGTCATGCTACAGAATGCAACAGAAGAACTTCAGAGGTGAAGAGCTACCTAAATAAAATACTGTCCACTAGCCCTGGAGCTCGTTACCCATAAATATGATGTAAATCCTATGGGTATGACAAGCAGCCAAAGAAGATGAAATGTTCTTCTGCCTTTTAGAAGGGGAATTAATGTAATGATTGTCCTTTTATAGATAATGCTGCTATTTAGGAAAGTCCTATAGTGCGTGATGTCTTTGCTGATAAAATTGCCTATGTAAGCAAAGTGTTCATATAGCTACATACCTAGCATTATACATATACCTAAGGTTGTGGATACCCCTAGCATTTTTCTTCATATCTCATCACTGGAAGCAGCAATTCAGGTTTCTGAAGCAGTGCAAGCCTTGCTTTGCCTCCACTTCAAAGTGACCAGAGAGGTTGTGGATACCCCTCTCTGGAGGTGTTCAAGGCCAGGCTGGACAGGGCACTGAGCAGCCTGATCTAGTGGGAGGTGTCTCTGCCTATGTCAGGGGAGTTGGAAATTCATGATCTTTAAGGTCCCTTCCAACCCAAACTATTCTATGATTCTATGACCTAATAATGAGGAGAAAAGAGCTGAGAAAGAAAGCATGATGCTGTTACACAGAATGAAGCATTTATTGTAACTCTTAAGAACTTCCTGTCCTTCTCTTGCATCCCTCAACACACCCAGGCTTCCTGTGGCCCGATGTATCCCACCTGAGGCTATAAGTGCAATCCTAACACAATGAAGTTGCTGAATTAATTTCCTTTTTTATCCCTTGTGAACTGATCTGAGAAACCAAGAACACCTCCAGCCTGCTGGGCAGCTCTTTCCCTACAGTTTGTTGTGCACAGACTCTTTTCCCATGCTCTGTGGCCCCTTTCCACCATGTGACTTTCATTGGATTGGTAAGCTAAGAGTGTCAAGTTCTAAGACAGAAGTTTGGCCAGTGGATGTCAAACAGGCATCCTCTACATCGTCTTCTGCAAGCAATTCAGCAAAAAATATTGTGGTGGGGAGCATTTTTGGGCATTACCTCTAAGGGAAAAATTAGAAGGGGGAATTTCTTATCTGACTTCTGTATCATTTTGTGGTACAGAAGGCCCTTGCCCTTAATTTCTTAGTCAATTTAAAGAGTAATTCAGATCAAGAGGAGTCTATTTCAAAGTGTACATATTCATTACTATGAGTCAAAGAAATAATGAATACAAGATTAGTTGTTTTGCTGAAGTGTCTAATCTGATTAATAACTACCCTTCTGCTGACCTCTAAATATGCTGTAGAACTTCTTGAAGATAAGGACCAAAAAGATGCACCAAGACACTTCTCCTGTTCTTGTATTTGTTTATTGTACTTCTGCTCTAGTTTCCACTGCTGCAAGTGGCTTTTAAATACAAATGAGAAAATTGTGGGCCAAATTAAAGGTCAGAACAAAGATTTTTAAAGAAAACAGTGAGAGCTCAGCAGGGAAGTGTATATGAAATCAAGTTACATTGTGTATAGTTTTGTTATACAGAGATTCCTTCTCAACAGATTGTTCATTGATTTCCTGTGTACAGAGGGGCTATGTCCTCATGGCTGAACCCCTTGATCCAGTGGATTTGGATAGGAGAGCTTAAGACATCTGTACAGGGTTTAAAAAGTCAAGCCTGAAAGCTGTTAGCATCAAGGGATACTCAGTCTGGAAATGAAGGAAAGGGGAAAAAAGTCACATGAGAAGACACTTCTGAAAAAGACTCTAAAAGCACCTTTTTCATCCATGTTCTTTTATCTATTGTCTTGCATTTTTTTAATTGTTTGCCGTAGGATGCTGCGTGGCTCTGAAAGCAAGAAGTTCAGCATACTCTGGCCATTCATTTGGAGTGAAAGTTGAGGATGTGAACCATGCTACAAGCCCTTTTACTCAATAATGAGGAAAAGCTGCTCTTTTGTACCATTCTGCCTCTTCAGAAATCAAGTGTAGCCCTCTTTCAGACAATGCATGATGAAGTAGCCAATGTCCTCCTCTTCAGTCTAAATCTTTCTATTTATCTCATTTTTGGCAGTGATCAGTGGTTTTACTCAGTGTATGGGGGACACTTGCTGCAGACAATTTAGAAACATCAGGGGAAAGAAGGGAGTTGATCTTTTTGAATTCCAATAAATTCTTCTTTTTTGTTGTTTCTAATGAGTAGCTGGAAAATGAGTGGTTTTTTTCCCGATGAAGGCAAATATTTGTCCAAAATAACTTGTTTATTAACATGATTTCATTTTAACATTTCTTTTTTAGGCACCATGTGAAAGCTCTTATTTCTTCCATGATGGATATTTGTCATCAGCTCATGTAAATGTCTTGGCAAACCAAAGGATGGATTGCTCTGTTTTGCTTGCTTGGATTGTGAAATTGGAATATTCATAACATGACAGTGCATGAAAGAGCCTGAAATTAATTAAGGCTGTACCTAAATGTATGAGCTTTTCATTTGGTAGATTCTTTATAAACAACTGGAAAATCCAGTTCCAGTAAATCCAAAGAATGGTTGACACTCTCATTTCATATGGGTGGTAGACTAGAACATCATTACAGATGGACCATTTTTCAGCAGATGAGTGTTCTAGCTATCACATTTCAAATGGTGGAGAGATAATGCAGTATATACTATGTTTAAACTGATTACCTCAGCTCAAAACCTGGACAGATCAGAATATTATCAAGCTAGATGCTCCAGGAATCATCCTACCTCTGGGCATTTCTCGTCCTTTTCTGTAAAGAGGACAGGTTTCTACCTGCTGAATTATTTGCTTACTGAGCCAATGGATATCCCGTTTTGAAGGCAGAAAAACTGTGCAGGCATACACAAGTAAAATGTGTGGCAATACCTAATGCTTCATTCGAAGCATTCAGTTGAGGAGACCCTCTAAGCAATTGGTGCATCTGGTTGCTTTTCAATTTTTGAACCATAAACAAAGATAACACCTGAATTCCATTTTTAAGAGAAAATTGAAGATATTTGTATCCATCTATATTATGGAAAACACTGTGACTGTGCATCTGTTGCAAGCATTTGGAAACAATGAATTTTGCCAAGGCAGCTGTGCAAAAAAAATGTGGGTCATTAGAAAGCAAGAGCTTACTAACCCACTTGAAAAGGAAACCAATGTACATCTCGGCATCTATTTTCTCAGGATGATGTAGGCTTATGTCACTTTTTGCTTCCAGATACAGTATGTTAGTTTGCATGGGAAGACTTCAGTTAGACTGAAGCTAGTGGTGTGCTGCTGTTCATGTCAGAGTATACTGGGGCTAACCCTATTATCATAACTCCAAATGAACATCTGGGATTCCTGATTGCCAAAGGGTTCCCTGAAAAGTCGTGTACATCCAGTGCTGGTTTGGAGAAGCATTTTTTTTTTTCTGGGATAGGTAGCAAGAACACTCTCAAATATGTCTGCATCCCTTTCCCATGTCTGTTTTTTCTTGTTTGAAGTACTAACATGATTTTCAGTCCTTAGTGGTCCCCTTGTGTTGGATTTAGTATTAACCTGCTGTTAGCATCCAGTTCCAGCTACAGACACTGACTCATACCCATAGAAAGACACATCTTCTATGCTTGGTGAAGCCATGGACTGTGAATGAACTTGCTGTCATCAATCAAAATGATTTCACAAACTTGTTCCTGACTTTTTTGACCCTGTGTATTAAGGGCTGAGAACAGAAAATGCAATCTCTGTGGCTCAGGGATGAAAGTTTTGGATCGGATAAGAGATACTGTTCCTTTGCACTCAAGTATAGGAGTAAAATTACCACCATACTGCTGGTATGACTACTTTGAGGTAAAATGTAAAAGCCTTGCATATGCAAGCATAAAAGCCACTTTTCAGATAATTTCACCTAATTAAACAAGTGTTCGAATGTTTCCAGGAAGAGCACATTAGAAGATGTGAACTCTCATTGTTTTTAAAATGTGCTCAGTTTTTTCAGCCTAAAATTTGCACAGCTCTTGCTGAGCATTATTATAGAGACAGCTGACGTAACTGTAGGTTTATCAAGCATCGAAAGACACCAGCCAGTGCATTACACACATTAGAGTCTATTAGTGCACTGGTGACTCAGTGTGCAGCAAACATATCCACACCCTGCAACTATTCACATCTCCCTGACTATGTTAAGTATGATTCTTTACATATTTAATAACAAGGCATTATGATAGACGAGGCATGGAGGATACAGAATTCACTCAAGTGAATATTAAAGGTCTAATTTAATTATGGTAAGCAAGGGGTTAACATGGATATTATACACCACAGTGGACATGAGAAAGAAAGTTATCCAGTTTTGCAAGACTGTCCATGCTGTTGACTGACACTGAACTGAAGGTTGTTGATCTGACCTTGTTTGCTTCTGACGGTGCTGATTTTGAGATTAAATGAGTTCTGATGCCTGCAAGCTCATAGGACTTCCAGTTTCTCACCAGAGAAGCATTGGCTGGCCTTCTCTTTCTGACTGGCTTGTGCAAATATACCCCTGTCAATTCCCACAGATCACGTAACTGGAGTGAACTGGACAACTGGAAGTAGCAGTTAGTCAAATCTGGCACTGTTCCTCTCTGATTGTGCAGGACATGATGACTGCTTGCACGTGCATTAGTTATGCACATGTCCACTTCCATCCAAACTGTGAGAGAGGAAGGCTCATGCAGCAGTGCTGTGTGGTTCATGTCCTTGAAAGGCTGGTGCACATATCAGACTTCCTCTGACTTTAGATTTTAGAGGCCTAGGTATTACCAAGGAGTCTTTCCCTTTAAGAAATGATCTGTGCCACATTCAGTTCTCCTCCCACCACCTCTTGGACTTGTGCAGCGAGTCACGTGCCTCCTTTCCCCTCATGATCTGAGCTACCTTGGATGGCTGAACTGCAACAAACAAAAAAGAAACTCTGCTTAGAGGTAGAGCAAATTGAGGTTTGTTTTTTCTAAGGCCTTGATCTGCTTTACACCTGATGTAATCAGGGTAACCTGTTATAAGCAAGGTAACATTGATTATAATTGGAAGGCACACAATAATGTTGGAAGTCTCGTGTAGCATTGCAACAACCTGTGGTGATTTACCACTGGTTACTACAGATGGCTGCTTTGGCTAAACTGATAGGTGATCCTATTCAAAACTAAAACTCTCACAAGTACTATGATTCTTCCTAATCTATGCGTATTAACTTTTTTTTTGGTAGTGGAATTGAAAATTCATATTCATAGCATTTCAGTTGTATTTTTGCAAATATGTGGCTGATTTAAATTTATCTTTGAAATTATTTCCATCATATTCAGAAAAAAATACTCCTCTGTTCAAACCATTTTTTAAAGATTTTCAGTGCATCTGATGTGGTGGAGGTAATAATGTTCTACATAGTAAAACTTTTGAGAGAAACACATAATACATGTGATGCTACACAAATTTTTTTTTTTTAAATCAGTGACTGATCTCAGCCAGGTATATTATTCACATTGATTTGTAAGTGGTAATAAGTCTTCATGGATCAATTACATGCTTTGCTCTGTTTGATCTTGTGTAGAACATGCTTGATGATTATTATCTCTGGCCCCTACTCTTGCTGCAGCAGTAACAGTCAGAAGAGCAGAGAGACAAGGGATCAAAACTGCTCTTGAAAGACATGGAGCTGCACCAATCATGGGTCCATTGGATCCATGGACCAATTGGGTCACTGGTCCATGGATCCATTGCACCCAGAGAATACCAGGGCAAATTATCTGGCCAGTCAGAAGACAAAGACAACTTTTGCTGATGGGAAGCCTCTTTCTTACTATTTTGGCAGTGGTGGGTTACTGCCTCTAAATAGCAGTTTCAAGAGACAATTAAGTAAATCCTTTAATTTGCACATAGATGGCTACCCATGAAAATGCAGGTCAATGTGCTATCCATGAGCTTTCACTGACTAGTACAACATAATAGCTTAGGGTTTTTTGTGGTATAAAACAGGGTGTAAATTTTGTCAGCTTACTAATTTTCAGGCCCTCCCTGATACACATGGGAGCAAATCCTCTCAAACAGTAGGTATTCTATTTTGTATTGTCTGCTGAGGTCTTGATACATCACAGAATCACCGAATGACCCGGGTTGGAAGGGACCTCAAGGATCATGTAGTTCCATTACCCCTGCCTAGCAGGGCCACCAAACAAACACGTTTACTAGATCAGGTTGCCCAGGGCCCTGTCCAACCTGGCCTTGAACACCTCCAAGGACCAGGCATTCACAACCTCCCTCGGCAGCCTGTTCCAGGACCTAACCACTCTCCTAGTAAAGAACTTCCCCCTAACATCCAACCTAAATCTTCCCTCCTTCAACTTGGATCTATTTCCCCTAGTCCTGCTATTGTCAGCCCTTTCAAAGAGTTTACTCCCTTCCTGGGTGTAGGTTCCCTTCAGGTACTGAAAGGCTGCAATGAGGTCACCCCGCAGCCTTCTCTTCTCCAGGCTGAACAAGCCTAACTCCCTCAGCCTGTCCTCATAGGGGAGGTGCTCCAGCCCCCTGATCATCTTCGTGGCCCTCCTCTGGACCCTTTCCAAAATCTCTATGTCTTTTTTGTACTGAGGGCTCCACATCTGGACACAGTACTCCAGATGGGACCTCACAAGAGCCGAGTAGAGTGGGACAATCACCTCCCCATCTCTGCTGACCACCCCTTGCCTGATGGAGCCCAGGATCCCATTTGCTTTCCGAGCTGCGAGAGCGCACTGCTGGCTCATGTTAAGTCTCTCGTCCATCAGGACCCCCAGGTCCTTCTCTGCTGAGCTGCTCTCAAGGACCACTCCTCCCAGCCTGTACAGGTGCCTGGGGTTCTTCTGGCCCAAGTGCATAACCTTGCACTTTGCTGTGTTGAACCTCATTAGGTTCTCCTGAGCCCAGCTTTCCAGCCTGTCGAGGTCCCTCTGAATGGCGCCCCTTCCTTCCACCATATCAACCGCACCACTCAGCTTGGTGTCATCAGCAAACTTGCTGAGGGTGCACTCAGTTCCCTCATCGATCCTTTGGTTCCATACAGAAACAAAACAAAGGTCTTTAAAACGTGTTGAACAATCTGAGTTGTGTGAAAATGTAATCAAAATATGAACTATTTGTGAATTACTACATGTGTCTGTTCTCATGGGGTTGGTCTTCCTCTCTGCTATACTTTTTTCCCTACCCCACCCTTTTCCCTCCTTCCTGCTAGAACAGTGGCAGCTAATGTTTCACAATATGGGCAAATTTTGATTTTAGCAAAACTTAGCATAATAAAAAATTTGGCTAAATGTGTACTTTCCTGTGTTGCATAGTAGGGGAGTAAAATGTACCTCCACCTTGCCCCTCTCCCACTGATCAAATACTAACGCAAGACAGTGTAGTACCAGACAACATGTTTCTATTGGTTAAAACACCTTTTTTACTTTTCAGTTATACAAGCAGAGTCCTTTCCCTGCCCTTCATCCTCCCATCATAGCAAAACAAAGCAAAGGCCAGCTGGACAGGAGGATGTGAATTCCACTGCCTCCCTCCTCAGCTGTGCACTCCCTTCCCCCCCTGCAGGGATGTGAACATCGTCCACACATCATTTGAGACAGGAACAATGTAACACAATCTGTTTTCAAATTTTCTAAATATTTTCCCAACTTCCATTGCGAGCTGTTGTCTTCAGACTGTAAATCTGTGCCAAGAACTCCCCAACAGCATTCTTTTCTGCCTTCCAAAATCACTCAGACAGCAAACAAGCCTTTCCTTGAGTCACTGAATTCTGCAAAAGAAAGTGTTTGTGTTTATTGCATATGAAGGAAGAATGGCTAGACTGCATATTTTACAGCTTACATCTTTCTAGTGAAAGTCATAAATAAGATCTTTGGCAGCACAAAGCTGCTTTCTCCTCTACATATTTCTATCTGTGAAGAGCCTTTCTGCCTTCCTAGAGAGTGTGGTACTGCTGCACTGACTAAGAAAAACAAGTGCCTGGAAATTTTCAGTTATCAGAGGCCATAGGGCTGTGGACATATTGTGCCATCTATCGCTGGCTTTACTACCTGAAAGAAAAGCTTTTGATGTAATAAACACTGCATACAGAGTACAGTTTCAAGGGATAATAAGATCATCTATAATGCTGTGAGCTGTGCGGAATAACTCAGTCTAGTAAGGGAAGTGTTAAATTAGTACTGGAACAAATCATCAGGCACTAGAATTAATTAGGAGAGGGATTTTTTTTTCTACTTTAAAAGATGTGAGCTATGTAGCACCTAATAATTAAGTTGAACTATAGAAATTTTCAGTATTCATCACCAGAAGTACTCAAAGTGGTCATAGTATGTGCTAGTACTTGTCTGTGAGATCCTGTACACTTAATGGCAGCAAAATTTTGCGCTGCCTTATATGAGTGCATTTGTGCCAGATCACAACTACACTTTGAGCAAACATAATCCTTGATTGTCTCCATTTATTTCCTCACCGATCTAGCAATGTAGCTCACTAGTATTTTTTCCTCTGGGTCAACTTTCTACTCTTATAAAGTGTCATTTAAGCAATTGGCCTACAGTACTAGTCAGTGTTTGAGTTTCAAGATTCCCACATTTCACAGAGCTGTTCCAATACAAAAAAACACATTTCAATGAGAAGAACAAAAAGTAGATTAATAGGCTGTGGTTCTTTTTCTCAATAGGGCATCAATATGTGTCATCTAAACCTGACACTCAACATTTTAAATTCCTTGATTTGGGCTGTAAACCAGTCATCTGCTCTAGGATGTGATTCTATGTGCAGGTGCCCAGCATCAGACAAAACACAGCAAGTTTCCTTTCCATTCAAAAAGCTTCTGTACCTGAAAGATCGCCTGATCTTTTGTTTTCCAGATCTGGCCAAATTTGGGACAGGCAAATTTTGCAACATGAGAAAAAATTGGAGTGTTGTGAGGAGCAGGAAGTTTGAATCTCCTCCCATCTCTGTTTACCAGTGTTTGATGGCCCTTTAATGGGTCCACTTCAGGCTTCTGCACCAGTATGAGTCTCTAGCTCTTCAAAGTGTTACTTGATAGGATCCCCTGAAAAATGGTCACTGGGGACAAGGCAGGTGGAACAGAGCTGGCAGATCTTTGAGGACACTTTTCGTAAAGCCCAAGAGCTCTCCATTCCCAAGTGCAAGAAATCCAGCAAAAAAGGGAAGAGACCAGGATGGGTGAGTTGGGACCTGCAAGATAAACTAAAAAGCAAGAAGGAACTGCACAAACAGTTCAAGCAGGGACACCTTTTTGGGGAATTGTACTGAGAAAATGCTCTCTTATGTAGGGAGGAGGTCAGGAAGTCCAAGGCACAGCTGGACCTCGATTTGACAAGAAATTCTAAAAACAACAAGGGCATCTACAGGTATATAATCCAGAAAAGGAAGCTTAAAAAAGTGAATCCCACTGATAAATAAGAAGGGTGAACTTGCAAGAACAGATGAGAAGAAGGCTGAGTTTTTGCTTCAGTCTTCACTGGCAAACCCTCTCTGTATACCTCCCAAGTTGAAGGAGCACAAGATAGAGACTGGGGAGAGAAAGTCCCACCTACTGTCAGTAAAGACAAGGATTATGACCAACTGAGTAACCTGTCAAGTCCATGGGACCTGATGAGATGCATTCCAGAGTCCTGAGAGAATTGATATAGTTGCCAAGTCACTCTACATGTAGTCACACTACATGATATTCAAAAAGTTATGGCAGTCAGGCGAAGTCCCTGGTGACTGGAAGAAGGCAAACATCAGCCCCGTTTTCAAAAAGGGTAGAAAACAGGATGCCAGGAACTATCTACCCACTCTTATTGGGTAGATAAGGAACTGGCTGGATGATTGCATCCAGGGGATTGTGGTCAATAGATGATGTCCATGTGGAGAAGAATGACAAGTGGTGTCCCTTGTGTGGGATCTGTGCTGCAGCCTGTGCTTTTTAACATCTTCATAGATGATATAGACAGTTGAGTGCACTCTAAGCAAGTTTGCGGATGACACCGAGTTGAGTGGTGCAGTCAACAAACTGAAGGGGCAGGATGTCATCTAGAGGGACCTGGACAGGGCAGGGAAGTGGACCTGTGCAAACCTCATGAAGTTCAACAAGGACAAGTGCGGGGTGCTACCCTTGGGCCAGGTCAATCCTCATGACAAATATAGACTGAGAGGTGATCTGATAGAGAGCAGCTCTGTGGAAAAGGGCTTGGGGATGGATGAAAAGCTGAACATGAGCCAGCAGTGTGCAACCACAGTCCAGAAGGCCAACTATATCCTGGACTGAATCAGCAGGTCAGGAAGGTAATTTTGTCCCTTTAGTCTGTTCTTGTAACACCACACCTGGGGTTCACCCCTGGAGCCCTCAGCACAAGAAGGACATGGACCTGTTGGAGAGAGTCCAGAGGAGGGTCATGAGGATAATCTCTCCTCTGAGGACAGGCTGAGAGAGTTGGGGCTGTTCAACCGGGAGAAAGCTCCAGGGAGACCTCATAGTGGTCTGTCAGCATCTGAAGGGGGCCTACAGAAAAGCTGGGGAGGGACTATTTGACAGGGCATGTAGCAGTAGGATGAGGGGCAATGGTTTTAAACTAGAGCAGGACAAGTTTAGATTAGACATAAGGAAAAAGTTCTTCACCGAGAGGGTGGTGAGATGCTGGAACAAGTTGCCCAGAGAGGGGGAGGAGGCCCCATCCCAGGAGACATTCAGGGCCAGGCTTGATGAGGCTCTGAGCAAACTGATCTAGTGCAATATTTTCCTGCTTACTGCGGGGGGGTTGAACTAGATGACCTTTAAAGGTCCATTCTAACTCTAAGATTCTATGATGCATAGCTATGGACATTGTGGACATGCAGTCAATTCCTTCTGAGGTATTCTACTGCTAAACCTGCTAAATAGCTCTTCAGAAAATTGTGAAGACTGTTCTTACAGATGAATACAGTGCAAGAACTGAACTTTGAGTCTTTAATCTTAGAGGTGGCTACCTACTGTGTGTTTTTGTTGTGAAGATTTTCCAAAGTGTGGTATTGTGTAGCTTAATGTTGACATAGGGCTCTAGAAAAACAAAAGTATCTACATTAATATAAAAACTGAGCTCTTATATATAATGATATAAAATGTATATATAACTATTTAAAAGCTATTTTGGAAGGCCCATGTCACTGTTTTAAACCCTAAGGTCATGAAGAATTTTTTAAGAAGCTAAGCAACCATAAGCACAATGGACAATTTCATACAGGAGATGAATCAGCTATTCAGAAGAATTGTGCCTATGGTACAGGAAAACTTACATCTCTTCTTTCTGCCTCCTTTGAGCAAACTGTGCAGAGCTGAGGCAGTCCTGTTATGGACCAATAAATACACTACTACATACCATCCATAATTCTGGAATTTGCTTCTTTCACCCACACCATGGAGGTTTCACAAAGTGCTTTCTTGTGCTGTAGCAGGGGCTGCCTCCTCAGGATGTGTTTTTCTTAGTCATGTATTTGTCAAATCCAGTCATTTTTCCTACTTAAATGCACTTTTCACTGTGTACTCATTGGATATGCACAAAGGCTTACATAATCAGTCTCCATAACTCCTTAAGGAGACTTTTAATGTCTATAATTTATTGCCTGGTGTTTCATTTCCTTTGAAGCATACCTTACTCCCTACTTGGACCATGACACCACTTCTGAGTAATAATGGCAGTGTGCTCCTTTATCAGTAGTGAGCAATACTGCCTTTCAATATTTACACTGCAAAACCACTTTGACAAAGGACTGTGCAGAGGTGGACAGATCTGGAACACCCATGGGATGACACAGGTATTGTGTGGGCAGCATTGCTCCCTAAGAAGCTATGAAGACCATACAGATTTGGCCCCAGCAGTCTGCTCCTAAGCTGAGGTGGCCCAGTAGAGCTCTATTACTTTCAGTGGCACTGCAACAGTTTTTAATATCCTGCTCTCCCTGACTAACCAAATTGCATCTTCCTAGCTGTTATATAACAAATTATTCAGATTAAAAAAACTGGTAGCAAGGCTTTGGTTTGTTTCCCAGACTGCTGTTTGTAATTAATGAGCAAAAGTATGTGGCTGCACCATCCTCTGGGGCTTCATCTCCCCATCTCATTGGTGCCTACCTTTCTCACAGCAGTTCACTGAGTGGAGACTGTTCCCTCCTGAAAAATTGCCCTCTACTCTAAAATAGAGGATTTGTGTGGAAAGAGAGGCATCTTGTAAAACTGATTTAATTCTTCAAAAGGTAGTGGCATTTGAAAGGACTATGGCAGAGTTTATCTGTTTTGTTAGCATCATAGTGGGACAGGATTTGTGCCCTGCAGACTGACGGCCCTAGCATTGCTGTGGACAGACAGCATCACGGAGTCCTGTAAGCAGTACTCTTACTACTGATATTGTGACTCATTGAACTTTCCAGCATGGGAATATGGACTGCAGTGCACTCTGCTCAGTGTGCTGCTGGGACAGGCTTCTTTGAAGCCTTGTTCCTGCTGTTGCGTTCAGTCATGGGCTCTACTTTCTAGGCATGTGTTAAACATAGGAACAACAACTGGAAGAATGGAGGCAGAGGAGGGAATCTGAGCAACAAGAAGACAATAATGGTCAGATGCACTATTTTTAACAGTTTCAGACTGTTTTCCTCTCTTCTCCTCTGAAGTTCTACTTGGAAATCAATCCTCCTTTATTTTCTTGTGCTGGGCTTGTGATCAAAAATAAAAATGTAACCATGCACGTGGCCCTCAAATCACATTTTCTACATAGCTATGGTCCAAACATGGCAAGGTATTTTCAAAAAATCTCTTTTTTCTCTAATGGTTCCCCTGCTGCAGGCATTCAAAGAGTGTTTAAATAATTGAGAGAAATGGTAACACAAATTCCTGGAAGTTACAAGCTAAAAAGAGAAGATTTCTTGCAGATAATTGAAATATTAATGGGATTTTTCTAGTGTACTGTTTCCCTATTTGTTCTCTATTCATAGATGTTTATTTGGCTTCTTTATTTATTACAGTGGATTTTTAAGATAGCTGGAAATGGAAGGTTACATTTTTGTGCTACAATCTATGTATACATGTGTAAGTACATATATCATAGATATTTCACAAATCAATTCTTGGTGAAACCACATCCTGGTACAGTAGTAAAGGCAAGATGTTATTAGTAATTTTTTAAATAATAAATCTCAGTATGTGAGTAAATTCTCCACCATGATACGCAGAAAGTTGCCATTATTACTACATTAGTAGCATATCTGAATCTAGCAATGAGCTCGGCTTTACAAGTGTTCCAGTTTTCTCTCTGAGTCAGCATTCAGGTCATCTGTCTCTTCCCCACTAATGTGGGAGGACTGAAAACCTCATCTGAGGCTGCCTCTTTCAGATTCAACTGTCAACTGTAGATCTCTTTTGGCTTGAGTTTTTCAGACTCCCTTATGTAGCACTGTAAGGTCCTATGGGTCTGCCTACTTCCCAGTCCCAGGAGGGGCTGGTTGCCTCTGGTTTGGTCCTCCTGTGCATTGAAAAGCCCATTTCCCAGCTGTGCCCACACCTTCTGGACTTCTGCTTGTGAGCCAAGATTTTTAGTTGAAGGGGGAAGATTTATGAAGCTGATATAAATTTGTCAGTGTGTAAAACTTCTACACAATTAACTTCTTATCAGCTAGCTCATTCCTATAAATAACTGCTAATTTGCAATTTTCAATGGATTTCCTTCCTTCTTTTTTTTTTGTTCCTGCTGTTGCCAGAGCTTCTTGTATCCTTCTGAACTTTGGCGGCAAAAAACATTTCCATACTCTGTGACACTCTTAATCCTGAAACTGTGTGAAAGCACATCACATTCATGCTGCAAAGGGCGGCCATTTAAAATTAGTGACCTCTAACGCCTTGCTTATCACTTCTGGTGATCCTTGCCATGAATTTTCTGCACCTACTGATTCAGAAATATTTCTCTCTGGTTAAATTTGTTTAATGGTCATCCTGCTTAGTTGCAAATTGACTGGAAGCATTTAATCACTAGCAGTCAGGTTGCTCTTGACTTTCCTCAATGCTGGGAAATTAGCTCATTTGCAACAGAAGGGTAAATGCTATTGATTATGACTTTTTCTGATTTCCTATAATTCAGTCATAACTCCTGTTCAAGGGACCTTGAGAAATGGTACAGAGGGAAAGAAACCATTCTCCTGTGTGGTGTAGCTGGGAAATCTCTCAGTACTGGTTATGTCCATATTACTATAATAAAGTCAATAATAGGTTCACTGTTTGGCCTGTCTTGTAGACCTTAACAGTACCCTGCATGGACCATGTACATCAGCATTGTTCAACATTAATAATTCATATTTTTGAGACCTACCAGAAAAAGTTTGGGGGTGCCTGTGCTTTAAAGCAACATAAATACTAGAGGAAACAATTGGTAACACTAAAAAAAAGAAAGGTGTTAGGAGGTGATGTTTCCTAGTGGACACTTTTCAGCTCATTTTGTGCTGCATCTCCCAAAGTCTTTTTCCTTGATTCTCCCTCAGCACCTCTTATACACATTCCCTCTGTTCTATTCTAATCCTTCAGTCTCATTAATAGGTCATAGAATCATAGAATAGTTTGGGTTGGAAAGGATCTTAAAGATCATTGAGTTCCAACCCCTGTGCCATAGGCAGGGACACCTCCCACTAGACCAGGCTGCCCAGTCCCTTGTCCAGCCTAGTCTTGAACACCTCCAGAGAGGGGGCATCCACAACCTCTCTGGGCAACCTGTTCCAGT
>VZTY01015157.1:422647-456881 GCA_013400935.1 Turnix velox
AAGATGTTAAATAGCACTGGTCCCAGTACTGATCCTTGAGGAACACCACTCGCCACTGGTTTCCACTTGGACAAGGAGCCATTGACTGCAACTCTTTGAGTTCGACCATTCAACCAGCTCCTTATCCAGCGAGTGGTCCATCCGTCAAACCCATTCTTTTCCAGTTTGGTGACCAGGATGTCATGCGGGACAGTGTCAAATACCTTGCACAAGTCCAGGTAGATGATGTCAGTTGTGCTTCCTTTGTCCACTGATGATGTTACTCCATCATAGAAGGCCACCAAATCGGTCAGGCATGATTTGCCCCTGGTGAAGCCATGTTGGTTACCTCCAATCACCTCTGTGTCACCCTCCATGTGTTTTTGCAACCCTTTTAGGAGGATCTGCTCCATGACTTTCCCAGGTTAGTGCTGCCCACTGTGGGATGGGCTGACACTCCTTATCTCTGCCAGGAGCACTTGCTGCCAGGGTCTGTGTGAGCCCCCTAAATTCATGGGAAATCCACACTGAACTGCCAAGCAGCCCAGGGATGCAGATGTGCCACAGTGGGAAAATAAACATTTAATCATGGAATCATAGGGCTGGAAGGGACCTTCAAAGGCCATCTAGTCCAACCCCCCTGAAGTAAGTGGGGACTTCATTCATTAAATCAGTTTACTCAGTGACTCATCAAGCCTGGTCTTGAATATCTCCAGGGATGTGGCCTCCACCACCACTCTGTCCAACGAATTTAATGCAGGACAGCAAATAACATCTGCACGTGGGAAAGGCAAAACTTGTTGGTATTCATTCCTTAGCTATAAGTAATAATGAATTCCTTCAAAAACTGGCTATGTCCTCTCTCATTGTTTCTTATTTCTGCTGCAAATAACTTGCAACAATAAAAATGAAGGGATGCCAAATTTGTGTGTCTCTTCAAAGTAAATTCTTCCCTGGAAATGAAGTTCAGTTCATGTCTGACTCTCCTCCCCAGCATTCATGCAGGGCAGATGTGCTAGTGCTGTCCTTTGGTGTGAAGTCATCCTTAGGATACTTTGTTCCTCTTTCCTCCCGACTATGAATGAGAGATCAGAAACTTTGTGTCTCGCTCCTGCCTTGCTGAAATGTTCTCTGCTATCTCTTCTGTGTAGAGTCACTTACGGCCAAATGCATAATGATCTACTCAGTGACTCTGGCTAATATCTTACTCTCCAGAGCCAGTCATTACTGACTTATTTTACAGTTCTCTTCTCATGTTCCTCAGAGTTTTTTTTCTTTCTCACTAACAAGTGTTCATTATTTCTCCCTTAAACTCCACAGTATTCCATGGTGGATTTTTGCATCTTTTAATTTCCCAGGAGGGATATGAAGGGTCTACAAGTAAAATGATTTGCTTGCTCTTATCCAGGAGATTACAGAGGGGAATTGGAGAAAAGCAGGGGTTGAATATTCAATGCTTTGCCATTGTCAGCAGCAATTCACTTTTTGTAGAAAATAACATTATCCTTACACAGTAGAGTTTTAAAAACTTTCCCCAGGCATAAAAATGGAGAAAGAAAATTCTTTGGACATTGGTCTCTGAGGCCCTGAAGTTCATTTTCATTGCATTAGAGAAAAAGGAAATAGACTGGCTGGATATCAGTAACTGTATATCTCAATTCCCCTAAAATATTCAACAAAGAGAGACTGTCCTTACCACATACCTGTTACCCCAGCATTGTTCAGACTTTATCTGGATGCTGGCTATCTTAAAGTCCAGCAGTAGAAGCAACATGACTGTAGTGATTTGTACGAATGACCTAGCTTCAGCATCAATATATAGAATTTGAAAATTTCTGTGAGTAATTTGTAAACTGAACTTCAGATGTGCTTGAGCTGGTGTCCTTTGCCTGCCATGATGAGAAAAACCTGATGTCTTTGGATGACCAAGAAAGAACTGAAGGTCAGGGCCTGAATTAACCTGTGGTGGACTTGCCAGAAGTAGTGTGGAACTGGGGAGAGATTTACTGGTAGATCAAGTGTCTCATGAGGTGCAGTGAACCACTCAGCCCCCTGGCAGATTGGAGCCAAACTCTTTGTTTAGACTTTAAGCATCCTCTCATCTCTTCCTGAAAGAAGGTAAGCAGAAACCAGCACCAGTGGCAGTGGAGGGGACAGGTACCTAGTAGAGGTCTGCTGCTGTTTGGCCACATCACCAGCTGCAGGATGGGAGCCTGAAGGGGGATGATGAGGAATTGGCTGCCCATCAGCTGCATAATGAACAGGTAGCTGTAGCCTGCCTGGTGATGGGGCTGGTTTGGTCTACTGCACCATTCAGATACTATGTGGTAGAAATCTGGGATTCACACTGGCATGTCAGTTCCTCTGGGATGTTTAAAATTGATCCTTGTGAACATACTCTGCACTATTTGTTTTTGAGAAGTTGTCGTAAACATCCTTGTCAGACTTCTGAACTGTGTTCACAATCAAGAAGGACTGCCTGAAGAATATAAATCTTTTTCCCACAGCACTGATAGAAATATGATAGTACACATTTTTCCTTGTTTCTCCTGATGTGCCCTTATGTTATGTGATGAATAAATTATACAGTGGGAAGTAAATGGGAAAATTTCATACTGATAACCATATGTGTGCTTTAGTTTTTCCTGTTGTTTTTCTTCACCATAGTTCCCTGCTCATAATCATAATGTATATAATTGTATGTCTCTGGTCTTTCACAGTATAAAATAATCCTTCTTTCCCAGGAATATACTGTCTCAGAGGGGCAAAAGGGTTTGGGACAGAAACTAGCAGAGCTCATTAGGAGGGCTTTAAACTAGATTTGAAGGTGGATGGGTTTGGAACTGGGCTTCTACAAGCAAGGAAGGGTTTTGAGTTGCCAGAAGTTGTGGCAAAGAAGGAGGGTGCCAGTGTTGACGAAGATTCAAACAGTGAAAATTCAAACAACCTAGATATCACTGGGAATGGACTAGGACCACAGGGTAGTGGGAGATCACTGGCAGTTCTAAAAAGGAGAGTTCTGGCTCCAAACTCAGCACTGGTAAGGCAGCAGCTTTGGGGGGGGAGGAGGTAGATTTAGACTTGACATAAGAAAGAAATTCTTTACAATGAGGGTGGTGAGGCACTGGAACAGGTTGCCCAGAGAGGTTGTGGATGCCCCCTCTATGGAGGTGTTGAAGACCAGGCTGGACAAGGCACTGAGCAGCCTGATCTAGTGGGTGGTGTCCCTGCCGATGGCACGGGGGTTGGAACTCAATGGTCTTTGAGGTCCCTTCCAACCCAAACTATTCTATGATTTTATTCTATGATAAAATTTTCTTGCCACATGTGTTTGATTTTAGTCCTTCTTTTTAGAAACTTCTGGATAAATGGAAAATTTTGCTAAGAAATCTAGAAATGGTAGATGAAATTTGCATGAATTGTCTGCCTTATCTTAAGTCTCTGTTTTTGTACTGCTATCTGGAAATGACCATTATGCTGGGGGCTGATCTGACTGACTAGAAATCAGCTCTGAGCTACTGCGGGTAAAAAGAGTGTGCAGGTCAGATTGCTGGTGAGATTTTTCCACATACTCTTCATGAGCCATGAGGCAGCCAGGTCATTCATAGTTGAGGACTAACTGTGCATGGTCTGCTCCTACTGCCTCTATATTGCCACAGCAGAGCTTTGCCATTTTCAGGTAGGGAGGGAAGGAAAAGATCTTTTAAAATCCAAAAAGAAGGCAAGTATTGCCATTTGAGAGAAAAGAGTATTGGTATAGGACAACATAGTTTTTAAGCTACATGGTGTTTTAGTCCTATTTCTGCTTGTCTTAGGTGGGGAAGGAAGATGCAGATCCAAAGTCTACACCTAATGCTTGTGCCAAGGAGTCTGATTACCTGGCTCCACTTCCCAGACTGATGATAAGTTTCTCTCCTGATGTTGCATGGTCCCATTATATGTCTATGCTGGTATATAGAGCACAATGTGGTGCCTTTGGCAATGAAGTGGAGTGATGGCAAGGCTTCAGTCACTCATGTTTGAAAATGGCTTTGATTATGTCTCAAGGAAAGGAATGACATAAAGCCAAGTACTATTATTAGTTTAAACATACTCTCACCTTATAACTCAATTGGTAAGCAATTACTTTAGTGTAATTACTCCATCCTGCACATTAGGGATGTAATTGTCTTATTTTTTGATCAGAATTCATTGGTTTAAAATTGAAAAAAAAAGATTCAAACTTTGCAAAAAATTGGAATTAAAAGGTAAAACTGCCAGGCATTTCTCTGAGGACTGTCTGATTTCTGTGAATAAAGCTTGAAGGATTTCAAGAGCTTATTTTCTTACTTTGCTTGACTGGTAAACATAATGATGATTTTGATTTTTTTTTTGTCTAATGCTTGATTTTCTAAACTCACATACAGTTCCAGGAAAGAATATTTCTTGAAAACAGTATGATAGCAAAGAGTAGGAAGCTTGTGAGTCTAAAGCAGAACTGGTTTTCTTTCAGTATTGTCTCACAGTAAAACGTGCCACCTAAAAAATGAATCCATGTAATTTCAGTTTTTCCCATGTGAGTGGGAATTTAACTAATGGAAAAACATTTCTGTAACACCTGTTCAATCACAGCACAGTTTCATGACTCACTTATGAACCGATTAACTATTCTTATGCTTCCTAAATTCTTTCAAAGGCAGTCTTCCACAGAAGCAATCCCTGAACTGAAAGCAGGTGGCTTTGTCTTTCCTGAGTACAGCATCACCTGCAGAAATATCCCATGCACGGGCATAGATATATCAGAATCATAGAATAATTTGGGGTGGAAGGGACCTTAAAGATCATCTAGTCCAAACCTCCCTGCCATGAACAGGGACACCTCCCACAAGACCAGGTTGCTCAATGCTTCACTCAGCCTGACCTTAAACCTTAAACCTTGAGTGGGCATCAGTTGCTTTCTCAGTTGCTCCAGCATGCCTTTCGCATGAGATGCCTATCAGGTGCAATGGTCTTGAAGATCTCTGCATTCACAAGTGTGATATAAATGTAGTTTACTTTGCACCACTATTTGAAATTAAATGGATGAGACAGTGTGAAAATAAGACAAAAAATTAACTGCTATCTTATTGCTATCTTAATTTCCTAGTAATTTCTTCTTGGAAGTGACTAGTATTAGTTATTTCTTCATTACAGTATAAGCTTATTTTAAATGATCTATTTTTTACTCTCTTTTACTGATGCAATGTGGAAAGTTAGGAACATGTCTACAAGGTGTCAGGCATTTGTTGATTCTTTGTCAGCAGTTTTGTGGTGTAAATGCAGTCATTTTGATAAAGTTTTTCAGGATTGCTGTGCGAGAAATCGTGGTTGGAATCAAACAATGTTATATAACTGATCTGAAAAAAAATTGATGGATAGTTTGTCCTCTTCTGCAGGACTGAACATCAAACAGCTTAGCCACCTCAGAGACCCAGAGTGACTTGGTAGTGTTTAATTGAGATACAGTTTTGTTAATTTTCTTTATAAACTTAGTAGTACTACTATGATAAAGAAAGAATCCACCAAAATGTGATTAGGGAAATATTACAAGTCAACTTGAGAAATGCAGCTGTAATATCAGTGGGATTAGCCAAATATATTCAGAAAGTGAAATAACTTTGGAAGTCTGTATTTAATGACAATCAGCAAACAGTAGACCATCATCATAGCAAAGGAAGAATAATTTCCTTGCTGTGTCTGATTGTCAGTTGAAGGCTCTACTTTGAATCATCCTCTGGATAATACATTTGACTCTGGAGGCAATGAGGAGAGGAGCCTGGAGAAGGTGCTGACTTCCAGCTCAGTGTGGCTAAGGCCTATGACCCTGGAACAAGCAGTCATGAGCACCATGAATGTGTATTAACAATTACAAGTTCTGGCTGGCTAGGAATTTCCACTGATTAGTTTGCTAGCATAGGTTTAAAAAATACATTTTAGAAAGTTGAGGCAACCTCCTCAGATTTGGCAGACCACAGTATCACTGAAATGTTAAACTGAGAGCTTAAGGAAGTAATGCTTCATCTAGCAGAGACTGCTGTGAAATGCTGGAGCTTCAGGGGCAATGGTGAACTTCCACTAAAGAAACAGTAACACTTCTCTACTGGATAACTGGGAGAAGAGGAGAGGTCAAGAACATGGGAGGTCTTTGAATCTGGTTTGTGACATTATTGGTCTTTTAACCCAGGTTATTTATCACTCTTAATACATTTAGCAATCTTCAATAGAAACCACACCACACGTATGTTTGATTTGCCTGAAAACAGTTTCATATATTCCAAAACAATTACTCTCGAAGCCTCCCACAAAGAATCAACAATATCTCTGTTACCTCATTGCTGGGGATTGCACTTGAAATAATAACTTTAAAATGAGAATCAGAAGCAGCCCAGAGACTGAATTTCTTCTTGCAGGGAATGCTCAGGAGGTGGTTTTAAATGCATGAGTACAGAAATGTTGCAAGCTTACACTTTACTGCTCATCTTTGTTTTACAAGCTCACTAGGAGAGATGCTCCATGGCATATTTTCAAAGGCTCTGTCTTCTACATTATCACAAATTTACTGCTTACATCAGTATTTTTTCATGAAATTAAGAGAGTAAGATGTTTTCAGCATCTGAATCACATTTTGGTAAAACACCTTTTAGATACATCTCTTAGCACTTGAAATTACATGGACAGAGCCTTCTCCCCTCATTGCTGGGAGAACTCCCTCCTCTCCTCTGACTTCTCCTTTGTAATTTCCTGGTTGCTCTGAAGGCTGACAGTGTGGTGAGAATAACGACAGTCAGGTTGTTATGATGTTCCCCAGAGAGGGTCAGGAAGAGATGCTGCAGAAATTACAGTTGTGTCAAATTATGATCAGTTGACTTTGAATCCTGCCTAATACTACCCTGTGCCCAGCAGACTGTGCCTTATGAAAGGCTTTTTGCCCATCCTTAACTGTATCATAGGGACAGATAATTATGGTAAGTACCATAATAACTTCAAACTCCAGAGGTGATTACATATGACATTAGATAAGCAGTGGATTATCCAGTATTTGTCTAGAAGTAAACTGACCTCTGAGAAATAAGCTAGCAATGAAATACAAAGTGAAACCTTTACACAGAAACACCTGTAATGTTTGATGCAAGCAGATACAGCAGTAGCCCTCCTACCCATGTTTCTCATGGCCACCATGGGTTTCATGCATCCCTAAAGCTGTACATGGTGGAACTGATGGGTTCTTCCTTAGGGATATCTGTAATCTTTTTCTGATTAAAAACACTTTCTTTTAAAAGAATAGAGCAGAAGCTGTTCTGATTTTTCCTTTCAATCATCGGTATTTAATGAAAGCTGCTTTACAGTAGCTGAGATGCAAGCTAGAAGTGGGTGCCTCTATAAAGTGCTTATATGAAATACTCATACCAACACAGTCCTCTGTTGAGAAGGCAGACTCCCAAGCAGAATTGTAAGACAGCAAAATCAGAGCAGAGAATGGTGATGAAAATGTTTCTTAATTGAATTCAGTTTCTCGAGACACTGTAATCATTTGTGTGTTATTTATGCAACGAAATAATGTACTACCATACTATTAGCATATATATTTGGCCATCATTTCTCCTAATAGAGGAAATTCTTTCCATGCGTCTCTGTCTTTTATTAAGGGCTGACATCTGCTACACGATCATCTAGATCCACTAAGCAGTCTCAGTGCTCGTTATCAAGGAATGACAGTGCTGGCAGCGGCTGCTGAACATTAGGGTAAGAAGTGAAGAGGTTGTGATATGTGAATGGGTGCCATAGGACTCAAGTAAGGGAACATGTGTGCCTGTACTAAAGGAATATTATAATTAATCAGCATAATTTAAACAAACCATTAAAAGCCAGGCCGTACCAAAATAAAAGGAAAAATTACTTTGCAGAAAAACTAAACTTTTGTGCCACTAGTTAATGAAGTACGACGGTTGGTGTAAGAAGGGGCTGACCTCCATGATCAATATGATCTGCCAGAATCCGTTTATTGAGAGCATGAGACAAGCTTATATACAGTGATGGCTAATTATGAATACTACTAACATACTGATTGGTTACAGGTTACATTCTTGCATTAATGTCAGACCCTCCTCTTATAGTTCTTCTGCCAACACACAGCTGTACACAAGTCCTTGTTATCTGTTACTCCGTCGACACTTTCCCAGACCATTGAAGACACTTTCTCAAAACCATCGAAGACACAGGTGAGCTCCAAGGCTGTCAGGTGGCTTGATAAGATTTGTTTCAGGCTTTGAGCTGAAAACTTAGTAGCAGTTGTTAACCCTTTATAGCCTGTGCCCATACTGCAACAACTAGTTTGTCAGCCAGGGTTTTGCCAGCCAGATTATGTCAGTCATATTAACTAACTCAAGTGCTTGTGGGGGTATGGGTAGACAAGGCAGTATGGAGCTCTCTAATTTGCTCTTGGGAAACAAGGTTGGTGACTGCAGCGTAGGTATGCCCTTGTTTTGATTTACAGAGGTGAGTGATGTTCAAAAATTATGTACAGAATCAACGCCTGTATGGAAAATTATTCTCCTTCACTATACAATTCAGAGAAAATCTTGCCTCCAATTTAAGATTTCCTGCAGTGAATTTTGAGTTCGTAGTTTAATTCATGCACCAAAGTGGGTATATTCAAACTGAATGTATGTTTCCGTAGAAGCAAGCAGATGAATTTTAGGGCAAGTGAACATTTTGTCAGCTGAAGTAATTTTGCTTTTGTTAATAGAGAGAACTGCACCTTAACAGGATGAAGAAAGGAATGAATCTATTGGCCTGTTACCAATTAGAACAGTAATATTTCACAATCTCTACACTGTTTTGTGTGGTAAATGAAAGCACCAGATGTACAACATTTATGACTCAGATCTTAGGAAAATAATTAATAATATTAAAATCTGGTGTTAAGAGATGCCCAAAAGACAACAGCACAATTCCTCCCAGAGAACTCAGAGAACTGCAATAGCTGCTGACAAATTAGCTCTGCTTCAGTGGCTTCTCGGACATTTCTGTAGTGTTCAAATCTGTGGACCCAGCAGTTGTGGGCCTGCTAGCAAAGATGTTACAAAATTGAAGACTATGTTAGACAGATAACATTGTCCAAGCCTTTGGCTCAATTACAAGTACTAGAGCATTGCAAATAATAGCCAGAGGTCAGATTATTTATTTTTTCATGAAGTCTGTAACTTGAGAAATTCAGCAATGAGGAACTCATCCCTTGTATTGATAGACCTGAGGGATCTGACTTATGCTTAGGGTGAACTATTCAATGCAAGAACACACATGTTAGTCAGTTAAGACTGCTATGTATTTGTCCTTTAAAAAATATCCTTTAACTGTTTCTCTTAAATGTCATGTGAATTTAAATTTGGTCTGTCAGAAGAGAATTATTTGGCTATAGATTCAGAAGTGAAGAAAGCAGAAACCCCAGAAATGCTGCATTTGAGAAGGGGTGTTATCTTCCTCACTGAGTGGGAACAAAAACTGAAAAAGCTGGTGTGTACTTTCAAAAGGGGTGTCTATAGATTACTACTTGGCTAAGAGGTGAGTCTTTAAATTCAGCAGTACTGACTAGTGAGGCTAGAGTATACTCTGAGAGTGCTAGAATTCTAAACAATATACTGTTGATTTCAGAGTTTAGTCAGCTAGAAGAGGCCCAGATAAAAAGTGAAGGTGCAAACCAGAAAATTTTTTCTGTTTTAACTCAAACCAGGCCACTGTTGGTATTTCAGCTCAGACAGGTTATGCTGTTAACTTCAAATTGTAGGTAAAATTTCAGTCAGAAACCTTTCCATTGCAGAGGTCCAGATACCCCTAAAATGTTGTGAAATTAATGCTTCTGGCAACTACCTGAATCTGCATCTTTAGAAAGAGACAGACAGCCTCAGTATTTGTGAGCTGATTATTTTAAAGAACTTTTCGATGAATTAAATATTTTTGAGCTGCTGTACCCTGTATACTCAAGAGCAGATTTTGGTATTCAGTTGTATTCCCAGAGCAGGGTTGAGCCTTAGCACAGATAAAGGATTGATGTAAGTCCTCAGATGAATGGAAGTGTGTAGAGATTTCTGAATTAAAAAAAAAAATAGGTCAATGAAAAAAAAAGTTATCCAGGCTGAAAGAAGGAGAATTAGGCGGGCTGAGAGGATATGCATATGTGACCCAGTCATGTGCAACTGTCCCTGCAGCTGCTGTTACTGGAAATGGGCTACCAGTGGACCCAAATCATAGAATCATAGAATAGTTTGGGTTGAAAGGGACCTTAAAGGTCATCTAATTCCAACCCCATGGGCAGGGACACCCCACCACACCAGGTTGCTCAATGCATCATCCNTTCAGCCTCATAAAGGAGCTGCTCTAGCCCTTTGATCACATGAAAGGAGAGAAAAAGAGATCCCTGAAAGAATTTACTCAATGACAACTTGCACAGATTTTGTTAGTTGGCTGTATTTTTCAGGTGTGACTATTTGCCATTTTAAAATTAACCCCTGCTTGCATTTTGTCGTTCGTCAAGGGTCTGATGTCTCAAGCCCTGCACCTGCAGCTTGTTACCACATCCTTAAGCAAGTGCTGTGATGTGGTGGCATGCAAAGTATGCAACACAAAGGCAAACAGGGATAAAAACTTGGGGAATTATTCTAAATTGCAGTTAGAGAAAGACATATGAGGAAAAGTATAATATGGAAGAGTACAAAAAGGATCTCAAATAACCTTAAAATTTGCTTTTACTTTTTCTCTCTACTGCCTACCTATCAACTGTTCCCATGCTGAAAGACATTTATAGTGCCACTAAATACATTTAACTGGCATAGGCCTTACGGCCTTTGTCTTCTGACAGAAAATGCTGGACAGTTTTCCTAATAATAGTCTAAAGTAAATTCAAAGTAGATTTTTTTTACTTGGTTTTTGGTTTTTTATTCTTTTCTGGAGGACTGTGCATACTATGTGTCTATGTGTAGTATAATGAGTGTCTAATGTTAAATAGGCAATAATTTCTGGGATCAGAAACTAAAATACAAGTCTTCCTCTGGTCTCTGACCTAGTGACTCTGGGTCTTACCTTCTCCCTCAAGGGCTTTACAATCACAGCTGCAGTTTCTCAGCTCTGCTTCTAGGTGATGTGAAATCCTCTCTAGTTCACCTTGCATCACCTGCAGCCTGAGATGGGAAGACCCACTCTCTGTGTGCCCATGCACAGAGTAGTGGGAATAGGGCTCTTCCCTGCACAGGGAGAAGG
Source organism: Turnix velox (assembly GCA_013400935.1). Classification (NCBI taxonomy): domain Eukaryota; kingdom Metazoa; phylum Chordata; class Aves; order Charadriiformes; family Turnicidae; genus Turnix; species Turnix velox. Next base: position 433,898 of record VZTY01015157.1, read on the forward strand.
GGGCTTCAGGTGAGGGCAAGAGCGAGCTTTCAGCAGTGGTGCTGTTGATCCTGTTAATTTGTATGAAATTAAAGGTAACAATTCTCTGAAAATGCGATTCCTATTCCCTAAACTCTGCCTTTGTTCATGACTTCATTTTTTCAACTGAACCTTTTGGAGTCTTGTACATGAAGCTGGCACTTCCCTGCCTCAAGTGGGAGTTATCATAAAATTTAGACAAACACAAAATGCCTGGCTTCCCACAGCAGGGAATTTGTCCTGATGTGTTTGGTCTTACAGGCTCAGTCAGAGTGGGAGCTATACTCTTCAAAAGAGAGATGATCATGAAATTCAAGACTGAAGGCAGGTCTGCTCATGATGTCTACTTAGCTGACTTCCAGTTAATTCTCATCCTGAGCCCATAAGGCAACAGTCTGTATCTCTGTCTGAATTTAGAGGCTGCATGAATAGTTTGTGCTAGGAAACCTGATTCACTTCTGGTTGGCAGAAATTATCTGGCAAGTATAAGGCTAACATAAGACATTCCTGTGAATGGTATCCAGAAGTGGTTAAGGAATTTACGCAATTCATTTCAGAGATATTACCTTATACCTGCTGAGTTATGCCAAACAGGAGTAATAGAACGGAGACTTTAATGAACAGTAATTACTGCAGAGGAAAATAATTACTTGCTCTTAAGCTAAACCAGGTTGAGTATGTTCTGAGTGCCTAGTGAGAAGTCATTTTAAGTATATTTAATAAGTACCAAAGGTGTAACTTCCAGAAGGTGGTAATGTGTGCTCAGAGGGTGACATATTTCTTAATGTTTCCTGATTTTGCTATGTTTTTTCTTATATACACATTATCATATTATCCCTGCTGTATGCAGTGTGACTTCTGAGACAAGTTGAGAAGAAATCTCATGCAGCAAATGTCTCCTCTTCCACTAAACTCACCTTTAAATTCCAGTATCAGAAGTCTGACTGTTCTTTCAGAGGGCATCACTGCAGCTACCAGCCTGTGAATCTGCAGCTCTTAGAGATGGGCCTCAGCTCCAGCACAGGACACATCCGCCAGTTTGACCAAGGAGGTCCAGCTACATTCACACCTCTATGCTCTGTCCTTTGGGAGTCTGCCTCAATGCAGGGGCATTGTTTCGTTTGTAGAGGAAGCAAAGCATTACTTCAGTGAAGACTTTCGAAACACCAAGCATTTCAGACATTTACTCAAAGATGTGAATTTACATGAAGGCTTTCCAATTCCATTCATGGCAGCCCTAATTTGTCACTTGTCACAATGTCACTTCCTTTTTTTTTTCAGATGGGAAGTACCTTCTTCTAGATTATGCACATATTAGACAAGAGAAATGGTGGGAAGGGGTGTTCACCTTTTTCCCTTGGTGCTTTGGAAACAGTCCTTGACAAGGCTGATGTTTATGCTTAGGTAATAAAAAGGCACTGTCAGGGCCTTTAGCTAATGCAAACTTTTTGCTACAGCCAAAAACCTTTCCTGGAACAGAACCTCTGAAAGAGTACCAAGGGTGATTTTCACTATACTTCTTTCTCCAGAGTCCCAAACCACCAGCAAGCATACATTGAAATAAGCATGAGACATCTATATAGCACAGGAATGCTCTGGACATGGCATGAAAGGGAGAGCTCTGTTAATAAAATGTCGGGCTAGAAGTTACAGGAATAGTCACAAGAAAAACAGTCATGAAACAGCTCTTTCCCTGCTGCCTCCTGGCTCAGTCTAGCATTTCTATGTTCTGAATATCCAGTGGTACCAATTAAATACTTACAGATTATTAATTAATGATGCAGCCTGTGAGAATTTCTGCTCCCTGGGCACTAAAGCAGCTGTTCTGGGCACCATGGTTCTTCTGAGACTTTTTTTAAAAAAAACGCCTTCTTGTTACCACTGAGACAGGTTTAGAATTGGTTATGTAGTTCAATAAGCAGTGATAAACAAATGAAAATATTTTAAGGAGTGGGTAACAGTACAATTGACATTACCAGAAGCAAGGAAAAGTCAGAGGAGATCTGGTGCAGGGAGAGAGCTACCCTCACATGTAAGGGATGAGCTTTCAACAGGCTGCACCCAAGTGCTCATGCCTCACGTGTGGACCACAAGAGCTGCCAGCTTCCATGTGACTGGGAAGGAATGGTGAGCACAGTTCTCAGAGTGGCTTAGTGCATGCCTGCAAAGAAAATTACTGCAGCTGTTATATATTCAAGAGGATTTCTTTCATGAAATGCTATTGAGATGTGATTTAACAGCATTAACGTTGAAAAAAATATCTCCTGTTCTTCCTCTTCTGTCTAAGTGGGAGTTTTGAAGCAGGTAAGCTCTTGCAGGGTACAGCTTGTGTTTTTAAGTGGCCATTTCCTAACCACGGCTTGAGTGCTCCTGTATCTTAAGAGGCCCATAGTTCTGAAAAGCCCATACTACTTTGGAAACTTGACATATCCGTATTTTAATCAAAGGAATGTAGGAGAAATCTTTAATCCCCTAGACAGAAAATATCCCATGTATCCACATTTATCTGACTTGTTGTCACTGATGCTTTTAGCTTCAACTGCTGTTCTCTGAGAAATGCTAGACTTAGCAAGCTGCAGATGGAGGAGTTGGTTCCTCTGTGTAGTGGAAGTAGTAAGGGCTTGAATTTCACTTCAAGGTCAATTTTTGAGTAGCAAACTTTCTAGCAATTTAGTCTTTATTAAAAAAATTATCTCAGAAGAAATTCTGAAAGGATTTAAAATTGGATTTATAAATACCTTTACAATCAGAATCAGAAGTTTCCTTTACAGTTGTACATAGATACAGGATTTAGTATTATGCTTGGCACGGCAAACCTATCATCCTAGAATAATTACTTTATGAACTCTTACAGCAAAAACTTTGCAAAGGGACTGACAGAGGACATTCTCCAGCCAAATATCAAGTGGTAGTGCCTGACAGTGGTTAGGACTTGTCTGTGCTTGCATCGTACAACAGATTCACAGCACAAGGTGGGTAAGCTCTGAGTTCCGCTGAAGCAAAAGCAGGTCAGCGCTCTTTCAGGCAGCTTAGGACTTCTCCAAATGGAGACAAATCTCTTGATGATCCAAAGAGGTAGAGATGGGGAAAGTGTAGAAGAGGGATTTTAGACAAGAGATGAGGGAGGACATCCAGGAAGAACAGGACATAGCGTGTTCCTGTCCAGCCTGCTCTAGGTGAACCTACTTTGGCAGGTGGTTGGTCTAGTGAATCTCCATAGGTCACTTCCAACCTCTAATGTTCTATGATTATGTGATTCTGGATGTGTTACTGTGGGGAAATGACATGGGCAAGTGGAAATGCAAGCCACGATCCCCCTTACAGGGTAATAGAATTAAAGCCTAATTTTCCTGGGCCCTGATATATGGAATCTAGAATGCAGTTTCTTTCCCTGACATTACAATGTGTGGGACAAATTCTTATAGACAGTCCTAAAATTCACGCATGCTGAACTGCTAGCATCTTGCAGTCATGGTTAGCAAATGCCATACCTAGACCCGACAAGAGACTTTCTTTGTCAAGTCCTTTCTATCCTTCTCTCTTTGGATACTTTCAATACAACAAACAAACTAACTACCTGGTATCAGCTGTGCAAATGCTGTATTGTGGTTGCCAACTGCTGGAAGCAGGGCTGAAACTACTGCCCTATTTTACTCCTGTTATTTAAACAGCTCTATAAAAAGATTAGTCATTATTATCATGAGACTGATGTTTAATGACCTTGCAGCAAACTGTTCCCCACCGATCAATTCAACAACCCTGAGAGCTGTCCTAGAGACTCATTCAGCTCAGGAACAGTTTGCTACGTAAGACTATTGGCATGCAGACAGTGTGCACACTGACTGGGGAAAAATGAAGTGGTGTCAAAAATACTTTGGCTGTATTAACTCTGAGCATATCCTTGCTGCCCTGGGATTTCAGTTTGAAAGTGCTTTGTAGCTTTCAATATCATATTCCAATAACAGGAAAGGTATAGCATACTGACAAGCTGCTCTTATGTTCTGAGAGAAAATTGCCAAAAATGTGTTTTGCTTGGTTGTTCTGCAGACAATATTTCAAGTAATTTTTATTTTATTCTTGAATCTTGAAAAAGCCTTTTATATGCACTGACTGATTGTTACCAAATATCAACGTTTTGGGTGTGTTTTCATACTTATTAGCCTGGTGCAATAACAAGCTGAATATTTTACTGAAAGGCATTTTTATTACCTGCTGTTCCTCAGTTGTTTGCAATTATGCATATTCACTTTGCCACATACAAATTAGAAATGAGCTTTAGAACAGTTGGTTCCTTTGCTTCAGGAGGGCCCTGCAATGACAAATGACAACAGAAGTAAAGCATAGAGAAATTTTGCTGCCACTCTGTCTTCAATGAATATGACTTCTGGTTATCATTGTATGCCCTGATTCTAAAAACTGGGAATTGAGTGATCCAATTAAATTCTTACCTTCTGAAGACTGAAACTACTATTTCAGCTTCCAGTTCTTGAGAAATCTTAAGAGTACTGCTTTACTTGAGCTCTCAGTTGTGTCTTCATTCCTCCTGAGTCAGGAATTGTGTGAATCCGACTGGAAAAGACATTTTCCACTTGTTTTGTCAATTCAATTAGGAGTATTATCTCCCTACAGGGGACCTTCGCTCAAATTGACCAGTGATTTATGAATCCCCAAAGGGATGATTTAAAACTGTATCATGGTCCAGTTAATTTCCATTCTAGTTGAAAATATTTGCTCCTTGAGTTTCATACTTGGATTTCTTCTTGTCAAAATATAGAAGAATCAAATTATTTGTCATCCTTCTGCAAAAGTTCAGCCACTCACCCCCTCAGAGCAGAAAGAAAATTAAAAAGCAAGCAGATATGGATGATTTTATTTCAAAATCTGGATGAAAAAGGTAATCAGTGTTCTATAATGTCTGGTTGTAAAGTCATCAAATAGCCTACTAATAACAAGAATGAGTCTTTAGTATGTAGGACAGGTTCTCATCTGGTATAAATCTGTACTTCCTTATTGAAGGAGAGAAAGTCAGTAGAGAGGCATTTTTGGCACTAAATGAAAATGTAGCAGTGCATTTAAAGAGGGCTGAGGAATCGGACAGAAGCCTTCAGGCTCAGAATTCTGCATATTCAATCTCCTCCTCCCATCCCACCTTCTGGCTTACTCTTATTTTAGTCCTCTTATTTTAATTTCTATTTTCTTTTAAAAGCATGATAATCCTGCTGGTTTTGCTGCCTTTCTGCTTTTCCTTTCTTCAGTTGAGCTCTTGCGGACACGGTATATTTAGCTCACACAACAAACTGCAGTAGCCTTTGTTTATCAATTCTTTGGTATTTATTTGCCTCGTGTGATTTTGACTACAAAAAATATATTTAGGAAATGATTAGAGTTCTGCAGCTAATTACTAACACATTATAATTCATAATGATGAGGGGACATGAGGAGGACCATAAAGACAAGCAGAAAGAAATATGTAACAAAGAGAAGTCAGAGGAAGAATGTAGAGAGATCCAGGAGAGAAGACTGTCAAGAACTTCTACGTTGTATCAGTATGCTTTAAAGTTTGAATCTGGAGACACCACATGAAAGGGAGTCAGGTGTAAATTAAAGGAGAAAAAAATCAGAGCTTGATTGTGCTACTGCTTATTGTGGGGAAATTCTGCAGTATCACCATGGGGAAGTCTTGGAATTTATTTTTAGAGATCTATGAAGCAAAGTGTTGAGTCTGTCTTTGCATCTTACACCATGAATATACCTTGCTTTTTGAACCACTATGACAGAGCTGTTGGAAGCTTCAAGAAATTTTTGGTAATGGTGTGGAAATGAGCACACCAGAATGAACGGGAAATGTGCAACAAGAGCAAAGATTTAAATGTTCTTGTTTTTTCCTGTTACACTGTTGTAATTATGGCTACTTGGCTTCTTCAGCTGAGAAGAGAGAAAATTATGGCAAGCTGACAGATTGTGTTGAACAGATTGATCCAAGTATTGAGCACTGGTCCCCTAAAAGACAAACATGTTCACTTTGATTCCTCCATACCCACTGGCCAGAATCACTGTACACAATTAAGGGAGAGAGATACCACCGTAGCGTGGATTGGAACTTATTTCAGGGACGAGCTAGATAAAGCTGTTAGGAGCCTTTAATTGTAATTCTAAGAGTAAGATGAATGGGGGTTTGGTAAGCTAATGAATTGTTACTGCCTATGAAGATATTTGTTTCTGCTTTCCTAAAGAAGAATTTATGGAAGTTTGCAAAGTGGAAACAATTACTGAAGGCTCCAGCTTTCTTAAACACTGTCCCCATTCACTTCTCAACCATAGAAGTAAACAGGAGAAAAGCAATAGATTAGGGGTACCTGTATAGTTTCAGACTTAGCATAGCAATAACTTTTCACACCTGAGTAATTATCCTGAATTGCCCAAAGATTATTTTTGTAGAAGATAGATCTTATTGTGTAAGGAATCCTGTCTCCTGCACAACCAACAGCATCCATCTGTACAACTGTTCTATGGTGTAGCCCATAGCATGTAGAACTTTGCTCTATTGGTATTATACTTTGATATACTCAAGCTACTTCACGGACAGACATACCTGACACATGCAAATAAATATCAGTGAGGATGGGTGTTCCTCATCTTTGGGAATTTTGAAAATGCGTCTTGGGAAGACCTTGAATAAACTTGACTCTTGTTTTGAGTGAGTAATTGGATGAGATGACATCTAGATATCCCCTGCAACACAATTCTTTATGATTATAATAAAAAAAAATTGTGGAATATTGCCAGTAATTTTCATACCTATTTCTTATTTAAAAAAAAAAAAAACCCTACATGGAAACAACTAAAGCTTTTAATTAAAATTTATTTAATTAATAAAAGTCTGTATCAATTCAGTCTATAAAACTCAGTCTATAATTAATAAAAACTATAAAATTTGAAAACTTAGTCTAGATGAATTTACTTTCTGTTATTTTACTGAAGTCTAAATGTTTAGATTTAAAACTAAATTAATTTTTTCTTACTTTCATTTGAAGGAAATAGGAATAAATATTGCAGAATTTTAATTTCTTTTGAAAATTATTCTCAGACAAAAAAATCTGCTTGGTTTTCTGAGTATCGGTCTTGGAGAATGATTCCTGTAAATGCCCCCTACAGGTATGTTTTCATGAACTATTCCAATTCCTGAAAAAAGAAAACTGATATGGGCTCTGAATAAAGCAACAGGTTATTGTTAGTTATTGGGGCTTTCCCAGAAAGGTTCTGAACCTCTCTGATATCAGAAGCAAACAAGTGGTTTCTCTTAAGAAATAAATCAGAAGAGTTTTCTGTGTCGTAAATTTCTAACCAGTTGCATCATCTGCCTGAAATGAGAGAGAATCAAGATCCTTTCCTTCTCTACTGCCTGTGCCATTCCAACATAGAATCATAGAATAGTTTGGGTTGGAAGGGACCTTACTGGTCGTCAAGTTCCAACCCCCCTGCCATAGGCAGGGACACTTCCCAGTAGATCAGGACGCTCAGTGCCTTGTCCGGCATATTTGGGCAGCAGATGTCAATGCATTCTTCCTTCACCATACCTGATACTACACTGGGAAATTTATTATATGTTATTTTGATGCAGGTCCTGTCCCAAAGAGCATGGCACTACTGTGGTTCTGTTGGTCAACTCCATTCAGGTGGGAATTCTCAGTGTACAAGTCTGATTGGTTAGATGCTTCCCCTGTTAAATGCTACTGCCAGAGTAGCTAGATGTGTTTCCATCTCCTTTTGCATTCTTAGAATTATTTTTCCATTTCTTCTGAACCATATGAATTGCTGTCCTAATCCTATTTACAGAAACATTAAATTATTCTTCCTTTTTTTTACCTCATTACAAATGTTGGTAGGTATAAAAATTCTGGAGTCATTCATGTGTCAGAAGGGACCATTCATGAGTGTAGATTCTTAGCACATATACTATTTCTCATAGTTGAGTCATGAGGAAGAAAATGTTTTCAGGTATCTAAAGTAGGTCTTGATCAATGTAAGTTATAAAAGACAATATAAAAGATATTACCACTCACTGAATTAGCTGTAGGAACTTAGTTACTGCCATATAAATGGATCACCAAAGAAATTAAAAATTTCAAGTTTTGGGTTGAGTCATTTATACCTGATTGTTCAAAGCTGCCAACATGTTATGGTAATAGTGTGGAAATAAGCACAACTGTAAGTGAAGCCATATAACTCATGCTGGGTTCGCAGCTGTTCAGCAATGACTGACTTTGATCTACATAAGTCAATCAAAAAATGTAAGCAGATTGGTGTACCACACAACTGGGCTAGTGCTAAGTGAAGTATCTGGTGTATCTGTGTATCACATATGTCCTCTCTCTTGATTTGGGTGTGCTGATCTATTATACTCAGTTTGAACTAAGAGCACCCAGTGCTTGGTGCTCTCTTTCCTGAATTGCTCCTCTTTCAGCTTTGTTCCTTGTCACTTCATATCCTTTTTTTAAAAAAGGCAAAGCAGTTACACCAAACCAAAGCAGAAGAAGTCAGACCGAGCAATTTTTGGTAATTTGTACCTTGGGGTCCCCTACAGCTTTCTGCCACAGGACCTGTTTTACGCTCCAAAGAGAGCTGCAGCATAACCAGGATCCCATTACATTGTCTGTGTGACACCCTGAACTGTTTGTCAATAACTTTTTTCTTTCCCCTAAAAATTGTCATGATAGTTTAGAAAAGCTTGAAACAATAGTATCAGACAGAGTTATTGCTTTGAAGCGAATCTGTGTGAATTATGACCTAGCCTAGAAAAGTTTTACAGCATAATGGTTATTAGCAAGTTAATTGTCTATAGCTTTTTCCAGCTGCGAGTATGAAGACACTAGGAAATACATACAAAAGATTTTCAAAAGATGCTCATAATTTTCCATTTATTTTCTCACCTTCTTAAGGAACATAAACCTCTTTTCTCTTTTGGAGTCAAAGGACACAATCTGGTGCCTTAATAACTGGAGTTTTAACCCTAAGACTTATTCCAGTTGCATCTGTCTAAAGCGAAAATTTCTCAAGAATACTGCCAAGTGCAGCAATATCTTTAAGTCAACAGTAATGAGTGAGTGATCAGATGGTCTCATATCAGATTGGGTCAACTTCTGAACAAGTATGTTTGAAAATCCATCCACATCGGTAACTATCCTGCATTGCATGGAGATGCAGGATGGGACAGAATTAAAGGTTTTTCTCTCCTTATTCTCTATGTTCCATGTTCTTTGGTTCTCTCTCTTCAGTGTTTTGGGTCTGCTGTGGATCAGAGCTCAGGGAGCTCAGAACAGGGTAGATGTGAGCCTTGTAATACCTGCATTTTGAAGTTTACTCCCTTAAAGAAAGGTGCTCATTGATCACAGATCGGTTGATGTGTGAAGGGGCCTTTGGAGATCATCTAGTCCAACTTCCATGCCAAAGCAGGTTCACTAAGAGCAGGCTGGATAGGAATGCATTCAGGCAGGTTTTTAATATCTCCAGAGAAAGAGACTCAAGGCAGCTTTGGGAACTCTGGATAGCTTGTTTTAGCGCTCTGCTACCCTTAAAGAAGTTTTTCCTCATGTTTTGCTGGAATTTCCTGTATTCTAGCTTGTGCCCAATGCTTTCTCTGCTGTCTCTGGGCAACACTATAAAGATTCTGACCCTGTACTCTTGAAACCTGCTCTGTAGGTATTTATAAGGATGGACAAGATCCCCTCCCAGTCTTCTCCAGCCTAAACAGATTCAGGTCTTTCAGTCATGCCTCCTGGAGAGGTGCTCCAGTCCAGTGATATCTTTATAACCCTTAGAGCTTCTACTACCTTCTTAGTGACTGATGTTCATATCAAATGCTAGTCTATGAAACTGTTATTTTTAGTAAATCTGGACTGTTGTTCAATGTGGGGAAATTTTACAGTCTTGGAAGCTACTATCTGAATGAAGTAGAGCTGTTCCTGCTTTGAAGAGCTGGTTAAGATGCAGACTGATCAGTGTATGCTGTCTGCCTGGTGGTGGCTGTCTATTTTCACATCCTGGTTTGTTTCAAAATTGTGATGAGTGTGAAACTAATAAATAAGACAGAGTCTTTTGCTCAGTTTGTGCTGATACAAATTACTTGCTGAGGTGTGGAGACATTACTTTCCAACCCTCTGAAATAAGATTTAAATTTTTTTAATGTCTTCTGCTCCTGGAAAGGAGAATACTCACTGCCTGAGCAATAGAAATCTCTTAATTCACAGAATAGGCTTAAGAAATGGATGTGGAACTCCCTTTCCCCATCCTGCCAGTGCTGCTCAGGACAGCGACTACCTGCAAGGGATCTTGCAGAATGTGTCTGCTCAGGAATAGGCTTCTGGATTCTCTTTTCTTCATGCTGCTTTTTAGCAACACAACAAATTGGTTTTGTGGACTTGACTGCTGAGAATGGTGATTTATTTCACATGAACCAATGAACTCTGGTCCTCTGCAGACAACTTTAGATTGCTGTTGACCTCAAGCTGAGTCAGTAACTGAGAACAAAATGTTCCCCCTCTCACTCCAGGACCCTTGCATTCCTCCCTTCTTTGTGTAATGTGAAACTAGGCATAGGAGTAAGTACTTGTACAAATAATAATATTTGTACATCAAATGGCAGCAAAAACAGTCTTATATAGTCCTGTGCATAGTTGGACTTCAAGGGAGTATGTGTAATACACAGTGTCTTTAAGGTCACTGCATGTTAAAAATAGAATTGTATGTGTTTAATCTATGAAGCACATTTGATAATATGTAATTTGATTTTTACATTAATATTATTTCAGTATGAGAGCTCCGTAAGAGCTCCTTTCCTCTCCAGCAAAGTTTGTCTTTGGAGTTTTTAGGAATATGCCTTGTTTCTTGAACAGCTCCAGAATCCAGTGGAAAATTACCCACTGTGTTTGGATGATCTATCCATGCAGAGAATTATTTTTTGGTTAGTTAAGCCCTGAAATCTGATCTAGTATGTGATGTAGCAACATACAGAGAATGGCAGAAAAATCCTGGATACACAGAATAGAAATCTACATGAGAAATGAGAGAATGGTGTATTCACTTTGCTTCTAATCTTTGTTTCTAATCTAACTTGTCTGCCTTCTACAGTACTGTTATTAAAAACTATCATACACTTGAAAGGAAAGCAAAGAAAGCTACGTCTATGGGAGAAGCATGAGTTTTCTGCTTCCTCTCTCTGAAGGGCTTCCACTTTTGACCTCAGGAGAGTGGCTGAGCAATCAGCTAAAAATCATTTACTTCTGCTGGCTAGTCAGCATCTGGCGACTATGAGGGGTTGCTGGAAAGCTCTTGTTAATATCTTTTCCACGTGTTTCCTTAGTATTTTTCCAAAGCAGCTTAGCTGCATGCGATGAGCTCTCATTTCCTAATGCCAGTGACCGAAAATTTATGCCAGGGGATATCTGCAAAGCCATGTCACCTTGTCCAGTCACATCATTTATGCCTTCTCCCCATAAGTCCTTGAGAATGATTGATACAAAATGATGACACAAGACCATTGCACGTTTCATAATGCAGTTCAAATGAAACATGAGAGTGGTGGGGAAATGGGCACCCTTCTCTTTAAACAAATCTTTCCTTTTAGATAGTGACTTTGCATAAGGCTGTGGTCAGACTAGGCATTTTTGTAAAGCTGAACAAAAATCTGATTTGTACTAAGGCTAGATGAACTATTTTTATCTTAAATTTAGCAGCTGTGAGTAATGCTGAAAATTACTGGATTGATAAAAAGTGACTTAATCTTCTGGGTCCCTGGTACAGTGTACAACTGACTCTGAAGTCTCTGCTTACATATATTAACAGTTACTGTTCCCCATGAATGAGTGAGAGATTGAATCTAGTGGATTTGTCTGCCTGTACTCCTAACACACCTTAATTTGCTATGCTAGCACGATATTGCTCGAGTCTCTGGAGGTGAGAGAGAAGTGAATGATTTGTCTTCTGGGTCTGCTAAATGCCTCCTTTGGGAAGGAGCTTGGGGACAGCATGGTAACAACATAATCCTGGTCAGAACTGAGACACTAAAAGCAATTACATTTGTGCATCCACTTATGCCCTTTTTAAATGAGGACATTTTTCCCCTCTTTGGACCACAGTACTGGCTATATAGGAAGAACAAATAGAGAAGTAGACAAGGGGTCACTGTTGCACCTGGCCTTTCTTGCTTTCTCTTGCTCTCTCACATGTCAAATCTTTGTGTTTAAGATATGGAGCCTGCTCATTTTACTGACAGAGTAAGAGAGAGGACTTGGGAGGAATTTATCACCCTATTTAAATACTTGATTCGATTTCCTCAGAATAAAGACAGGGTCAAACATCGAAGCCACTGTGACAGATTTCTTCCACGAGCCTGAAGCTGGATTTAGTCCTGAGTCAGAACTTCACTAAATTTGTGGAGAGGCTTGGTAAAGAGAAATGAAGAATGGCTAGCACCAGTAACTTCTATTTTGTGCAGGTAAATCAGTAACAGATATTGATAAGCTGATCATGGATCAAATAGTAGTTTTACAAGATTTGCAATCTATCTTTTGCAATTTATCCCCCAAGCCTTTTTTATTTTTAAGCTGAAATTTTTCAAATGCTTCACTGCACAAATTCACTCCCCTTGTGGGACTTCAGTGCTTAAAATCTTGCTTTTTTGGAGACATTGTCTGCATGGGAAAGAAAGTAAATTGTTCAAGTCTGAATACTGGGTAATAAATTAATTAGCTGCCTACTGCATCATTGTTTTCTCCTCAGTGCTTTCTCCTAACTTCTGTAGGAAGCTGTCCAACTTTAAAACTGGGTTTAGTATTTCTTTCAGCGCTTAAAGCAAAGGCTTCATTCTGCTGCCTATGAAATTATTTCTGAGCTGTACATGCTATTTTTCAGCTGATTCACTAATTATGGAAATTAGTGGGTTTTTTTCTGTTAATCTCTCCGCTTGCATTACAACGCTTTGTTCAGCCATTATCAGCATGGCTGTTCCTCTTGACCTTCTCACAGTCTCTGCACATCAAAACTTGCTGCATTTTTTGGCATGTCATCAGTTCTACATGACCACAGCTGGGATCTGGTGATACCAAGCTCTGTTTGCTACCACTGTTTATGCTAATATAAATCAAAATTTGAAAGGGTATTTTTTTGCTTTCATGTGAAAGATCTGAGCACAAATTACCTACATGGGGAGGTGAATGCATTTGTAAACAGATGTTTGGAGGTATCTGTGGCCTTTAAAGGGGCAAGAGGGCAAAAAAAAGGCCTTCAGCCTCCTCTTCTTTTCTTTTGTAGTTCTGGGTGGGTCAGCATACTTTAATCCCTAGAAGGCACGTGTGCTATATTCTGAAATAGGAAATTGATGCCGTCATTGCTGTTCTTAGTTTGTAACATTGGGGAAACTTTGGTAAGCTCATGCAAGTGAGAGAATATTGCTTGTTTAAGATAGTACTAATTTCCATATCACCAGTATATGTATATAGTTTGCTAACTCTGTGAGGTAGTAGTGTACCAGAAAGAAGAAGACTTCATAATTCAAAGATAAAGTGGAAAAAAAAAGTGTACATCTTTCTACTATAGTTTATAAAATTATCTAGTGATAAAAATAAATATGAAGTTGAGAAACAGCAGAAAATATTTAAGCAAACAACAGACAAAATAAAAAAAATTATCAAGGGATTAGACAGATAAAAGACATAAATACTTGAACAAGAAAGGAATAACTGAAAATTAGGAGGCGCATTGCTAGCTGGAGATTTGGAAGAGCAAAAAAGCCCATCAAATATAACTCTATGTGTCTGTAAATGAGTAGAAGAATTCATCTGCACTTTTTGGAGAACCTTACCAGTTTTTGCTATCTGAGAATAATGAAGGCAAATATCTATGGCTAATCTATTAAAACAAGTAGACATAGCTAACTTGTACTAATTTAGCTGAAGAGATGACTGCTGTAATTGAAATGGGCATCAGCATGATCAGTGACTCTCAATGTGCTTTGTCAGCAGTGCTTGTTATGATTTTTGTATTAGTGTGTTTTGTAGCAAAGCAAAGTCATAGGTCAAAATCAAGGTAAATGAGAAATCCTGTAAATGGTTGGAAATGAAGAATCCCCATAGATGATTTTTTTTTAATATCTCTATGTGAGATATTTTCAAGGCAGTCACAAGACTGAAATCTGTGCTTATTTTTAGTAACAGTCCAAGTTCATTACCAAGAAAATACAGAGATAATACAATGGTCAGCAGACTGTTAAATTGAGGATGAGGCAGCTGATGGAGTGATCACCATCATATGATAAGCAAGGCCCCAGAGACAATTTCAAATTAAATTTTATAATCTGGGAAAAAAACAAGCTGGACATGGCTATGGAACATGGGCTTTGGATCTGCCTGTGCATATCCACAGCAACCCTCTGCAGAGAGCAACACCTTAGTCAGTGCTGGGCTATGCCAAGCAACAGGATCAGGCAGAGGGCTTCTATGACAGTGCTGGGGCTGTTGCATTCAGCAGCAGAAACTGTTTTGCAAAAGGAAGAATGAGAAAGAAGAGACACCAGAGAGGAGGAGCAAAGTGATTTGAAGGCTGAACAATATGCCCTGCAGGTGAAGATATGGGAGTGTCTGGGAAATTATTTAATTGCAGTGTGTCTTCATAGGAAGTGCATGCCAGCCGTTAAAAGGCAAATACGAAGGATCCACAGAGTCATTAAACACATAATGGACACTGTCTTCTGGTAGATTTAGGCATTTAGGTATGTTTAAGGACATGGTGAGAAACAAAATGGGTAACTACTAATGGTAAAGATACCTGGGCACTGGTCTTTCCAGTGTTGCAATGCTTAATTGAGTAATGCCTCTATTTTGTTTTTAAAATTACTTGCTATTCTATGTCTGAGTCTTTGAAGGAGTTGCTTAAATCAGTGGGTGGTCCAATTTCTTGTTTCTAATGGAAAATGCAACAAGCCTTTAGAGGTGCAAGTACTGAAACCTCAATTTTTTCTACCCAGGTGAGTCTGTAAGAATACCAATTCCAGCTTCTTCTTTCACTGTTTCTGCCTCAATAAATACATATTTTTTTGTCTGCTGTGAAGAATTGGGAAGGTTTGCAGGAGATGTGGGTTTGCATCCTGTCCTACACGAAAAAAAATTTAATCTTTGAAGATTAAATCAAATAACGCAGAACTGAGCAGATTCATGTCTTTAAAGATGACTCTAGATAATTAGAAGTAAGTATCTCTATCTATAAAAGCTCCAGGCTTTCTTGATTTACTCTGCATAAATTTCCTTGATAAGTTGGTAAAATTGTACCCAGTAGCAGAATAATAAATTCACTACAGATCTCCAGAGTTTCAAGTGAGAGCTGTGAAAACTGCACCATTTTCTCCCAATTTGAGACTGGTTTTTAATGTGATTGAGATCAGTGAAAAGCATTCACGACCCCAATTAAAGATCCTCAGTATCTAAAACTTCATTACTATTTTAAATGCTAAGCTTGAGCTTCTCTCATATATAAGTTCCTAACTTTTATTGAATAGTGTCACAAACTGAAAAATCATCTTATGCATTTCTGAATACTCTAGCTGTGTAATTAGGCAAATGAAACTTCATAGCACATAGTATGTATTGTTTTGATCATGTGAAAGACTCTCAATTCTGCCTCCCTGCCACAAGAGCCTTTAAATTTAAATTGTTTCTGGTGATATACCATAAGGATAATAAAACTCTTCAAGTTATAGATTATACTAATATGGTGAGAATACTGCATAATTTTAAGAAAATTGACTGCTGGTTAAATCACTGACAGCCATCATTGCTCAAATAATTTCTTCAAACAAATTTAGTTTTTAATGCTTTTACAGTGAGGCAGAGAGTGTGTAGAGTAGGTTATGATGTCTTTGAGCTGGTTGGGGTCCATACATACTGAAATACAGTCCAGTGTCATAGATGGAGACTAGACCGGATAAAATCACAATAAGCATTGCATCATTTAAATTTTAAACTGTTCATGCAGTCACATCTTTCCTCCCCTTTGAGCAAGACTTATTTTGAAAGCGCTACTTTAAGTTCCAAAATCTACGGCTTGCCTTTGGCTTTTATATCCCATTCTTTTATATGTGTGTGAAAGTTCTATTAATTGTAAAGAAAACATATTTTAGGGATTAGACTAATTTTTTTTTCAAACTATTAAGGGCATTTCAGATGACATCCAGCAATACCCACAGTGTAACTTTAGCTGGCCTAAAACCACATAATATTCTACTCCCAAGAAAGAATAATATTTTGACAAAAGCAGGCCACACCTGTGTCACAATACAGATGGTGGAATAAAGAGACTGGCTAAGTCCTGAAACCACATGCAATGTAGAAAGTTTTGGTATAAACTGCAGGTTGGGCAGGGAGGGATTTTTAACTGGTGGTAAATGTCTCATTTCAGCGGAGAAAGTTTTCATTTCTTTTGCCTAAGCATAGAAGGCGCTCTTACACTGCTGTCTGAAGCCGAGAAAAGCTGTTCCTAAAGCTAAACTGTTGGTTTTGACCAAATAAAGCAGTAAATGGTCCTATCCCAGGACGCAGAGCAAAGCTGATAACAAATAAGCAAACACATGAATCAGTATTTCTGCAGAAGTAAATGTCTTTCTGCACAAGTAAATAAAATAATTTGCATTGCGAAATATAGTATGAAGCTGTGAGTAGCTCCAAACCACCGTATCTATCCATGCAAGATCTCTTATGTGGATTGGTCTGGTACTTTGATCTTCAGACAAGTCTTTCTCAAAGGCAAAATTGCCTTTCCTAAGCAGATTTTGTAGGTACAAGTGTTTTGGTATACTTTTATGTATTGTATCAATCCTGCCAATCAGGATTGATTTGAATTGTCCAGATTAGCTACTCACACTGGTTTGAGTTGCCTGAAATTGTTTCAATAAGCAAGTTAAGAATGCAATGTGACACCTGTATGCCTGTGCATATACACATATGCAGATATATATGTGTGTACACAATGAAATGTAGCCCTTGAACTAATCGTAAGAACAGTAAAAATATAAAAGTTGTTTAGAGGCTCCTTTGACTTGTGAGAAGTTGTTCTTAGCTTATGTGGTCTGGAAACGCAGGGGATAAGGCATCTCCTACTCTGCTTCCTGCATTCCTGGAAAACACCCTGAATATGTGTCCAGAGAGCAAGACAGATCTATCAGCAAAATCACATCAATGGATGGCTGAATAATACTACCAATTCCTTGCTTGCAGAAGCAGAAAAACTCATCTCTCCTCTTGCTTTCCTCTCTCTCTCCTCTTTCTCTCCTTGATGTATTTTGTGCTTTATTTGATTTCCTAGATCTTTTGCTCTAAAGTCACAGAATCATAGAGTTGGAAGGGTCTTTCAAAGATATTCTAGTCTACCCTCCTGCAGTAAGGAGGGACTTCTGGGACAAGATCAAGTTGTTCAGAGCCTCATTGAGCCTGACCTTAAATGTCTCTAGGAATGGGGCCTCCAGCACCTCTCTAGGCAGCATGTTGCAGTGCCTCATCACTCTCATGTCAGCCAGTGTCTCCAAGGAAAAAAGGCAGGCCTTTTTCTATGTGCAGGACTCTACTGAAATGCTCTAAAGGAATGATGAAAAGAACACTTTCCTACCATTCCATTTCTGAGAGGGAGTTCCTGCCCTGAGATGTCCTCAGCTTTTCAAAAAATATGCTGCCAATTTGCTTTCTAGCTTCATTTCTGGTTTCTCTCAAGACTAGCTGTGAAGGTAAGGTCATATCTAGTATTCCAACCTCATGGAAAAGAAAAATCTGAACATCTGTGGAGCTTGGCACAGAGAACTGCTATAAACAGAAGAGTAATTCAGCACACCAGCAGGCCATGTCATTGAACACCATCAAAAGCTGGCAGAAAAGCAATGGAAAATGAGTAAAATGTCATTCTGCCTTTTCATAGCTTGTCATTATGTTTTTTTGTCAGAGACATTAATCAAGTTTAGTGTTTTTTGGCATCACTGAACAGTCACTTGGTTACACTCAGATATACTAATCTTTTTTGATGTGCTCTCCTTGACTTTTATGAAAATAAGAATCTAATGTGCAGATGAGAATTTTTGAACATATCAAGTATATGCACCCTTTTGGATCATCAAATTTTTTTTATACGTATTGTGAGCCCTTGAAATGAAAGTAGTGCAAAAGAAAATTAACAGATGAACAAAAGCTTCCAAGGGAAGCTGTTTGTGAAATGAATACAGAACTATCTAAATCATAAGGGGAAAAATACAAGAGAAAGAAATACATGAGTCAATCACAAAAATTCAGTGCTGTGGTTGCACCAATGAGAAGCATCACAAAGGGGAACTTGCACTATTCTTCTGATAACACGTTAAGCTAAATCAAAATGGACCTCAGTCCTGAAGTGACAAAGTTTTCTTACATAGAGAAATTTTTTCAGTGTTCTAAATTGGGGAAATGATAAACATTAATATAATCTCTTGCATTGTAACGAACCTATGGAGTTTCACAAGAAGTGAAACCTGGGGAAAGGAAAGTTTTTAAAGATTAGGATCATGTACATTTTCTAATGTTTTCAGATTTCTCAGCTTCACCTTCCCAAATTATTAGATGAAAGCCCACTTCCTACTAAAACATTCGTGCTTGTTCATATGACTCGAAGAGCTAGTGTTATCACAGAAAAAGCACAGAATCATGAGATTCATAACAGTTTTTGAAAAGCTTGGTCACACTGAGTCATGTGAAGTTATGATCTTGTCACATAGATCAGTGGCTGTTGAGTGCAGAGAATGCTGCCTATTTGTCAGAATCAACTTTTTCTTGCCATAGAAGGTTTCTAAAAGCATACATTGGAATCTAAAAAACTTTAATTATTACATCAGCCATTTTAAAAAAGAATATGCACTTGTGCCATGTGCCTAATTTTAATATACATGCCAACCACTCTTTGATATGTTCATTTTGTTCAATTTTCCATGAAAAACCATTTCAATTTCAGATGCTGATTTATCTCATGCATGACATTTTTTTGACATTACTCTAAAGACCAGGAAGGGAATTTTTTAAAGGCACAAGTGGTAGTTAAGGACCTCACTACCAACATGAAATGTGTGAAAACTAGGTGTGTAGGTCACATTTTGTTTTTGGAGACCTCTGTAGACATTGTAATCCATGCAGTGATTTCTGGAAGAGATCAAGTCAGCCTCATTTATTGTTATTTTTATTCATGGCACTCCATCTCACAGCCTAAATAGGAGGTTGAATATGGTGCATGTTCTTTTGGTATCTATTTATAAAAGTAGCAAAATGCAGCAAGGTAGCATGGGAATAATTGTGAACACTACTATTAGTGTGTGTTGTGAAATAGATTGTATGAGCTTGTGCTCAGAATTATTTTCAGACTCCTGCTACACATGTGCTGGTGGGCACATAGAGAAGGCTGTGGGCCGTGTAGACAGACACTAATGACTTTCAACAGTATCAGACCAAAATATTCTGAGTTTACTAATATTTCTTTGCTTCTACATGTTTGTAATCATAAAGGTTGATTTATACGTATGCTGCACTCCTCAAGGATTCATAAAGAAGAAAACTTTAATGTTTATCAGAAGATTTGAATCTAGTATTTTCACTTGGCTGTCTTGAAGGGGAAAAAGACTTTTACAGCACTGTGGGGATTTAGACACATTGCTTTACTGGCTCCATGTCAACAACTGGCTCTGTGCTCAACAGCTGATTTGCCTCTTCCTCCTGAGTTGTTTCTTGTGCATGTTCACATCACATGATGTTGCTAATCTATTTTTCTTGCTGAGTCCCGCTGATGTAAATGCCCAAAGAATTATTGTATTAATGACCTTGGACATTGCTAGAGGAGGAAAACAAAAACTTTCATCCAACTCAGAAGTACCAGGTTTTATTATCTCCATGTTCGGTGGCTGGCACAGATGCTGCTCACTGCGGGGCCTCTTGTGCTTAGGTCTGAAGGGGAGGAAGAGTTTTTTTCACTCTTCAGCTGTGTGTCTGTTTATGCTCTTTGCAATGGATGGAACGATGCATAGCACCCAGCTGTGTTTCCACACAAGGGACAACTGAAAAGGTTTGGGCCTCCCAGGAAGAAAAAATGGGTTCTGTTGAGGCAAACACTGCCTGCAGTGGAGGGTAGACGCTTGGCTCCAGACAGGCGGCACAGGTTAATGTGACTAAAACATCCTGAAGTGCTATAGGAAGTCCTGCTCGGTAGCAGGGAGGCAATGGCAGTCGTGGCTGACCTATAAACAGGATGAGGGAGCAGCAGCAGCAAAGCAGAGAGACAGTCACTGGCGCTGTGTTGACAGGCAGACACATAAACAAAGCAAGGGAGGAAGCTCTGTTTATATCTGGAAAAATCCCAAACTATAGGATGCAAATGATGGACATACATGGCTATAAATAGATACAAAAGCATACAAGGCTTGGGTGTGCTGTAAAAATTCCATGCAGAATGGGCTGCACACACTGATTATTTTTTATTTGATGTACTTATTTTTTACATATGTGGTATTACTATATGTTAACTAAGCTTTTTATAAAGGGAAGAAAATTGAATAAAACAGATAACAACTTTGTGTTCTGTTGTAAATATGGTGAGTCTTGAAAATCTGGGTAGCTGCCAGACTTTTCAGTTAGCAGCCTAAGAGACCCAGTTACAAATAGTTTGGTGTTTGGGTATGAAATTGTGGATTATTGGATTAATTATAATGTAGTGGAAGCCAAAGAGTAAGAAGGAAAGTAAGCAGTATTTTTGGGGGCTTTTGACTGTGTTTTCAGGGTTAGGGGATATTGATCAGAAGGCAAGTGAGAGTGTCATATCCCAAATGCTATTCCACCACAGGAAATACAACCAGAGATACAACCAATATGTATCCACCCCCAGCTGCAGGTAGAGATCTTCTTTCTACCTTAACACTTAGGTAGTTAGGGACTTTCACTTCCAGCTTTTTCTGGACTACTAGATCTCAGTACATTTTTTTGATCCAGTTCTGTGTATTTTTACACCATCTGTGGTAGTTAAGTTGTGAAAAAGAATAAGCCAAAACACTTCTAGTACAAATAGTTTTTCTGCTGGACTGAAAGGAGTGGTATGATGCTCACAAGGTGGATGTCATCATTTGTTTCTTAGTGGAATTATTTATGTGGTTTAAAAGAATATATTTTTAAAAAAAAAACCTAAACAAATAAAAACAACCAGTCACTGTGAATAAAGTGCTGGCACTTTTTTAGATAACAGTTCTGTGACCTTTGGGGAATTTTGTCTTATGGTCTTAATATGGGTTGCTACTCTTGTGGTTTTTAATTTTCCATTTTCATTTGGGACACTCAGACTGATTTCATAATGACCTTTCTGGCTTTTCTAAATGTGTTATTGCTTACAAACACAACACAAAAACCTTTGTTTAGTGCTTTCTAGTATTTTGTGCAGAAGTAAATATTTGGTTTAAGGAATAATTAAATTAGCAGCTGTTGCCTGTAACAGTAACATGCTGTGTCAGACTTAGATTCACAAAGTCTGGGTGTGGTAAAGCCTCAGGTCACCTGGCCTAATAGAAATTGCATAACAAATTCAGTTTCATTCAGGGTGGTACTGTAATTTCCAACCTGACTGTAAGATTCAATTCTTTCACAGTAGGGCATGTTGTACTTTCTGCATTCTGCACCTTCCACAGCTGAGTTTCTTCAGTGAAGTTGAGAGAGGAAATGTCAGAGCCCCTGAAGCAACATAGTTCTCTGGTTTACAAATGTCCTCAGCCTGTCAAATCTTTTTTTCATGGCTGAAAGATCAGCTTAGGAAGGAGTAAGTTTTTCATTGTTGAATTTTTAGAGGAGTTGATTAAACTTGAAAAATTAATGCTGTTACTGTGCTCTCTTTTCCACTGTTTTTCTTTTAACTGGAGGGGGTAGTTTCACTCTGTCTTTGGCAGACCCTTTGGAAGAGGATGAATGTGAGAAAAAACTTTAAAAACGAAAAGTGCAATAATGGAATAAGTTGTAATCTGACACAAAGCCTAGACATCAGAATTGTTAATTCTATCCTAAAATCCCTCAGATTTCATCCTGAATGTCTCTCACTTTATAACCTAGAAGAGCCCAAACTGTGTGCACTAAGATGCAGCAGCAACCTGCACACAGAATCGCAGAATCACAGAATCACAGAATGACCTGGGTTGGAAGGGACCTCAAGGATCATGTAGTTCCAACCCCCCTGCCTAGCAGGGCCACCAAACAAACACATTTACTAGATCAGGTTGCCCAGGGCCCCGTCCAACCTGGCCTTGAACACCTCCAAGGACGGGGTATCCACAACCTCCCTCGGCAGCCTGTTCCAGGACCTAACCACTCTCCTAGTAAAGAACTTCCCCCTAACATCCAACCTAAATCTTCCCTCCTTCAACTTGGATCCATTTCCCCTAGTCCTGCTATTGTCAGCCCTTTCAAAGAGTTTACTCCCTTCCTGGGTGTAGGTTCCCTTCAGGTATTGAAAGGCTGCATCATCTGAACACCAGGAAGAACTCTTCTACTGTGAAGAACATGTGACCAACATGTGACCTTCACATGTTGGCCCGGCTGTGGACTCTCCATCCTTGATGATATTGTCTGGAGATGGTGTAATTGTCTGTAGATAACCCTGCTTTAGGTGAAAGGTTGAATGAGGTGACCTTCAGAAGGCCCTTCCTTTGTCAGCCATTCTTTGTTTTTGTGATACTGTCTTCAGTAAGACTTAAGGAACCAGTGAGTGAACAGAAAATAAGTTTTGTGTCTTCAGTAAGATAAGCAAGTAGTCACATTGGGTAAATACTGAATAATTAACTCTATTTGCTAACAATCTGCATGAATACATGAACTCAAAGAACTTCCTTCCTTCCTTCCTTCCTTCCTTCCTTCCTTCCTTCCTTCCTTCCTTTTTATCTTTCCTTCTT
>VZTY01015157.1:460039-516013 GCA_013400935.1 Turnix velox
AGTAACTTATCAGTACCTGAGGGGGTCCTACAGAAAGGCAGGGGAAGGAATTTTTAACATAATATTGGATGGGAGAACTAGAAACAACGGATGGAAATTGGAGGGGGGTAGGTTTAGACTTGACATAAGAAAGAAATTCTTTACAGAGAGGGTGGTGAGACACTGGAACAGGTTGCCCAGAGAGGTTGTGGCATCAAGAGCACCTCTCTGGAGGTGTACAAGACTAGGCTGGACAAGGGACTGGGCAGCCTGGTCTGGTGGGAGGTGTCCCTGCCTATGGCAGGGGGGTTGGAACTTCTAACACAAACTATTCTATGATTCTATGATTTTACTAAGAATCCTAAATTCTTCTTCCTTTACCATGCTTCATCTCTTTTCACTTCCTAACTGAGATGATGGAAAATATCAGTTTCTTCTGGGCAAATTTATTTGAATGATTCTTATATTTTGTTAAAAATAAGAAGAGGCAGTTAAGTCCAGCAATATACAACTCATATTTTAGTAAATGAGAGGCTTAGGCAAGGATTGGGAAGTTTGAAGTTAATTTGACACTGATTGAGGCTACTGCATTTGTGGGAAATTATGTCGTTCTGTGGTCCTAGTAGAGCCCTGCTTTCACTTTACAGTGAACCCAGTGTCTTCTGTAGCATTGCTGTGGCTTGGTCAGCTTTTTGCTGTTATTGTTTAAATATATATATTGATTCTTGTGTACAGTTGTGAGTCTAATTCACTTTTGTCAGGAAAGAATTGCTTTACATTTCAGCTGGGCCTACTACAGTTTCAAGATGGAAGTCCCTGTGGCTGTGTCAGAAGCATTGAGACAGAGAGATGCACATGTTATGTGATTTATATTAACTGGCGATGTGTATTCCTTTGACTTCACCTCTTCTCTACAAATCTTGGCATGCTCCTGGTGCTGCAATTGCAGCTCTCTGAGGGCAACACAATCTAAACAGCTATTAGCAAATGTGCTTAGTTTGTCTGTGACAGTCTGTCAGTGAAAAATATTGTTCTTATAAGGTTAATGAAACCCTCATAGACTGCATGCAGAAAGAGATAAAAATGACTTCAGTAAACTACTCCAAGGACTCACAAGGTGAACATCGTCCTCCTTTGCTAGATGTAGGTATAACCCCACTCTGGCTTATATGGAGAATAAAGTGGGGCTTCTGCATTCATTTGGGGATTTGAAATTGCAGACCAAAAAGCATTTTTAATCTGTAAAGTCCCAGGTCAACTGCAGAACTCACCCATCAGTCCTCTAATTGACATAAATTAGAAAAGTTTTCCCTGTTTTTTTTTGCACCAATGTTCTGAATTTCTGTTTTAAAGCCAACACTTCTGATACAAAGGAGGCTGAGCATTAGTTACCCTTTTTGCTCAGTTGCTGATTCCTTAGACAGTATTTGTTATTGACTGGTCCTCAGAGTCACACATGTCTTCTGGTTGTGTCACTCACTCACAGAATACCATGCACTTGCCATGCTTTGGTAGTTGGTCAGGAGTCCTGAAAAATCTTTGTCCCTTCTGCCTCATTAACTCCAAAGGGCAGCTGGCCACAGGGCTAGAAGATATAGGTGTTGCTGCTGAGGGACAGCAGTCAGCGTGGTGTTTACAGCACATCCTTGTTTGAGTGAGGTACCAGTGGGCTGTTATCACACCACACACCAGAGTACATGTGTATTGTAGTCTAGTTGATCTGCCCTACACTGAAGAAAGTCTGGATGAGATTAAAGGAGTAGAATAGTAGCATTTCTCTTTTAAACTAAGCAGCTGAGGGAGCTCAGAGGTGTTCAGCAAAATTATTGGCAAGTAAAACAGTATGAGACAAAAACTAAGGTCAACTAATCAAACAAAAATTGAAGGGCTGTATTTATCTGACTTGGAAAATGTCTATAGGATGAAGATGCTAGAGGGGAAAAAGGCAACACAGTACAATTGCTGAAATTAATTTGTGAAATTGTGAGAAAAACATTCATCCTCCTGAGCCAACTGAGCACTCTCGCTTGGGAGTACAGTCCTATGCTAAGTGCCAATCAATATTTTATGTTCACTACCTTTGAATCTACCTGTTTAATCTACACTACCTGTTTAATCTCTCCTGAGATCTTGGGTTCAGGTTCTCTCCCCTCCTATCCATCTCTATTAACATCACCAGCATCCACCTGCAGCTAAGTAAACTTTAACTTTAGCAACAATGGACACTTTAGAGCAAATTATCTAGCTATGCAACTTGCTCAACAGAAAAAGAAAATGTTAATCAGAAATACTTTAGAAATCAAATACTTGATCCCCCAGTGCAGGAAAACGCATCAGTGGCTGCTCTCTAACTTACCCATGATAGGACAATCTGACAAGAGTTTCTTCTTTGTCTAGCTTTTGACCTTTCATCTGAAGATATATGCTTCGCTAACATTGAAGTCAGTGTGAACAGAGTTTTAAAGGCAGGACTCAAAGGTTTCTGTCTTTGTCTTCTTATACTCTTCAGAACAATCAGCCTTGGAGTCTCCTGCAGGTTTTTATCTCCTTCAATTTGCAACCCTGTCCCTGGAACTTACTATTTTATCACTATTTTATCCTCTCCAGGAGCAGAGCATGTGGTGTGTGCTTTGCTTTAGATATTTGTCAGCTTCACACCTAAGTATGGGTGTGAACTTAGAGCATTGCACTAAAGGCCCTGCTAGAAACACATGACAGAGATTTGAAATAGTTTAACTTGGGAAACAGGTAGTGCACAGCGGTGGCTGGGGAGGAACCTGTGTGCTGTTTGGTGTTCTGGAGCAGTAAACAGGCAAGGGAATTGCAGTTGGTGATTTGTTTAGCTGTGTCTATAATTTGGCTATGTCATATTTCTGTGTTTCAGGTAGACTTGTATTTTCACTAACAAAATCCTGCATAGAGTAAAGAGAAAATTAATTTTTTTACTATATTTCTAAGCAGTAATGACAACTGCATCTTCTCTGCTTCAGAGAAAAGTAGGCCCTGTGGATGTGCAGAGAGGGCATTAGTAACTGCATTATGAGACTTTCACTATTTATTGGTGGTTTCTGGAAAACAAGGGGAAAAAAACCCCCAATACTTGTATCAAAACTAATAAAAATTTAATTCCTTCACAAAAAAATCCCAAACATTCAACAGTGGTTTAAAAAATATATGCAAAACTAAATAGAACACAATAATCAAACATTTTATGTTATGAAAGGGTAATGTACAATGAGGGCCAGTCTGTATTTTCTGCTTGCTGCCTTTGCAGACTTATTTGATACCTGACAACACACACCCTCTTATTTTTCCTCATTAATAATTGCTCATGTCTAGTTGGATTCCTTGCAAGCAGAAAGACAAAGTGCCAATGTGCAGTAGATGCAGTGTTCTTGTCACACAGCTAGGTGTTGATGTGAAATAGTAGAGTTAATATGTAAGCTTAAAATGTGAGTGAAGTCCTAGTTGGTAATAACAATACAGAATACCTTTTCAAATTCTTGCAAATTGCCAAAACACAGAAGGAGCAAAGAGTTTTCCCACATGCTGCTGCTTTTTTATTTTTAATGAAATGTCAGGTATGACACCTGGGCTTCTCTTTCTCTCTAGCCTGCAGAGGTTTGGGTTTCTCTCTAGTCTGGCAGTAACAGATGAAGAGACATTTATTTAGGAAGAGTGAAAAAGAATTCTTGTCTGGCTTTTCATGGACTGACAAAGGACAGCAGAGCAACCCAGACTGTACACATGTGTGCTGGTGGATGATAAAAGAGAGCTTATTTTTCTGTGCAGCCCACCAGGCTTTGAGAGTGGGAGCAAATGAGTTCTGCAATCTGACTTTAGGGGCATGATGACACCCTTGATCACAGTATGATGTGTTTCCTTCTGACCTCAATGTAGAATTTAGAGACCCAGCAGAAAATTTTGTTATGTATTTTGTATAATTATCAAGGTTTCAGAACCTCAGTTTTGCTCTTCCTTCAAGAATTAGAGTTTGTTACAGCAAAGCAGGCAATTTTAATGCAGGTTTCTGATCTTGGTGCCCTTATTCATAGGCAGGAAACCTTATTATAAATGCACCTGCTCAAACAACCAGGGTTGTAAGGCAGGGAAAAAAGAAATGTATCCTGGGTGCAAGTACCATATATGTAGGGCTCCAGTGATTACAGAGCCCTTTCATATAATTGTGGGCTGCACCAAGGGCATTGGTACCGAGAGCAGGTTCACAGCTTCACGAAACTCCTAATTTCTGGCTTAAAAATAAAGGAGTAATAGGGCTGGCAAAGCTCATCTTCAAGTGGGTGAGGACACCTGGCAAACCCAGGACTGCTGGCACTAAGCTGTGTGCCAGGGATGATGGCCATCAGGGAGCTAAGAGAAAAGACTGTCTCACCAGGAACTTCTATGTTGGCTATGGAGACGATGCAGTGACCTCTGGGGCTCCCTGGAGTTATGGGTGCTGTAAATCAATGAAGCCATGATGTCTCTGCCAGGCTGTGATGTGGAAAACCTCAGGATCAGATCTATCAAATGCAAGATTTTGCTGCCCAATTCTCTAGTTGCAACATAAATAATGGTCAGTCTAGGCATGATAAAAAAGCAATGTGCAAAAAGAAACGATGCAGTATCAGTTAGCAAATGGGATCTCAGTCCTTTTTTTTTCTCCCATGGCAGTGATTTATGACTGATAGGGAACTTATGAACATGGGGTTCTGGTTGACACTAATATGTATTTAACCAAGGCAAAGCATAATTTCAATGCATTTTTAACATTTGATTTTTCTTTCTTCCCACCAGTTCCTGAGAGAGGTTACATTAAGTTCTGAAGTGAATACAAGGAAAAGACAGGGAGATGTTAGATCCACTGTGATAAGACAAGACTTATCCAGCTAATGTTGAACAGTAGACGAGTTTTTTAGAAATCAAGGGATATTATACTGTTATTCACATCACTGATGTTCTCTACTTTGCACTGGATTCTAGGAAAAAAAGGAGGTGTCCTGAAAAATTTTTTTCCTTGGTAAGAGTAAAGAAAAAGATAATTCTACTGATGAAGAGAAAAAACCACCAGTGAGTAAGTCTCAACTATTACCTTCTTCAGTTTGCCACAGAAACATTTGTTCTTCAGAGTTGTGCAGCTGGTGCTGAGACTTCAGGGTCTGGATCTTGCTTTGTAAAACTCACTGTGTTTTGCAGCATCTAGAAACTCATGTTGGATAAAGAATCGAATTTGCTTTACCACTTTAATAAGTCATCTTCCTACATATATCAACAAGCCAAAGCTATTTAAAGTGCTAAGAGAAATGTATGTGACAGATCAAACAATAAAAACACTTTGAGAGCAGAAAGAGAAACTAGCTCACTCAAGAATTTATAGTGGCATGTCTTTTGTATTTTTCTTGTTATATCATGAATAATTGCTTGCCCCGAAGGTGTGTGTATTATAAGGTTTTAAGTTTATTTGGGGCCTTAGAGCAAAAGCAGATCATTCAAAAGTCACTTGTGATCTTTCCCAGGCCAGGTGGGAGAAGTGATGCCTAAAGTTAGTACTACTGCTTCCTAGCTGAAAATCTCAAATGCCAGTTTATGAGGATGCTAAACCAGAAGAGCCAGGTGCTCACAGGGACAAAATTGGGCCATTTGTAAGGTGCAGATCAAGCCAGTGCTTCATGGTTGTCTTTCTTAGGGAAAGTGTACTCAGGTGAATTTAGTGCCTCTAAGTCTGTTTTGGGTTATGTCACACAAGCTGGCAGGGAAGTCAAGCTGTTTTATTTCTCAGACCACATCTCCAGGTGCTAGATTTGTTGCATATTTCACAAGGCATAGATTACATTTCAAAATCATATGACTCATGCTCTGTATACACAGCTCAGAACTTGTCTTGCCTGTGTCAGAGCTCTTGCTGCTTTGACCTAACCAAGTTGTAACTCTCCACTCCCAAACTAAGAAAATTGGGTTGATAGGAGGAAATGAGTATTTCTATGTTTTGGGCAATATGATTGTAATGCACTAGGAATGAGGATGGAGCGGCTTTTCTTTCTGCCCATAGCAGAAGTGTGTCAGTGCTCTGTTTCTAAGAAGTGCAGGTGTGGAGCATGGTAAAGTC
This sequence comes from Turnix velox, assembly GCA_013400935.1. Lineage (NCBI taxonomy): Eukaryota > Metazoa > Chordata > Aves > Charadriiformes > Turnicidae > Turnix > Turnix velox. Next base: position 466,125 of record VZTY01015157.1, read on the forward strand.
CAACACAGACAGGGAAGTTAATTTTGGTGTTGTAAGAATCAGATTTTTGTACACATGGTGAATTTTATGCCACACTAATACACATGTGTATTTATGTTCAAGAGGATGCAATGAAACACAACAAAACCTCAACCTACCTGACCCGTAGGTATCATGTCACTCTGTTACCTAGTCAAAATTAAGCTAAAACTTCTGTACTTCTGCTTATCTGATGAAATACCAAGAGAAAGTTTTATTGCTCTGTCCAATCTACTAGTTTCATAGTTTAAGAACTGCAACAGTATTCTTAACATAGTAACAAAATTGTAAACATTTTCTGGCTGCTTCAGAATTAGCCTTATTTGAATGGAGATGAGTATGAGACAAGTACAGGACACTGCTGGTTTTGGTGTATCAGGACTGAGTAGACTCCTGTCATCACAGAGGTCATTCTGATTTTCTTCTGCTGTTTATGCAGGTATCAAAAATGAAAGAAGAGGAGCCAGGTGTCAATTGCTTTCTGCACAGTAAACACGGAAGTGTAAACACTGAAAGGATCTTTCCCAAACTTCCTGCTAGATAATTGGTGACCTGCAAGTGCAGTCCTGTTCAAGCTCTTTCCTCCTTCCCTCTTGCACCAAAGAAATGGGACAGCAGGATGCAGAATTATAATTACATTCAGCACAGCAGCATCTCTGCTACCACTGAAAACCAAAAACATATGGGAAAGCAACTTTTCTTGTTCAGGCAGCAGGCTAATGCAGCAGTATATAGGTTAAATTGGAGGAATTGTGTCTGTCTAGGACATAGTGCCACTCCATCTCCTGATGGGACTGCTTCAGAACTTTGTCTGCCTGTCTTGATGCACTCAGCACATGCCCGCTAAAGAACAGGAAGAACGGACCTATTTGTACAGGTGGAGGCAAATGACTCAAAATCCATCTGTATTTTAACAGCTTACATAAAGTCTGACTGTATGATCTCTCTGTGAAAAGTAGAGGTTTCTGTTTCTAGATACTTTTTATTCCCCATTAAATGAATTCTGAGGCATCTTTGTCACTTCATTTATTACAGTTAGTCACCAGAGTTAAGAATAAAGTTCAGGCTAGATTCCACAAAACTGATGAAACTTAAGTACATAGTATAGCAAAGAAATACCTTAGATGACATATGCTTTTCCATTTCTATGTATTTGTATAAAAAAACCCATTCCTCAACACTAAAAAGAGTAGTTAAGGGCACAGTGTGCTGAGTAACCATTTTGTACATCTATCAGTATTAAAATCTGATATGAATTTAAGAAGAAAATAGCATCAAGACAATTCATATATATGTATATCTGTTTGCATGTCTGTGTATTTGTATATGCATGAGTACATGATGCTGGCTGTAACAATCCGTTGGATATTAAAATGGCTTTTTCAGATCTTCTTACCTTGGTATTCCTTATTAGGCTTTTTAATAATCATTTATTTACTTGTTCTCATTTCCAAGATTTTTTTTTAATTAATCTTGTTTTCTGCCTATACAGTGATCCACCTGATTTATTATAACTCTCCTTATTTTCTCTAGAAATTGCTGATCAACAGCTAAACAGAGAGCCATGAAGTTAAGAGTGCCTCCTCAACACAGGATTTCATTCAGTTGCGATAAGTGATTTCTTCATTGTAAACAGCTCTCCATATTTGGATTAACTTTGTCTGTTATAGTGAAAAATATGAAGTGCTCAAAATATGGGGCACATGTTGATTACTCTCTTAAGGAGGAATCTGAAAATTTTTCTTCTGTTATGTTGAAGCAGAAATAAGTGGAAAGCATGTTCCCTCTGAACTGATGGGGCCCATCCGTGTCACACCCAGCCATCAGCCAACTTTTTTCCTAGTTTCCATGAGCAGCATTGTTCTACACTTCTACACTCCTTGTTAACTACTGAGCTGTTTTTCTGCTGACTCAGATGGAACAGTACAGCCATGATTGATGCTCAATTCTATCTACTCTTCTCAAAGTTTACATGACATCTGAAAGGTATCAAGATGGCTTTCAAGTGAACAAAATTTGAAGATTAACTGTAGCCAGTTATAGTTCTTCATAAGCAATGCCCCATTATGACACTGAATATTGATTGTCAGAGAACCTGCAATATATTTGATGTAGTACTGTTTTTTGAGTCAATGATACTGTTTGGGAAGGCTGAGTGGGAAAAGGGAAAATCTCACTCAAGTAAAGCAAAATTTAAAAAATCCCAGTAAATCTGTTAAAAATCCCCTTTGTGTTATGTCAAACTGGAATGAAAGTTTGTTACTTTGAACCAAATCAATGAAGTTTTTTACCTTTGCATTCATCTGTGCTATTATCCAGTCTGCATAACCAGATTTACTGATTAATCTTTTCATCATTCCAGATCCTTTTGTTCCAGAGGGTGCAAATTTTCTGTCTTTTGTGTATGGATTATCACACAAAGCATCATATCAAGTTATAAATACAGCCCAAAGACTGCAGGAGGAATTACTGGTTGTTGTTTGCCCACCAATAATGTGTGAAGCAGTTGCTGTGTTCTTGTGTGGGTGTCCTCAACAAGGTATATGTCCAGATGTTTGAAAATCATGGAAACTGGAAAAAACCTCTCAATCTGCACAAACCAACTGTCAGAGCAGAAAAAAAAGGAATCTCAAGACGAATACTCAGTCTGTAAACTGAGTTGCACTGAACTGAATGAGATTTTTTCATATTGCCATTTCTTGGAACCCACTGTTATGAAAAATAATTTGTGTTCCTTTATTTTCCAATCCTTTATTTTCCAATAATAGTATCACAGTTCCAGTGTTTCCTTTTGCTCAACAAAAAGTCCTAGACCAAATGGTTGGCCACACAGCCTCCACATTTGATTTAAAATAAGAAAGACTAGTTTTGCTTTCATGGCCTTCCCCACATCTTCCTTAAAGCTGATGGAATTACATACATGCATCAAGGGCAAGAGTAATGCCTACTTATTATAGAAATAAAGGTAAGGGGTTTTTTTCTGCTAATAAAAAGACTTGAATTGAACTGTAAAACCACTCAGAACAAGGATTCCACTGTAATTGCTTACAGAATATAGTAGCACAAAAAGCATTATTGCTATAAAGCTACACAGTAACGTTTGAATTTAGTTGACAGAACCAGCAGGGCAACTTTTATTTAGTTTGTCCTCCCATCACAAGAACCTACTAGAATCTCATGCTACAGAGAATAGAACACAGACAAAAAATCAGACTAGAATAATGGTTAAAATAATAAGGTTGAGACCAGGATGTCCCAGCACTATAGTGTGTTTGATGCATGAATGCTCCTGTACTGAGTGTCTTGGCACAGGGAAAAAGTGAAAAAAGCAAAGCATTTGTAAGATAAGTTCCTGTTTATCAACAGTTAAAAGTCAAGATGAACTGTGATGGACAGTGATGGCTTTATTACAAATTTCATTTAGCAGGCGCCTGTTAGCTTGCAGTGAAGATAATTTTGCAAAATAGGATAATCTGTGTAGTGATTACACCGCATAATGTTGCATAGCAATGCAGACATACACCAAGAGGATAATAAGCAACAAAGAGAGTTTTTAAAAACACATGGAATAGGACAGAAGGCTGGTCATTATCTGTTGATTATGCTTAGGGCATGTTAAAGGATTAACCTTAGATGTTCACTATTGGAATGGTATGTTTACATAAAAACTTCCCCACATACTTGCCTCTGTGTCCTTTGGGGCATTTGCCAGGATATTTGATGACCTAGTTACTCTTGTATCAGATCCAAGGCATGATTTCTATTTCATGTAAGAGAAATATGCTGTCTACTAGAATTGGAAGCATCTTAGTCTAACTCTTGGGTAGGGAGTGGGGGTCACAGAGGAAAAGGTTTCAGAGTGAAAATATAGACCACGTGGCTGCATTCAGTGAGATCCCTATGATTGCTGTTCTCCAAATTAGTCACAGTACAACTGGTACAGCTCCAAGAATCAGTAGCAGCATCTTGAATATAAAAGCCCTGTTCTGCATCTCAAATACTGCAAATCTCTTCTTTGGTTTTAGCATATCACTGTAGTCAAGATAAGGCAGTACCTACTTTTCTTCAGTAATCCTTGCTATATGCAGAGCACAGCATTGAAGTTTGATGGGATTCACTCTGAGCAATGTCTTTTACATGATAACTAAATGATAAAACTAAATGATAAAGACATTGTAAACACAATTAATTTTTCTTAAGTAACAATGTAGCTCATGTGCATGTTTGGAAATAAAAGTATAGGAAAGGGNTTAAGCAAACTAAATGATAAAGACATTGTAAACACAATTTTTCTTAAGTAACAATGTAGCTCATGTGCATGTTTGGAAATAAAAGTATAGGAAAGGGGATGATAGAGGATCTTACACGAGATACTGAGATGCACGGAAGAATGTTATTTTCTGGGCACACAATAGCAGCTTTTAGTAGACAGATTCTGAGTCCCTGATATGATATGAAGTAGGAGAGTGACAGCAAGTGGAAACAGGTGAAAGGGGCATTTTCTTAGCTTCATGTCTGAATCATCTCTCAAACTGTCAAGGAAATAAAGATGGTACAAGAGATGGGCAAGTAAGTCACAGGAAAGATGTACTAACGTTGCATCTTAAACTGAGAACCAAGAGGGATCGATGTGTTCTCAAACAAGGAAAGCATGAAGTGAGACAGGATGGGGCTGTCAATCATCTGTCTCTATGTCCCCATGATAACCTCTTTGAAGAGTTTCTCTCCATTCTGTTATTTTAAAAGGCTCTGAAGAATCACATAGATGTAAGGGTTAAGTAACATAATGGTGATGCAAGAGAGCTGCTGGTCTAAATGTCTTGTATGTGCTAGTAAGTCACTGAACCTGCAAAATGAATGGTAGTAAAGGAAGAGGATGGCTGGTGCCTGCAGGATGAAATCCTAATCCTTCATGAGGGGAAGAGTTACCCTTCTCTGTTTTCCTGATCAGTGACCCAGAGAAAACTGTTAGTATGATGGGCACTTTAACCACCCATGAACAACTGTTAAAAATCAACTCCAAGCAGTAGATATCTTTCAGTCCTTGCCATCAGCACTTATGGCTCCTCAGAGGGAATCCTTGGCACTAAGAATAGGGTAACTCATATAGAAGGTTTTCACTGGCTGTTATATTCTCATTCAAATATGTATTTTGCTTTATTTTTTTAAATCCACCTCTCAAACAAAGGGAAAGAGAAGACATTATATCTCTACAGTGTGATGCATTGTTTAGCTAATTAGTTTTCTCTGAAAATACGTTTGACCACCTTGGAGGTATTTTTGGCTGTATCAGGTAAAAACCAAAAATTAGAACTTGGTTTAAGTGAATAATATGTGCAGCCAGAATGTGAAACATAAACCACAAGTTACCCAAGTTACTCAAACAAGGTATTTTCAACACCCATGATCACCCTCAGAATCATAAATAGAATTGTTTCTGATACTGTTAATTCTATTTGGGAATCCCTAGGAAAATATTTGTAGGTAAAAAAATTCCTTTTCTGTGCTGACAGAGGGAGACAGGATTAAAAAAAATTTTCTCGGCTTTCAACAAGTTTGTTTTATTTACAATCTGTATTGAAATTTCTGTAAGGTGCTTTTCCTCCTACATGCTTCAGATAGATACAAAATGAAACAGCAAAACCTCTGGGGAAAAAAAAATCACACCACTGAGCATCACTTATCTTTCTCTAACGAGTTTTCATATTTTGGAAAGGATATGGTGGTTGCGATGAAGCATATGTACAAGAACAATGAGGTCCTATGGACACTCTGTGGCTCCAGATTTCATACCTTTCCAAAGCTATCTCCTTGCTGTCTCAAGCATGAGTAAAGAAGCAGCAGTACACAGTGGGAGAAAAAGTTTCTGAAGACACACAATTGCAAGTGGACAGGTATACAGCAATCAGTTGTGCACATACTCCTGCTCTTTGCTGGGAATCTGTATCATGGCTGGACTCTATGATCTTAAAGGACCCTTCCAACCTAGAGGGTACTAAGAATCTGTGGTCAGAACTGTTTCTGAGTGTACTGCAGGATGTCAGAGACATTAGCTGAATCCACGGTGTCTCTGTAAGCCTCTAGGAGTGGGTTTCACAGGCTTCTTTGCACTGTTGCTTTCTTCATATATGTTTGACAAGCCTAAAATACAAATACTTTCTGTTGAGTGTTCCTAAGGTTCATCCCGTCTCTAGAAAAAAAAACGATGGTGAATCTGTGCATTCATAAAACCTTTTGTGATTCTTTCAACAAGTACTGAGGTCATCTGCTGTGCTTAAAAGCAGAGATCCAGTGAATGTGTGTCTGAAAAACAGGCATTTAGAGCACTTGAACTTCCACTACAGATAACTAAAAAATACTTACAGATATTTTTCCTTGCGGTGTGAATATTTGAACACTGCAGAATAATATTATAGAGAACATGCCATAGGTGAGGAGATTTTACTGCATTGTTTCTAAGAATATACGGACAAATCCAGAGGTTTCTTGAATGGAAGGAAAAAACATTTTAGTCTTGGGGAAATAAAAAAGGTACACGTGTTTGCTTCATTGGACTTTTTGATCTTTCTTATGTGCTGGTTAAAATGAGAGAAAGTTCTGCTGTCTCTTCAGATGTTTCTTGTGTTTTGCATTGTCTGCATTCAGGAAGGGGAAGCCCTCACACTGTGTTCAAAAGCAAAAACCTAAAAAAAGCAGAGCTGACTCATTTTGTAGCTGCTGCTTAGGATATACAATCCTCTTTAGGAGTGTGATTTAGATTGCAAACATTCCCACTACAAGAAATTATGCACTATGCATACATGCCCAATTCACCCCAGTCTTCCTTACTGTCTCTCAGTTTCTTCTCTGAGTACACCTGTCCTCTTCTAAGGGAAATGGTGAAAGCCTCTCTGTAACAGTTATTTAATCCTGGTTCTCTCTAACCAGTAAAGCACTGATAAAGTCAGATTACAGCAAATTACTATCTGGGCTTTTTATCCATTTACTTAAGTTCACTTAAATGAACTTGTGACAATGAGGCAGTGTTATGTCTTGTGAGGTCATCAGTGGTGCCACAGAGGGGACCAGTATCAGCCAGAGAAAACAGCTGACTTTAACTTTTCAGATTGAAATCCTGATGAATAATGAGTCTTTTCATGGGCACTTGCAGGCTCAGCGTCCTCTGCAGCTCACATTATTGTCTTTCTCCTCCCCACCACCAGCTGGCTGTAGTATGATAAGAAACAATTACTAATCTTTGAATCTTTGTTACTTAGTAACTAGTTACATGGACCCACAGAGTGGTTTGAGTTATAACGACTTAAAAGATCATCAAGTTCTAGCCCCGTGAAGTAGGCAGGGAGATCTCTGAAGTGTTTCATGTCACCAAATGCCTTCAGAAAATTGTCAAGGCCAATAAATATAACCTCTGCCTGCTCTGAAACTGGTTTGGTGTGTGCAAGCCTCATCCCGCACACTGTGACTACCAGCAGCCACAGGTCACATTGTACTGCAGTGAGAAAGAAGGAAGTGGAGAAAGAAAAAAAAAAAAAAAAAAAAAGAAACATTACAAACATATTCTCACAGAAATACTGTTTTCCTGTCTGTAAAAAATGATCATGGAAAGAAACCAGTTTAGAGTGAAGACCTGGAGGTTTACTCATGAGGCAGATTTTGGCACAGAAATTCTTGCTCAGGTACAGGAATACTCAGCCTTTTCTGTAGTAGAAGGGCCAGCCTGTGGCAGACACTACTTCCACCTCACCTCCACTGGTCTGCATGCCTTCACAGCACCACAGGCAAATGTCCTCCCCTTGACCCCAGGAATGGGGCTTCTTTCCTCTCTTTTAGAATTGACAGATGGAGACGTTTCCTCATCAGACCTTGTTTTGAAGCCAGAACAAAACCATGACATGAAACTGCTGATGTACCTGTGTGGAGGATACATTTGCCTCCTGGACCCAATAGCCCTCCTTGTTGAAGTTGCAGTGACAGACTTAGACATAAGAACATGTCAGTCCAAAACAGCCTTTCCCAAACACATCAATGGCACTGGGGAAGGCAGGCAGTTATGTGTTGGGGAGAAATGAGCTGAGCAGGGAAGCCAGAGTAGAGGTCTGCTTGGGACCCAATCATATGACTGCTGTTGTTGTGTCCAAGAGACTTGGAGGGAGGCTGCAGGGGTCCAAGTCAAATTATGTTATGATTATTTGATCTTCCCAGTGGTGGCATGTGAGAAATTTTGAGGCAATCTTTTTGTCTGTCTCATGAAACCAAAAACTTAGAACCTCTGAAAGTGTTTCTGAAACAAATCATCCAGCTTTTTCATCTCTACAGAAAAAAACCTCACCAGATTTCCCATCTTACTGGAAATAATGTTATTTTCTTTTTAATTGTAACTTGAATTATTTGAATAAGAACATTGAAATTCTCGAGGAGGCATAAATTCTGAGTTTAGCCAAATTGTTTTCACCTTTCAGGCTCCAGCCTTAGCAGCAACTGAGGCAGGGAAACTGCAGAGAACAGCATCTGTCATTGTAATTTTCATCATAATCAGAACAACTTTGTTCTGCGCAGTAACCAAAGGGAAAGGCAAAGTGACCAAGCAGCTAATGACAGAATCATAATGCATATGAGCAATGGATATGTTCACATTACATCTAAATGCTGGTTTTACTTCTGGTGTTACCTTCTTAGCATTTTCACTGGTACATACATTGATTTTTTTGGAACTGTGTTTTGAAAACATTGTGATCTAAAGGGATTTAAAGTCATCCCATTAAGACATAAAGAAAATGAGAGAGAAAAGAAGTGAGGATATAACAATTCATGCCTCTAAATTAACGCATGCATTTGTGATAAGTACTGTGATTTTTATCTGTGGAAAAATAATTTGTAAATATAGTGGTACCTAATACAGTAGCACCTAATGTTCTATAGGGAGAAAAAAATTTCTCCTGTCATGAAGTCTCTTGATGGCAACAAGATTGCTGATGTTAGGACTAGAGTGTTGGTACGGTCACCAGTACTTTAAGAGCTCAGCACATTAACTTGCTGAGCCTAAGTTCTGTTCACAAGACAGACCAGTTTTATCAAGTAGTTCTGAAAGAGCGGATATCTTAATTCTTTTGGGAAAAAAAAAGAAAAGAAAGAAATATGCAATATATAATTTTATATCCAATGAATTTGACATATCAAAAAATGCTCTTGTTTCGAGAGAGGATGTGAAGCTACTGAGATGTACCATGAATAAATTGTTTTCAGCTGCCTGGTATGAGCTTTCTGCTGCTTTTGTATTCATCTATGCTTGACTCTTGTGATCAGTGGGAAGAGGGAGTGTTAATTATTTACACTATGATTAATTTTTTATTTCTATGATATTGTGCCTGTAGTCCCTTTATCATTTGATGCAGTGGATTGGCTCTCACTACAGTTGCACATAATCTTTTGGCTGAAATGGAAGTTTTTCATCACTGGCTTTTACGAGAGGCAGAGATACATCTTGGATAAGCAGGCCTCCAATGTCTTCAGTGAGCATGTCACTTGGTAAGCAAGCACAGTGTATGACGGAGCTGTACTCAGTGCACTAAAATAGTATAGCCCGCCAATGGGTAGCATGGGATATGTTTGTCCTCCAGCAACTGCAAAAGACATTTCTCAGATCCTACAAAGGCTCTAGGACTAAGCAGTATCATTACTCAAGCAGTCGTTTCAGCTTCAGAAGAACTGCCTGTACTCTTCAACTCAGGTCTCATAAGTAACTGCTTATTGGATCAGGGTTTGTCTTGCCTTTGTACTTGGGGGATTTTTCATCCCTACTTTGTATGGGATTCAAATGGCACCACACTTATTACAATAAATGGAGAGTGACATGGAAATAGTACGTGAAAAAGGACAACAAGCTTTTATCTTTGCAGCTATGATTTCAAAGCCTAACTGAATATCTACATAATTCATGCAGCCTATAACTAAACATAATCAGGAAAGTAAATGATACTGAGGTGCCACAATAAATTCATACCCTTATTTATATGGTTCTGTTAGTGTGAAACTGGATCTCCCTAGTCTTCTGTTACCATTTTTCTCATCACTTGACCATATTTCTTCTGGCTTGTGCCTCCAGTATTTTGCGATTTAGTAAGGATAGCCTCCCTTTCTGCAGACAAGGATCTCTTCTCAGACCAGCCTTAGTTTCTTACATAATTTTCTTACAAAAAAACTAGACAGAGCCCCCTTGTTGAATATAAGTATTGCTCTGGTTTGGAATCACTTTAATGAGTTGTTTGGATCTTGAAGTAGTCAGACATGACTATCCCTGAAAATACTTATATCTATTACAGACTGGTGGAAACTCATGAGAAAACCTTTGCCTACATTCTAGAAACACCTCAGGATCTGACAGTTTTTCTTCTTTTTGAAAAGAAAAATTTGTGTTTTCTAGTTTAGATCGTGATACTGTGACAACTTGTATCATGTGTGACTATTCTACAGACACTGAGAATGTATGAAACTAATAGCTGTTGTCCACGGTGACCTTTTTGTACTTAAAAACTTAGTCCCTGGGAGATCCTCAGTGAAAGACTCTAGGGAACAGAGCTATGTACCTTACAATTGCCCTGCGCTGGGAAGCAGGAAGGACCAGTGATGTCTTCAGCTTCCTTCCAATCTGTTTTTCTGTTATTTGAGTGCATACATCACCTTTCTCTGCTCCGAGACTTGGAGTTTGGACAAATTCCTGCATTGTGATGTGAAAAAGAGCAAGACAGCTGTCATTAATCATCAGTTTAACTTTTCAGTGATATCTTACATGCAAATGAATTTGAGGTATTCATCAAACTGAGTCCATTATGCTCAGGTACACTCTGTCATGGTATTGCTGCTTTGGCTTAGTTTAAATGTAAAGTAGAGTAAAGGCAGCTTTGTAAAGCTTCACAAGAGCAACTATTAATTAACTAGCAAATGTGGGAGCCACTGGGCATTCTCATGTGACTTCAAGGAAGTACATGAACTCTGATAGACTTTAGATGAGTTTTTATTTAGCTTCATATTTTTAACATATTTATAATATTCCCTAGCATTGAACTGTGCAAGCGACTGGGTTTCTAGCAGTAGTGTTGGTTGCTCTTGGTTATGTGTATTTATGCGACTCCTTTAACTCAGAAAATAATCTCTATTACTGTCATTCAGATTAACTGAAAATTTTGTGCTAAAATTCCAGATTCCTCAAAATTTTATTAATTAAAATTTTTAAAGTAAATTAAATTTACTTTGAGAAAAAAGGAAATTCTCAGAAATCAGCTGCATTTCACTATTATTTATTAATTAATTTCCTACAATATGGAAAAAAATAGAACTGAGTTCCATAAACAGTTGGGAAAAAAAACTTTTTATACCACTCACTGGAATTCTTTTTGCTCCTTCCAGTCCTCATCAGAAATCTTTCTTTGCAGTTAAGGAAAGAGATCTATATTTTAAAATCTGCAATGCATCAGTAACAGATTCCCAAGGATTTGGAGAAGCGGTAACTCTGTGGAAGGTTTCATAACTTCTCTCACAGATTGTCTAGGCTAGGTTTCCTTTTACCTTCTTTCTCTGGTAATTCTTTACAATTCAGTATTGAAGGAAAAAAGCTTGTTTGCTATTCCTGTAAATGTTATCAGTGAAAACTTTTTTTGAGACCTCATGGAAGAAACCTGAATGTAATAACTTAGGAAATTCAATGGACTGACAAATTATACCAACTTTAGATGAGCATTTATGTGTTTTTTTAAAATTTTGCTCATTTACTGCTGCTCTGTTGCTCTGTTTGGTGAATTATACCAGTGTGTCAAGAAAGAGGAGGCACAGATACAGAATGGCTTTACTTCTTATTTACACACTCCATAACTTGTCTGTCCATAGCTTTTATCTGTATTTTACTTTTGCTTTCTTTTTATTATAATTAATCTGAAAAATTAACACATAACCAGTATATTCTCATAGCATAGTATATCCATCACTTTGGTAAGAACACAGTTTAAATTCTGATTTTGATAGCAAAACAGTGACTTGAAATGTGACTGTTGGAATTTTTTTTCAGTTACTTTCAGACTTTTTTACAGTTAGAGCTCCAGAAATTGAAGAGTGTAAAAAGTATGCAGTCATCAGAAGTTAGCTGGCAGAATCATTGAATATTCAAAAGATTAACAACAGAGTATTAATTATACAATACATAGAGCAGTGAAGATTTGTTTTATCAGTAATTGAACAGTTAAAATGTAAAATGCAGAGGGAACTGGAAGCTATTGTTTCTGAGCATGCAAACCTCCCATGAGAGCATCATCCAGATGTGGTACCATCGTTTTCAAACATGACTGAACTAAGGGGTTTGAGATACTCCGTGGAGGGTGTATGTTTTTTCCATACAGTCATTGTCCTCCTTGATCACTAGTGAGTAAAGACACACAGGGAACAGTGTGCAGATCTTTGGTAATGGTCCAGTATTAACCTTTTATTCTTAGAGATCACCCTTTAGTTTTCCACTGCAATGTAGACAAATGCTGAATTTTAATTTAATGACTGAATAGAAATAAAAAATTTGAAAAATATCATCAAAGGGTGTGTGGAGTCACAAACATTGTAATTTTTTATGGGAAAAGAAAACATAATTTTAAATGGCAAAATCCAGTTTCTTTTGCTGGGAGATTTAACAGAATATTTCCTAGATGCTTTGGGGCAAAGCACAACAGTAGGCCTGGTCTTCTATGTCTGTCTGAATGAGTTCAGCTGAAAGGCAAATTTGTTGCTTACAACATCTGTATTGTTGTGCCCATTCAGGGCACTGAAAGGACCCCTGCATTTAGGGCTCTTTATGTGTATGATGAAAACACTTTTTTCTTTCAGTACCTAGTGTGTGTTATGTAATGTTGCATCAGCCTATGCAATGTGGTGCAACATTGCATAAGGTGACTGCTTTTGCCCCTTGACAGAGAATAAAAATGGGATTTAAATTGTTGCTTTCATATTTGAAATATCCCCGGGTACTTTGTAAAGAAAAATTCTAAATTATACAAAGGAAATATGAGTGGTATTAGGTAACCACCAACATCCTGAACACAACAGCAGAAAGAAAGGCTTCTGCTTTCTTCACAAAATGAGAATTTGTGGGCCAAAGCAGACACGTTGTGTTTGAAAGCTCTGCATGCAGCTGACAATAGGAATTACCGAAGAAAGGATTTTGTGGTCAGATCTGTGTATTTTTAGATATATTCAAAATACAGCAATTTCTTGGATGCTGCTGCAATATTACTGCATTGTGCATGTATTACTTTCATACTTTGATATAATGTATTATATTTGAAAGCAATGAGTCATTTATAGCTGGAGTTTATTTATAGGCAATAGTGTAATTATGCTGAGCAAATGAGATAAATTAGATAAATATGAAGATCAAGCACTAGACCACTTGATATAGTCAAATTAAAATTTTGAAATTATGATTCCCAAAGCCTCTGTTCCCCAAAATATTTCAGTGTAAAGTATTTGCAGTAAGAACTGAGTTTCATGAGCTGTGAAATCCTTCTTTGTGTGTTGGTTGTGTACTATTTTTCTGGTGTCTTATAATGCTTAAATCTTTTCCTCCAGAGCCTGAACAACTGACTCTAGAGAGCCCTGCTTGAGTAGTAGTTGGGCAAGATGACCTCTGGAGGTCCTGTGATCGTTTTGGATCTGCTTCCTTTTTCTGCCACTTATTTTCAAAAAAATGTTTCACACCGTAACTATTTCAGAAATGTTGTCCTTGCTGTCAGCCTTGGCTGAAGCCAGTAATCAGCTTCCGAGATGAGGTGTTTGAAAGGACACTGACAGCTGAGTGCTTCAGGAGCTTTTGTCTTGACTCCTAGGAAGTTCAATCTCAAGAATATATAGCATATAAATATTAAAATGGTTACAAAGGCATCACACTATGGATCCATCTGGCCCTGTACCTTTTATTCAATGCTGGAAATTATTAGGAACATCAGGAACATCAATTATTTTATAAATTTCTTTGATAGGATCCCCAGAATAAGGAGGGACTAATTTTCATTACTTCTTTGGGTGGTGAATCTCATAGTTCTAGCATCTGCTGCACAAAGAATCGTTACTGTTGTTCATTGTTAGGAATGTTGTTCCTATAATCTTCATCTGATGGTTCCTAGGTTTTTACTGAGAGGGAGTGAAAACCTGATGCATCCTCAGTCTCTCCAGGACACTTGTAATATTGCAGACTTCTATTACTTGTTATCATGAGGTGTCCCTCTCTCCTCAGATATCCCTGAGCCAAAAGAATTACCTACACTAGAAAATACTTCTTACCTGCTCTTTGAAAGTTTCAGATTTTTTTTTTTAAAGGACATAAAAAGCAAGAGAAAGAGACAAAAAACATGAGAGGAATGGGCATGGGCATGAGAAGCATGTGACAATAAGGGCTGTGACTGTACTGCTGCAAATCTCTAGCAGCAAACCTAATTATGTTTCTCAGTGATGATGTGCCTGCCCTTCAACCATTCTTTGCACCACTTGCAAACATGGCCATAAATATTTTCTGTGATGCAGAAACAATTTAAAGCATAATTTTTAAATAAATGGGCCACTGAGTCTGTGAATGCTTTGCAAAGGATCTGAGGCATAGCAGTACCTGTGATACTACATTGAAAATCATACAAATACTTCACAGAGACAGCAATTAAAACATTGGCCATACCATGTAAAGATAACTCAGAGAAAAGAGAAGAGCAATTCTTGTTAAAATCCATTGTTATATCAATTATACAAACTCAGAGTGGGAACAGATAATGTCTCACTTTAACTCATGAGCTTAAGTAAGACATATATAATCAAGAGAAGCTTTAATTTGTGGTATCAGTTTTTACCTCAATAACTCTACACTTCTATTAACTGCACTTGCAGTGATTCAGCCAGAATTTAACCTTGACTCTTCTTTTGCTGCTAGAAGCAGAAATATTTGGCTTGGAAGTTGACATACACAGATTGATCAACATGCCCTAATATTTAGCATAGAGTTAGTTAACACACTAAATGAAGTCAACAGACACAATCAGACACTTGAGTGTCCAGCTTCATTCAATAAAAGTGAGGCATTGATAAAAAGAATTTACTTTTTGCCTGTGTCAGTCCTGACTCATTTTACACCTATGATGAGTAAAGTTCTTTTTCTGTACTAATGAAATTCCACTGGAGGGACAAAGAAACAGGAGCTTTTGTGAAGGATATAAATGAAAAGACTGAAGTCAGGCATATGTCAGGAAATCTAAGAAATTCAAATTAAAACTATTTCTTTTAGAAATCCAGAGTACACTTAAAAGGTTTCTGCTTCTCAGGTTACTAATGTTCCCTAGTATGGACCTTTCTGTATTTAGAAGTGATTTTAATGAAAAATGTTGAATTCTTTTCCAGAGTGCTTAAGCATGAGCTTGGAAAAAGAGGACAGAACAGAGAATGTTTCAATAAGCTTCTTTGCTCTGTCTAATTATGCTCTTAAAAGATTTCTGAGGGTAAAAGGAAGTGGTCTCATTTTATATGAGGTAGATGTTGGATAGAATTGCCAGAACACTGATAAATGTAATTATGATTGACTAAACAGGTCAGCTAAGTATTATAGTATGATCTTCCAGATTTCTGTGTCATGAAATCAGGATTGCTCTGCTGAATCAGTCCACAAGATTTACTCATTGAGGTGCTGATGCCTCCCAACCTCTTTCCCACGCCCAACTTACTGTTTTTTATTGGGGAAGGTTGGAGAGAATGAAGTGCTAGTGTGTGAGTGCTGCTTAGCAGTAGCCAAAATACTGCTGTGTTACCAACACCACTTTAGCTACAGATGTAAAGCATGGGTTTATTCAGGCTTTTATAAGGAAAGTTAACTCCATCCCAGCCAGATTCAGTACAATAACAATAATGTAAATTTAACTGTTTTTATATAAATGGGCCTGCATTCAGATATACTACAGATATTTCCAAACTTGAGGACAAATTGCTTTTCTTTTTCTTTTATCAGTCTCAATTTCACTTCTCAATCAGAAAAATAAATAAATTGGTAGTCAAACTCCTTTAAAAAACAGCTTGCTAAATGAATTTCACCCTGCTTTTTAGGGCTTGGTGGCCAATGTATAATATCATGTTTTATATTTAAATCAGTCTTGTTGAAATTGTGCACTAGTGAGCCCCTTGATATAGTGAAGCAGGTGAAGCAACCACTCACTACTTGGAATGTGCTAATGAAGCCTGAAAGAGAAGTTAGCTGTTTAAAGTGCAGTTTTAAGTTCATCTGGTTTGGGCATCATGAACTCTGCCACTCCATAATTTCTGACAGCTTTCTTAACAAATTCATTCTGATTAGGCTCATAAAACAGGTTAATCTCCACATGTCCTTTATTACTGACATTGCACATCTTTTTGGAAGCCTTAGTGGATGTTAATCTTTAAGAAAAGGAAATCAGGTAATTAATGCTGATCTATCACAGATTTCTACAGTTATGATCTGTTTTATTGCAAAGGGGTTCATAATGAGAAAATGTTCCTTTTCCATGCTGTTGGCTTAATTGTGTATTCCCAACAAATACATTTCTCAGTACTGGTAGATTTTAGGAAAGCATACTCCTTTCCCTGAGTTAATTATCTTCATGTGGACAGCAGTCTTCCGATACAAAATACTCTTAAGAATATCTATGAGAAATTATTTCATGTCAGTCTATAACCACATCAAAAGAGGTGAAAAGCTCGTGAAAAGAATACACTTATAAAAATAAAATACATTTAGAAAAGAAAATTAAAAAAAAAGGAATACTAACTGTAGAGCATGGAAAACCATGGTACAGATAAACAAAGAGCTACTTATGAGCTGTCGTTAGTGCTGGAGTGTGAGAAGGATGCAGATAAATTCAAACACTTTTGTACTAATTTTTTTCCAGTAGTTTTGTTTTTTGGAGAGCAAATTCACAAACTTTACTAATTATTCAGACCCAACTTGCCTAAGGTGTTTAATTATTAAAAAGATTTGAGTATATAAAGTTTTGTCAGCAATTGTGCAGCTATACATGGGTGTAGAAAGTCACACCACCTGTCTTGCTGCAATTCCTTCCACATTATCAAAAGAACACAACACTCTTCTCTTACCTGTTATATGTGCTTAGTTCACTCTCTGCTGCAATGTGTCTTTGGTCATAAAATGGTCCATGTATATCTACTTTTAGCAGCTTTTGATTAGCTGACACCACACACAGACAACATCACTTTAAAAAAAAAAAAAAAAAAAAAGTCCTGCAATGACTATTCAGAGAAACTGCATTTGAGCATACTCTAGCTGTGTTCAGCCTCTTTTAGTATGATAGTTAATATGAAGTCCTGGACAGTGAAAAAATCCAGACCTGCTGGTTAAATGGACTAAAGGCAAGAGAAAATTAAGCCTACCCCCTTTTAATAAGCTATTATTGCTTTTTCAGTGGGAAGAGAGGATCTTTTCTCTGAGTTCTCTGCACTCCATTATGGGCAGCAGCCTATGAATCACTGCCTTGAAGAGAGGGTGACTTACTTTAATTACCCTCAATGAACCCTACATTTGCAGGAATGAGTCATAGCCTAATGCAATTTCATAATAATTATATAAGAAGTATTTTTAAATGCTGCCTTGTAGTTTTGCCTATGTTATTTATTTTCCAGGGTGACTGGAGAAGATGATTCATTTTAAATGAGCCAATATATATAATTTAATAGTAATAATTACTTCTGTTATTTATAGATAGTGAGTGTTCTAGGTTCTATAGAGATACACAATACGATAAAGATCCTGTGCCCAAGGGCATGCAGCACATGCAGACATCAGAGGAATTAAAAATATGGTGGGTGCGACTGGTGCTATGATAAACAGATAGAGCAGCTCTTTGAAGAGTGCTTTTCTTATTTTTTAATCAAGTGCTCCCAGTCATGTATAGAGGTGCTAGTGACCAGGGGAGTGCATGAAGCCAAAAGGCTGACGGTGTAGTTTAAAGTGTGTAAGAACTGGAGTTAGAAACCCCAGGCCTCCTTTCCTCCTCTTTTACCACTGATGAACATAATTTGCCACAGCTGCATTGTTTTGTGGGGGATTATCAGGTTGGTTAAATCATATCTGCTGTAAAGGATTCCAGGGGCTTGCTCTTCAATATCTGGTTGCCACTTGGTACTGGAGCAGCATTTCATTAGACAGTGTTCTGGTAACAATATCTTGCTGTTAGGAGGTGATACATCAATGTACTAGGTATATTTTTGTAAATGCTCACTAGGGATTTTACCTTACTCTTTTGAAAGAAGGTGGAGGAATCATCACACAGCACAGTTGCACATCTGCTTGTGTTGAGAGAGTAGGAACTCCTGGAAAGGAGCCTGCTACCAGGTAGAAAACAGTGGGAAGTTGAGGTGGGTTTTTTTGAGTTGCATAGAGCTAGTTTTAGGCATGTTTGTGTGCTGCAGGGAAGGAGCTCATTTATGAAAAAGGAATTTTCTTTGTTTTCTATCCAGCTCCCCATTGCCTCGGGCTACCTTCCTTGGGTGGTGTCTGCAAGGAACAAGGCTGGGCTTCTTGTTCAGCTGGTGTTTGCTTGCCCAAGAATCTCAGCATAGATGTAGACTTTAGGAAAACTTGTTTAAGAAAATTGGTGTACCTATCACTCTTAACAATAACTTAATTACTTACATGTAACTAAAACTACTGAATATGCTTTCTACTGTCAAAATTAATTGTCCCATTGTGGTTTGAGAGCCCTGTTATCGTAGTGCTCTTTTTAGGGAAAGGAAAATTGAGACCAGAAGTAAAGAAAACAATTGGTACAAACACACTGAAATCTGTGTATAAATCTCTGCATAAAGAAGGGTATCCATATGCTTTCAGTCACAGGCAAATTATCTTAAGCACAAGACCATTCTCTCTCCTGTACAAACAAGCAACTTGCTTTCATTTCTTTCTTGTAAGTCGTTATGATAGTTCATGCTTGAATGTTAGGGGAGTATTTGCTGTAAGAAACCTTTTTGAAGGTGACACTTGAAAGATGCATGAGTCAACAGGTCCATGGAATAAAAGAGCTTTTTCATTTATATGAAGACTATTGCTGCCTGGTGTGTCAATTTTATTTCTAAAAGGATTTGCTGGATCTGAGAGGCTTGAGCTGTGAATCAAAATGCTTAAAGGTATTGTGAAAAACAGTATAGACTACTTTTAAATCTTTCTGTCCACCTGCCTATCATTATCATGAAATGTGTCATCTTTCTTGAAATTAATCAAGAATATATCTGAACCACTAATTACCATGGTTCCTGTGAAATAGACAGCAGAAGAAAACACTGACAGGTTTACAGAACAGTTTGGTCTGTCAGCAACTGCCTTTGGTTGCGGTTCCAGGCTTTTTTCTTTTTGCATTGATTCCTTGAAGATTAAGTCACTGAGCAATGTCTTTTCCTATGCTAAGATCATTGAACACAGTAATATTTGCAGCTCATTATCTCTGGCAAAGGGAATTCTACCGAGCATTAACTGCACTGCATGTTGTGCCATAAGAGTGCAAATGGGACGTAAAAAGCCACTTGGAGAGAATATATAAAACCTTTATTATTGCTGTAAGTTTAATTCGCTTCTGGCATGACCATTTTGGTCAGAAATTGTTTATCTGCAAAGAGGTTTTTTCCTGTCCTTGGAAGTTGCAGACAAGCACATAAATAATTGGCAAAGACCCAATAGTGGTGGCAAAGTTTATTGTTTGTAGTTCCATCTGATACTTAGGGGAAAATCAGTATTACACCATGCTGAAGTATTTCCTTAGTAGTTGAACTCGCTGTGCCCGAAAATAACAGTCGCTGTCAGAGCAAGTGAGAGGTGCTGCCAGTCCCCTTTCCCTCACGATGTCCTGTCTAGATTTGATACGTTAGTTTCTGAGAGTTAACAGCAAGCATGGCAAGAATGATTGTAAGAAAGATACTTGAGACGTCAAATTGAACTGCGTAAACTCAGCCCTACTTTTGAACTGTCTGCTCTGGTAAGGGGGGGCAGCGGCCACTGGCGCCTGTGGCCGGATGACAACTCGTTACACAACAGCAAAACAACAAAGTTGACTCCTGAGGAGCTCAGTGCTTTGTTCTACAAAGGCCGGAGGGAGAGAAGCGGCAGCTCTGCTGCTTCCGTGGAATAGCTCTATTGTTAGATAGACAATGCTTGGACACAAAGCACACATCCCTTCTGAAGCCTCGGGGTGCAACACAGGTCTCCTACTTTCACTCTAGGAAGCGTGTGTGAAGCTTGCAAAAGAGGCGCACGCAACTGGCGAAGGGTAATAGTGCAGAAACGTTGGACTGATAACTAAACAGCATTTTGACAACGTTTCTGAACTTTCTACAGACCCAGGTTATGAAATCTGTGCATGTGAGAGTGGCCAGCCTGCAATGATAAAGCTAGATGCAGTTATTTCTAAAAGAAGTACCTTTTCTCCTTCCTTATTATAATACCAAAAAAAATCTACAAAGGTGGAGATGAACTAGATGGAAGAGGTCTTGAAGCAAAGAAAAGTCACCAATTTTTCTCAGGATATTCCTGAATTATAATTTTCTACTGCAATGATCAAAAAATGCAGCACCTGACAGGAATAGAGGGTATGAAGAGTGAAGTACAGTTGATTCCAAGTGCAATGAATGAAGTGTTTGAAAACTGAGGCCTGAGTATGTTTGTCCATTTCTTTACCTTGGCTGAAGATGGAAGTTAGGTTGGAATACTGATTAATAGATTATGAATGAATATTTTTGTTAGCATAGGCCATGTCACCACTGCCAAATAACATTGTTAAGCAATATTTGCACTGTCAAAATTAGAGGGAGAGGGAAAGACTAAGAGATCTAAAGTATGGGAAAGCAACGTTACTTCATCTAATATGAAGAAACCTGGAAGAAAAGCTTTATTTTCAGTCATCCAGGATTTACAACAAGCTCACCCATATGTTTCAAATTTCAGAGTGAAAATAGGCTTTTTGAAACATCTATGGTTTGTGAAAATGGCTTTCAATATCTGGTTGGGCAGAATTGAAGGACTGGTCTGGATTAATGCACACATGCATTCAATATCATGGATGTGTGAACTGGAGCAGCCTTCTAAAATGCTTTGATGTCTGTCCCTGAGAGCTCGTGAGTCCAAAGCAAAAGGTTTCATGATGGGGAGAAGCTATGACACCAAGGAATAAATCCTCCAGGGTAACCTGCTCTCGTAGCTGCATTTTGGCTTGCACTGCTGCTCTCCTGAGTACCTGGACTTCTTTGTCACAGCCCTGGATCATGCTTGTCCCAAAGAGCTGAACCTATTGCCAAGGTTCTGCCACAGAAGACAGACAGCTGTGCTCAGGGGCGAGCATGAGCAATGTCAGCTGAATCATTAAGCTGAATCATTAATAGAAGTAGGTTTTGTGTTCAGTCAGTAGGATCTGAATTTAAGGTTTCTTCCTAAACACTTAGTTTAAAAAATCTTTGGGGTCTGTCATACTGTTCTGTTCCGAGTTCATCTGGCATCACTCGTTCAGGGTTTGTAATGGCATGTCTTCCCTTGCTCTTTGCTCAGATTGAATGTTTACCTTGACCTCTTACAAGTTATAGAGGGGCTTAAACACTTCCAGTTTTCCTAATAAACTATTTCTGGCATAGAGGTTGGTCCTGAGGTTATAGTAAATAGGGCTGGGCTGTATAAATCCATGGACAATTATGAGTAGCTTTTTTATGGGAACTCTGAGTTCTCCTTCAGAGAAAATTTTTCATTCTCTGATGACTACCTCAGAAGCTGGCAGGTAAAAGGAAAAACAAAAGACATGACATTTCAAAGCATGAAAATTGCTACACCAGGAACATCAAAGATACAAAGAGAACATGGCACTGTGAAGTCATGAATCGTTCTAGTAAAATCAGACTACTCCCTAAACACATGAGGTGATTACTTAACACATTTTCCTATGCTGATAGTTGCAGAATGGAATCTTCCTGGCCAAGTCTGTCAAACTAAAGACAAGTTCCTTGTCTGAAGACATTTTGTCATTTAAAAACCTATCTATTCATAAAACCAAAAATTTAAAAAAGAGTGCTGAGTACTTGTTTGATAAGTTTTGATACTTTCCCTGTTTTCTTAGGACTTGAACTGCACATTACATTTGCATCATATCTTAAGCTGAGGATAATGAAACTGTTTTGGAGTAAAATCTGTTGAGGTAAGTATCAGGATGCTTAGTTTCTCATGTATTACTGTGAAATGCCTAACTAGGACTCGGTGAGCAGCAACCAAATTTTAAGGTGGACCACCTGGTTTTGTTAGTGCCTGCTCTGTTAAAGAATTGTTGTAGCCTGTTGGATCATTTAGATTTTGTTGGGACTTATTTGCTGGTTTGATACAAGGAACATATATGTCAACAGAAAATTTCTCAGGCCTTCTGTCACTTCAGACAGTAGCCAGGGTGTGAACACAAAGTTCTTAGGGGAGAAAGGAAAGTGCTTTATTCTGCTTCTTCATCTGGCCCTTCATGGACTGACAGGAAATCGAAGTACACAACACCTTCTGATAAAGCTCCCCTTATGTTTGGAAGAGGCTAAGAAATAGAAAACTTTAGCCATGATGTGCACCAGTAGTGAAGCAAACACTGGATTTTCCATGTTTGCTAAGGCATTAAAATGCATTGCAAAGCTCAGAGCTGATTTAGCCCATTACAGTACTTCTCTAATGATATTTCCAAGTGGGGTATGAGGCCATCCAATTGCTTTGTCTTGAGCAACAGCATGGGAAAATATTAACTGAGTTTAAATTTTTCACAAGAGGCCCCACAAAGAGTTAATTTTGAGAGCTCTCACTCCTGACATTTCAAAACAACTAAACAAAAATTGTACCTCAGACATGACTAATCCTGAAATCCCTGGAATGATTGGAATATCCCATTGTAGGAGTAAATCATGGGAGATTATCTCTCTCATGTGAGAGGCAAGTCCTAACAGCTACAAAATAAATCCCTCCTGTTCCCTGCGGTTTCTTGTGTAAATTTGTGCTCCAATGGCAAGCAAGGGACTTACAGTGTAGGTGTTGCAGGACTGTTTGGTGCAGTTGTCGGAGAAGCATTTTGATGACAGTGTTCCTATTGGGCAAAGAAACTAGTCTGAATTGTATCCAAAATAACCCAGCAAGAAAACAGCCTGGAACAGAGATTACAAGTTTAATGTCAAAGTTCAATTATTGCAGATTTTTAAGTTTGCATGAAAGGTGCAAAATAAGTAGCCTGTAAGAAGGTCTTTGTCATAGCTTCTTAAAATTTGTAAAACTTGTCACTTGGTCTTGCCAAACACCAACTGTACTTAGTCTGAGGCTGTGTGTCACCCTGTATGCAATGAGTATATAGAGAGCTGCATTGAACCTGTGGTTCAAGTGCCAGGTTCACTGTGCAACATGAAGTTTGAATGGCATCGTGTGTGTGGTACCTGAGATGAACTCTTACATCCTTTCAGCAAAATTCTGCACTTTCCCAGTCAGATTTCTCTGCAGCCCCCACTTAGTCTTGCCAAGACCACAGGAGAGATCTTTGAACTTCTCTTTCACATTGTACCTTTCAGGAAAGAAACTGAAAATATTTTTATAACTACCAGCTTTACACACAGGGCTGGTTTTATAGTGTCTGTAACACATCCAACTTTTGTCTTACTGGATGTTCACCAGATAACACTCCCATTGTGGCTGTGTCTGGACTGTTTTTATGTCTCAGAGGCCTCAAGATGAATGACTCTGTATTTTATTGTAGAATTACAAATCAAATTTTTAAGTATCCTCACGATGTCATCATATTAATCCCACCTGTCAGCTGGTAAATTGGACCTTTTCTTGAACATACTGCTAATTAATAGAGTAATGCTTAAGCAGAATGTCAAAGCAGACCTGACACTAGAGACCCATGAATAAGTGTGAGGCACTCAAGCTTCAAAATAGGTTACAAGAAGAAGAATTTCATTTCTATTCTACTTAGATTTGTATTGATCAATGTCATTCTCAAATGGATCTCTGAACTTAAAGATAGACATGACAGATCAAAAATAATTGCTAGGAGAAGAATTTGGATCAGATATACATGGCATCAAATCCCTTGCTTAGTGCTAACATGATACAATAAATCACATAAAGTCATGGAAAATATCTGTCTGGTTTACAAAATCTGCCTCACAGAGAAGTTACTGTTTTGGCTTTGCACAAGCAATGATTTCCACTGGATTATTTCTTTGCTTAATGAGTCCCAAATGGAAGCAAGGAGCTTGACTTCAGAGTCTTTATATGGACACTCTTGTTTGCCTTAGAGGCTGCTGAATTTAATTACTAGTACATTTTCCTTTTTGCAGTTTGCCCATAGGTATCCTGCTTGCTTTGCCAGTTGCCTGTGAAGGAGTAGCTACATAGTGAAGAGGGACAGCTGTTTGTTCATCCTTTGTGGTAGGCTAGGATCCTGAATTGCTGCTCTTAATTGATCCATTCTGTCAATGCATTGAAATTATAGTGCAGCCTTTTCTAGAGCAGTCTCCAATTTTGAAAAATGCATTTTTATAGCTTAATAGGTCTCCATAAATGTGGATATGTCCTGGCAACTGGCTGCTGTGCTCCAAAAATTACAATCTATCATTCCACTCTATGCGAATGACTGGAAAGTACTGTAGAAATAGAAAGGATAATTGTATTAACTGTAAAATGACAGTGATTAAGATTCCATCCTGGGTTCTGGATCCACTCTTTTAGCAAGAGCTTCCTGTGTGGCTCGAAGAAAATCATTGAAGGTTAAGCTTCTTCATACCCTGGAAGACCTAGCCTTTATTTACTCTGCTCAATCAGAGAAAGTAGGATCTGCAGCATTGTGTACCTTCCATTTTACCAATTCTCTAATAAAAGTGTTTGTTTCAAGAGACTGTTCATATACTGAAGATAAAAACACATATCTACTCCATCAATTAGCAGGAACAGTCAGGCTTGATTTTATTGTCAAAACACAAATTCTGACTTTTCTGTTTCATATGGTTTGAGAGAAGCACAGGGAAGCAAGGAAGGCTGAACCAGGGAAGTTCCTGGCAGTGTGAAGTAGCTTATCAGGAATCTCTCACAGGGTCAGGTGAAAGATTTGGTTAAACATATGTGTAAAAGATTGCATTTTATCTGCCCACAACCTATACTATAGGTAGCTCTAAAACAACTTCAGCGTGTGAACATCTCTGTGCCTGAAACTTGCTCAGGAGCTGTTGCTGTCTGTGTACCTACTTGGAGTGATTACTAGATACTTTGCGAGGAGCAAAGACCTGAAGCTGTCAAAGGAATAGCCAAAGATTCAAACTCTAAGCAAATGCTGGAGCAACTCTTTTGTATTCCATTTCTTATGCAAGATGTAGCTATTGGGTGTCATTTGATAAATTAAGAAAATTATACCTGCTACCATTCACCATAAGTGCATTGTCTTACACCCAGTTGCTTCTTGTAGCACAGTGGCCAACCATGGCCAAAAAGTGACAAACAGTTTGTTAATCTCCTTTCTGAGACATTCAAGACTTGAAAACATTTTTTGGTGTGCTGCTGTGTGTCTGCTGTATGTGAAGTGACTGGACAGGGAAGAGTTTCTGTGAGGCTGTATTTGGGTAACACTAAGCTACAGTTTCTCTTAAGAAGATCCATCAAAGTCCAGAAGGAATTCTCTCTTTAGAAAGCTCTTTTCTTCCCTATCCCATGGTTAGATATAGGAGGTAATCAGAATAAGAGCTGATAAAGTGTGGGGGTTTTGTGTTGGTTTTTTTTTTTTTTTTTTTTTTTTTTAAAACCCTGGAGGAATTTCGTTTGTGCCATTTATTAACATGAATAGCTGCTGAATTATTTTATAAATGTATAATGATGGATTAAATGGATGAGTAAACAACCAGCTTATGCTGTTTCTTCACCTTATGGTTGAGTTTTTTTATTTTTACAATGAATCCAGAATGAGCTGCCAGTCTCCTGTTACAGTTTTGTGGTAAACTGTGTACTGTGTAGGGATTTTTTTTTAAAGAATCAGTGTGAAGTTATCTTAATTTTCTAAATCATTATTACTTTATTGCACCCAGATCACTTGCACCATGTGAAGAAAAGCATTTGCAAATTGTCCGTCAATGCACCAGACTCCTGTCAACTGATTTATGAGTTTATCACAGTCCTTGATAGCTGAGTGGTGTCTTCATTTCTAGTCAAGGACATTATGCTTGGCAAGCACTACTGTTCTGTTATGTTCAGCCAATGGACACTTACCAAACCAGTACAAAATGGAATGGAATATGGAAGTGATGTTTTGAAGTAGAAAGTGCTTGCTAAAAATATCTGACATACATGGGAGCAGGTGTGAAAAAAAACTTGGTCAAATTACATGTTCTGTCATAGATTACTAACAACTTAATGATGAACATAAAGAATAAATACCTCTCTGCAATTCATATATTCTATTAGGATTTCTAAACATCTGTGGCAATGACCGCATGCATACATGGGTTCCTGTAACAACAAATATTTAGGTTTAACTAAAAAACAGGGCTGGATTCCTCAGGCTTTTGCCAAACCTCTTGCAGGTACCACAGGAAAAGTTTTTAAGACTCTTAAGTCAGGTCTTTTGGTGATGCACATCTGGGCAAATCTTTGCTCTATCTTGCTTTTACTTTGTCTTATACTTTTACTGACCTTCACTTAACGTCAGAGGCTTGACTTTCACAAGGTATATTCAAATTTCTGCTTCCATTGCTTTTTATCCCTCAGGGATTACATAGATTGGATACTCTGAGTTGTCAACATAGGATCTGTGATGTCAAGCTTTTGGGAATTAAATGATGTGATACACTGAGATATTGCAATGTCCAGATTTCACTACTTAGATGAATCAGGCGCAATTACATACATGTGAGAACTCGAAGGTATGTATTACTAACTTGGGAATCAGTAATTTTAATTTTATGGTTTCTTTCTTCTTGCAAGTCAGATTTTTCTTTTGTTGAAGGGGAAGTACCCTGTTTCAACCTAGAATTTGTAGCAACTAATTTCTATTCCCCATAATTTTCTTTTGCAACTTCTGGCATCTTTAAGCTACAGTGGATCTCAATTTCTCCAGTTGTAAGATAAATCTAAAGCAATGCGATGGGCACTTGATAGCATAATCTTTATTTTTACTGTTATCTTGCATTGACTAGATCTGTGGAATTCTTTGTACAGATATGGATAATTATCAGCCTCTCTCTTCAAACTTAACACACTCCAGAGCTTCTTCAATGTTCCAGATCTACTGTTTCCTTCATGACAGTTGTAAAGCACAAACAAATGAAATCAGATTAAATCAAAAACCAGTTAAGATTTTTGGTTTGCCATTAGAGAAGAGCCCTGAAGAGCTTTCACAAAACATGTGAGAATGAGTCAATATATTTTGATAATCTTCTTTACCGTATTTGTTTTGGAATTATAAAAAACACTGAATATATTTAAAAGAACACTACAGCTGCCAGAATTTAGTACTAAGTATGTTATGCTATTGGCCTCCAGAAATATTGGATGATGTCTAGGCATTTGATTCTGTGAAAGCCAGCAGGGCCCTACTGTAGCACAAACCCAGTGGAAGCAGGACCTGGACAAAGCTTGTCGGACTCCTTCCTCTCCTGCTGGGGACTTTCACCTGGTACTTCTACCTCACATAACCTGTCTCATGTGGGATTTTGCAAGAGATTCTCAAAAGAGACCTTTCAGCCACCACAGCCACTGACTGAATTTTTGCTGTTTTCATAGGATTGCTGTAGTCTTAACAATATGTGCCTAAAAATAGTAATAAAAACAATAACAGTATTATTCTGTGCATGTGCCATCAACTCTAAGGACTTGAAAGCCTGGCACCTATTGTGCTGACTTAGTGATTGTTATAATGATTTGAGTTAGAAAAGAAAAATTGTAGTTCCTTTGATACTTCAGGGAACAAAGGCATGCTTTTCATCCTTGAGTTTACTTGCAAGTCTGAAGGACTTGCAAAGTCTCACTGAACAGTGAGAGGACTTGGCACTATCAGTTGGAGAGGGGAAAGGGAAAAACCCAACAGCTTTTATTTCCATAAGTAAATATGGTTTCTTTTCATTAATTCCCCTCTAAGTGTTGAGCCATGTTCAGTAGCACTGCATCACTTTAGAAGTGGTTGATGCAACAGGAGGTATCTTCCAACTCTTCTCCACCCACAAAAATATTATCAAGAAAGGTCCTTCTAATATGCATGCCTCAGGAAATAAACATTTATGTTCCCTAATGTTAGAAATGTTCCTACTAGTACTGCCATGTTCTTCTTTCCTCTGTCTTTATTTGGACGTTTTCCACTTGTTCTTCTTATGGTTTCTGGTTCCTGCAAGGAAGGGCTTTATCATGGCCCTTCAACTGAACCTGTGAGACACCTTCAAATCTCAGCATTCTGCAGCTCATGGGTCATGCCAGCATCCATCTGAACTGAGAGTTACTCTCACTGCAGGGCAGACCAGAAGTGTGCTGGTGAAACATGGCAAGATGAATATCACTGGCTATGAAGCCCCAAACAGTTAGAGGATGTAAGTGGAAATAGTTGAGCTGAAGGTTGAAGCTCAGTTGTTGCAGAATATAGCCAGACTCACCAATCAACTTGTTTCAGAACACTGGGCTCCATTCTTATAGCTGAAAAATAGTTAATCAAAGAAGCATTTTCTGTTTTCTAGAAATGAAAGGGAACTGTAATATCAGCAAATTCAGTGTCCTTATTAAAAGCAGAATGCCATTACTTTGAGAAGAATACATAAACTATGATGTTGACTTTTTTTGAAAATAGTGACAAAAATTTTTATTGCTACTGGCTTTCTGTCTGTTACTGCATTTTCTTACTATTGCTTCAAGGTTTTATTGCTTAAGGTATGGATAACTGGTCATGCAGATAACAGATCTATTGCTGATCTTGGGAAGAATATCACAGAGCGAAGATCAAGTAGGTTGTGTAATCATATCAACACAGAATTATTTCAATTAATCACTGAGGGAATATACTCTAGAGCTTTTAAAGTCAAAGATGTGTCATTTTCAATAACTACGCCATGCAATTTGTTACTACTTTAGAGCATGCAGTCTATATAGACAATAACAGATTGGAATCACTGGAGTATTTTGTTTACCTTCATTTGGCTGCTTCTGCTGAGTCTGAATGTGTCTCACCAATATTTAGCCACTAGACATGGAAGGAACAGTTCTTTGATGTGTATGTTCTGAGCACATGATAAGACCAAGTTCTTTAGCATACCAACTTCGTAAATTAAAAGCATTGGTGAGTCTTCTGGACATCAGCCATGGGGGAGATACTCTACACTGGGCTGCTATCCCCTCAGGTAACAGTAAAAAGTATAGCAGCATTTAGCTGTGTTTGTGTATACACTCGTATAACTTGCATACCAACTTCCTGAATTCTTGGGTTAAAGATTCCAAAAGGGCCCCAGCTCAGATGCTGTTTATTCTTAATATTTTAGTAGTGATTTTCAACACAGAGAGATTAAGGTATGATGATCTATTTATTGCCATTCTTAGGAGAGATCTAACTTTTGGACAGAAAACAGAGGGAAATAATACTATACCAAGGCTTTTTTCCACCTTATCTCAGTTTCTAAAATTAATTTGACCACTTACTATGACAGTCTGAATATGTTTATTACCAATTAAAATAATAAATATTTGACTTCAATATGAATATTTTAATTACATTCCTTTCAAGATCCTCAAAAGCAGAGAATGTTGATTTGCACTGGGCTCTTCTTAAGTGTTTATCTTCCATCTAGTGTTTGTATTCAAGTATCTCAGAAGGAGAACATACGAGAATAAGGTTACTTCTTATTAATCTTGCTTCAAAGCATTTTGAAAAATAATGTCATGCTGCACCGGACAGTTTCCTGATCCCGATCACTGAGAAGTGTTAGTGTCATTCTATCCTAAGAACAGAATTTGTGGTAAAAGATATTGTGGAACCTCTCCAGCAGCAGCTGCTGTCCTGCACTGAGGCTGGACATCACTTCAGCTGGCTTCACAGCCTGCAGCCGCCTGACATCCAGTTCCTTGTCTTTACAGGATGGATGCACAAGGACTCTTCTTTTTGCTGAGATCTATTATTAAATTCATGGGTAGTCTTCCATTTCCCTTCTAGATGTGTGAAATCATAGAACCATAAAATGGTTTAGGTTGGAAGGGACCTTAAAAATCACTCAGTTACAACTCCTCTGCCATGGGCAGGGACACCTCCAACCAGAACAGGTTGCTCAAAGTCCCATCCAGCCTAACTTTTAACATCTGCCGGGATAGGGCAATCATTTCTTCCTTCCTTCCCTTGCGTGTTTATTCAGAAAAGGAAACCAACACTTAGGCTGTGTTAATAAAAACACCTCATCCTGGACACCGAAATCTCCCTGTGACACCCCCCCTCCCCCCCGCGCGTGATGCCGTGGTACCGGGTTGCCTGGGGAAGGGGGAGAGGATGCAATCACTACAGCGGGCAGCAGGGGGCGGGACAAAATCGCCCACCACCATGCGGAGAGGGACGGGGAATACGGCGACAATGCGGGGGCAGTTCGCTTTCCAGGTCCAGTGTGACCCTGAGTTCATAAACGATGTCAAATAAGACGACCTTTTTTTTATTAGTGCTGCAGAGCGATCTGACGAAAGGATCCACAGGAGATGTTGCTAAACGATCTCCCCTACATTTCTGTGACCTTCACGAAATTGTATTGTCAGAATAAACGCAGAAAAAAATTTTTTTTTCAATCTTCCCTGCAGAAACTGGAGTCTCTTTTTCATTGCCCGACTTCTTCTGCTTTTCATCCTCTTTGAGGAACGCTTGATCATGTCTCTTCAAATGAGGTTTGTCTCTTTATTTTCCAAGTATGTCATCACTGGGTGCCAACTTCCCAAAGAGCATCCCACAGCAATTTGGATTACTGTCGCAGTGATGAGTAAGACCAGGAGAGAAAGCACAAGGCTGAAAAATATCTGTAGAACAGTAAAAAAATACAAGTTTATAGGCATTAATGAGCCAAAATCATGTAGAGTAGTGAAAGATCTACCATATGCTGTAAAGAACCTTCTTTTAACAGTTGCTATGAATTATAGAAATATACAAAAAAACCAAATAAACAGATATTCATAAAATGCTGTTAAAAGGTTCTATGGGGCAAAAACCTTGTTCTGAGTGACTTTTTCTTCCTTGCAGTGTTGGAGTTCACCATATGCCAAGACTCGGAGCCAGCAAGTATCAGGTCTCTGCGGGGCAAGGTGCCAGGCCTGCAGAGATTTCCCAAGACCAGCTTGGGGGGATACAGGCAAGCTGCCCACTCCTACCCAGTGCTGACAGCAGTCTCTGTCCCCCAGGGGCCAGCCAGGCCAGCCACAGGGCACTTTGGCACCAGAGTAGAGCTGTCTCAGTGCCATAAAGGATTGGGGTCACTGGTTCTGGTTATGGCCTGGATGAAATCCTAAGCCTACAGTGGCCAAGGAGTTGGAGGGCTGGGGGTTACTGCAATGTCACGTTTGTGGTATCATGGTAACTTACACAAGGTTTAGCCTCCAAGGCAGTAATTGTGACAGGAATATGCTGTAGTATCCCAAAAAGGAGGACATCACACAGCAAATTTAAGAAGACCTTATTGTAATTTACTAGGCCCTCAATTCATATTTTGCTGGGGAAAATAAAAGATTAGAGCTTGTTTGCTGCCAAGTAAGACAAAACCTAGTGGCTGCCTATGAGCTTGACTTTTAAGAGAGCAAGCAACAATGTGATATTGTTCCTGTGCTGTAGTGACTTTTAGTCCTGCCTGATAATGGAGAGGCCAAGTCCATTTGATCTAGCTGATGTAGCCTGACACTCTAAGTTTATATTTTCTTTGCAGAACACATTACTTTGCTTCATCTCATTGCCACATATATCTCTGTCCTCCTAAACAGTTTCTTCTTGGCTGTTTATTGAGTTCAGAAATGCTATCCTTATTGCTTTATGACCTGAAATATCAACTCTTGTCCTCTATCTGATCTTTTTCCTCATTCTTTCTCTTCACCAAATGGAAGTGAGAGGTCACAACCTGCTTGTAGACTCTCACTGCTGAAGTTCTTAATTTAAAAAAGACACATGCAGAAAAATGCAGACAAACTGACTGGCAGATGATTGGACCCAGAGCTTTGAGTGGCATTACTGGAGTTTGCTCCTCTTTTTTTACAGGCACTTGTCAGATGAGATTTAAGACCACCTCTTGAACTCAGAGCATTCCAGGACATTTCAAGGTACTTACAACCCCATAAGATTTCCCTATGAGAAATAAAGCCACAGGTCATATCCTTCCTAGCTTGGAAGATGCAGCTTCCACCCACAAAAAAACCTGAAAGAACAAAAGTCATAGAAGGCTAGGCTAAAGTCTTTCCTGCTGCTGATACCCAGAGGCTTAAGTGAGAAGTCTGGCTGGAAGTTTTTCAGAAGAGCAGAGGAGTCTTCTGAAATGGGGAGAGCCTGGAAGCACAAGAATTGTTTTTGGCACACCTCTCTGTAAACTACACCCATACTTTTTACTGTTGCTGAGATGAAACTGGAGATGGAGACCTGCTCCCTTCGACTGAGAGCAGCTGGTAGGAACCATGGTAGCAACACCGGGGCTGGCTGGTGGTTACTGGTGTGTGTCCGTGCTGGAGTCAGCATCAATGCTTGCAAGCTGCAAAAACAACCTTATTATTGCTTATTGTTGCTGTTGTTATTGACTAGGTTAAGAAAATGGGATGCATCCATGGCTATGCTTAAAAGCCTTAACAATTTTTATAATTTACCGTTCTTGATGACAGGATTCATTTTCAAAGGAATCTACATGGTTGCCAGATTTTGAAAATATTAGAAATTATTTCCCAGAAAGATTCCATTTCAATTCTGATTAGTTAAAGGTGACATGTCATAAATTGTGTTCCAGTTGTGTTAATAAACATAATATTAACAGGTACTGTGGCAGAAGACACAGCTTTACCCAGTGATTCAATTTGTGATTATGCCACACTGTTTTATGATGGCATGATACTATGTACTGAACAGGAACTTACATGGTTTTAATTATCCTGATGACACAGCCAGCTTTATAAAATTTGCTACAAGTCCTCATTAAAGATACAGGTATAGTTTGTATTAGGCACAGGAAAATTACTTTAAAAAAATAATGGCCCCTTTGGTATCCATCATTAATCATATGTTGTTTGGATGAAATAAAATGATCACGTATTATTTATGATTGCAAAAGCAGCTGTTTTTCAATTTTCCCAAGTGGACAGAACAGTTTCTTTCTGTTCCCCTGCTCAGCTCAAGACCAGTGATCCCATCTCTGCAGGTGACAGGTTGACTGCCAAACTCATGGCTTGACAGTGCACAGCTTTTCTTGTCAACCTGTACTACAGTAAGTGTAGTTAAGTGCTGGAACAGTACAGACAGTTTACCTTATAGCCAAGAAAGGTTCAATCTCAGTCTCTGGAGACTCCATGAACAGCTGGGATACATCAAGAATGGTGTAGCTTGGTCTTCAGATAAAAGTAATTTTTGGAGTCCTGGCCCTTTTTATATTCTGTGCTATTAGTGGGCTTATTGTACAATAATATTTTTATGTGCATCAAAAATTTTTAAGTATAATAAAAATAGTTTTTACTTAAGCATGTAATTTACCACCAGACATTGAATTTTTAGTGGGAAATGTTACTTTTTGGTTTTTAGTATGATCCTGTTTTAATTAGTAACTAAATGTAATATTCCATTCATTCGCACCTTTAGGTCCACTCACCTCAAGCTTTGCCTGTGGAGAGCTTTCCAAGGCTCTACCTGCAGACACTGATTTTTTCCGTCATCCTTTTTCTCTGTTGTTAAATCTTTACATGCAGAAGCTGTATGCAAATACAGAGTATTGGCCATGATGTAGTTACAGTGTTGTATACAAATAAATCACTTTAAGCTATACTGCACCATAGCGAAGAATTTCCAAAGTACACCTGGAACACAAGAATAATGAAATTTCAAGATAATTTAATGAGGCTTTAACTTGGAGAGACAGGTAGCAGAAATATCTATAATGCAGGAGCAAAGCTTTAGTTTCCTGAATCCTAAAATAGATTCACTGATTTAATGGATGTTCTTCTGAATATATGTCAAATAAATGGCATGCTTGTTTTTACATTTCCTTCTTTGCTGTTTGCCTCATATAGTTTTCTTATCTTCATCTATTATTTGGCTTTTGTTCTCCTTTTATGAGTTACTCTAATGATCCCTATTATACTGGTTCACAAAAGTTCACTTGTAAAAAATTCTGTGTTTATTTACTTTGTGCAACTTTCTTATTATAACCTTTCTGAATGTACTGTACATTTCTGATTACAGGGGTTTGAGCAACCTTCAGAATACCTGGGTGACAAAGCACATGTACATATCTGGGATTACATACACACACACAGTTTTACAATGTTCTTTTAAATCCTGATTACACATCCAGCTACTCAAGTATTTTAGCTTTTTCTTCTTTTTGTAGTTATGCCTTTTGAACAGGATCTTGAATAGTGCCATATTGCCTCTTTTGTTCACTATGATACTGGTTTCTAGAGAAATCCTATGTAGCACTATTGCATTTGCTAATTTAATGAATCTGCTGAAGTTTTACCGTAGACAGAGGAATAGAGAAGTTGTGGATGGCTCACAGCTGGTAGTGTTCAAGGACAGACTGGACAGGGGTTTGAGCAACCTCTTCTAGTGGGAAGTGTCCCTGCCCATTGCAGAGTGGTTGGAAACTGATGATCTTTGAGGTTCCTTCCAAACCACACCATTCTATGATTCTGTGGTTCTCACCCTGATCTACATAGTTCAAGACATGTTGCCTTGCATCCTTAGTAGTGAGTATCCTTTGTTCTTCCACTCCATAAGAAAAATGCTTTTTTATGTGGTACGATCATGTATGGCATATATATGGTCCAAAAATTTGTATTGAATTCCTCCAGGATGGCTGAATCAGGAGTAAGTAAAATATTTTGCCTATATTTAATGGATGCCATGTGTTACATGTCATAACACTTATAAATTATTGATAAACTACAATATCACATGCAGAATTTATTTCATAAATGGACATATATTGTTTTATTTCATAAAGTGGTTGCATGGCTCTAAATTACTGGTGAAATCCTCAGTCCCTGCTTCTCTCTTGCACTGCACCAGAGAGATAGGGCTTCTTTTTTTTAATTGTATGTCAAAAGTTTCCTCTAGCAGACTAGAAGGATGCTGCAGTTTGTAGTAAACAGAAGCAAGTGAGCAGAAATCTCCTCTCAGTTTTTATTGCCTGTGTATGGGTGACACTGTGGGAGGGCTGGGGTTTGTCAGCACAAAATGCTCAGCCTGTAAAAGTCCTATGTTTGCCTTTGAGTCATTTACATTTACAAGCATCAGCTTCTGCAGTTTTAGATTCAGAGACATGCAAACAGTAGTTAAGCTGTTGATAAAGTTCAACAACTTTACATTATATTTGGCTTTAACTATCTATTACACCTTACATAACTTCTACCTTTTGCTGTTGTCTGTGGACAACAGGGTGTCTGGACCACAGATCAGAGGTCTGCATTGAAATGGCCAATAATATATGATTGATTTTTTTTTATGTTAGATTCTTCAGTTTTCACTTCTCATCTATTATTCCATTTTTGTATTCAGTTAAATCCTCTCTTTTGTCCCCTTCAAATTCAAGTGGTTTCAAAAGATCTCTGCTTCGCTGTGCCACCACTTCAGCATAACACCAGCATCATTTAACTCATACATGAATAGTCACAGCCTTCACAGAAGAAAGGATGGCAGAAGTCAAAAGAAGGAATGAGCTGCCACCTCTCCCAGGTCACCTGCCTGCGCTTGAGGAGGTAAGGAAAAAATTCCTGTGTGAGCTGTTTTTCAAACCTAGCACAGCAAATATATCCAGATGATAATGCAGTATAAGTCATTGCAAAGGTTTGTCCTCTTAGGTCATAAATATGATGCTGCCACTTTTAAAATCCACCTGCAGGCAACACCTGGCAATTAAAACGCTTCTCTCCTGCTTCCTCATACAGCTTCTTTGTAATGCCCAGAGATCTCTCCCTCCTGTCCTACTGTAAAGTGGCAAGAGCTTCCCTAAAGCTGGCACTGGGGCAGGTGGCTGTGTGGGGCCCTGCAGTCAGAGCCCAAAGGGGCTGGTTCAGTGAGGCTGCTGGCTTCAGAGAAACCCATGGGATGCAGGAAATGCATCTTCTGATAGTTTCTTTCACCCATGTACATTAGCTCTCGCTCTGCTGGTTATTTTGCAGCTAGTACAGTTATCTCACTGCCAGCCTCCCAAACCTTGTCTCCTCCATGTATTTTGGCAAGCTGATGGGGATTTAAACAATATTTGACTTGGAGGTACTACAAGGCAAACACACAAACCATCAAAGGAATGTTTCATAATAATAGGTTAACAAGATTCTTTTCTTTGACATTTAACTGGAAGAAAAAAATAAAAGAGAGAAAAAAAATTTAAGAGCCCTATGATTTTCAGCATGCAGGACACCCTGGCTTTCTATCATTGTGAATCTGTTTTCCCATGTTGAATGGGGAAAGTTGCCTTGGGAGTAATAAGCAGGTCTTGTGGGACTGCAGCATGCTCCTGCAGTCATTTGCAAAACTATTTGGCCAGGAAAAGGATGTCAGCCAAGATCCTGGAGTATCTCATTTCATAGGACACCTTGTGGGCAATGGCATTATTTTCTTTTTGCAAAAATGATCTGATGAGTAGTTTGCAGCATTGCGAGTGGTGCTTCGGGGAGAAACTATCCTACACAAGTGGAAATCTCCATATGCTGTAGTATCCCAAAAAGGAGGACATCACACAGCAAATTTAAGAAGACCATATGCTCAACCTGATTACTTACCAGACCTAATATCAAACTTCATGAGAATCAAGTTTGTGGGATGCTATTTCCTGAGGAGAGGTCATTGCTTATCTCTATCTCATCACTTTGAGCTATTTATAGGTATTTAATCACTCAAGCACTTAGGGCAAAGCCTTCTTGGAAAACCTATTTCAGAGTGGGTTACCTGAGGTAAGTCTCATTTAGTTTGACAAACCTCAAAAACAGCACTGGAGATTACTTGTGGGTGGGAGGGACACCTACAGGGATGACATGACAAATGTGCCCTGTAGACGCCCCAAATAAGGGTAAAGGAGGTTATGGGGAACATTTTGAGCTTTTACAGAGCCCTGTCTCTGATTGGATAACCACATTGAACTGCTGCTCTTCCTCGTGATCATTTTACTAATCTGGATACCAAGACCATATGTGAAAGAATGTTTCTCCAGTGCATATGCAACAGAATGCAAAAAGTTCTGAAAGCCTGAGTGACAAAGCCTGCCCTCCCTGGGATGATACACAATATGAAGTGAATACATTGAGATTGGAAGGTGGAACAGTATTCAGTACCAAGTGCAGACCAAACATCGCCAAATGAAAAGCAAGCAGTGCAGTGGACAGGGCTGAAATAGACTGGATTTTGATTTTAAAAGTGTCAGTCTTGTAACAGAACCTGGAATTAGCACCCATGGGGTTGTGCAAAGTCATGGGTAATCTTAGCATCTGTTGTTGTGTGTGTTGGTGGAAAAAAAGTGAGTCTGAGGGCATAAAGTATAATGCATATTCTTTACTGCATAGATGCAGGGATTAGCTATAGTGATACTTTCTTCTTACCTGACCCACTGTTCAAAAAATAAAGAATTTTTACCTTGCTTTCATGACTACAAAACTTTATTTAACTTACTAGTGTCTATATTTTTTCATCAGAGGCCCTATGATATGGTATTAGTTTTTACACTGTATTATTTCAAAATCAGATTTTGCTGTTTTCAAGAAAGGTAATTTCAAATGGGAGAATTAATGACTGCAAATATCTAATTCTAGCTTATCAAATATTGGGAAATGTATAGGCTTGAAAAATCAAATCTCTTCACTAAGTAAGGTTCCAAGCTTTATTATTATTGTTTGTTAGAGTTTGAATCAGCAGTATTTTCAATACTTGTACACAAATACCTTCCACTTTCATGCCAATATTTGGTGACAGTTTTTCTTTCCAGTTAGAAGCAGAAGCCACTGCAGGACAATTAGCTAATATATTCATCACAACATTGGAGCCAGAGGAATAATAGAAGTGGAGATTTTGCAATCCAAATGTTACAAGAAAGCACACATTGGGCAACTGTGGAGCTGCCTAAAACTACATTACTTAGATTGTTGGCAAAGGTCAAATCTTTTACATACTGTGTTAAAGACTCCTGCTTCCGGACAGGGCTCTGAGGTAAAAACACATAGGTGTCTACTTTCCAAACTGCACAATACTCAGCTTTTTTATCACCTGAGTGTCAGCTAACACCCAGGCCTGGCCTTCTTTTCATGCCAGCAATTCAGAGAGACAAGTCCCTCAACAGCTAGTCTTGAGCACTAATTTAGGGCACTGCTTTGTGAGTGAAAACTGGAGCCATATGGATCATTTTTCCTGCCTGATCTGTCTGTACCCAGAGTCTTGGTTCAATTACCAGCATTGTTGCCATATTCTTACTAACAAAAATGAATAGGTAGTAAAACACCGTCTTCAAGTTTGATAAAGTCATTTGTTACTAAATCTTAATCATGTGCTATGTGATGACCCTTCATTGACTCTTTGATCTCAGACAAGTCTGAAAGACAGTGAGTCTCATGTATTTAGGTAAGAGTCATCGTGTTTTCTCAACAGAATATATAGTAGATTTTAAGAGAAATCTAGAAAAGACAGACGAGTTCTTCAAGATTTCTATGATTATTTTAACTCTTTTGGGTCTCAGTGCTTCATTGAAGTCCTCTTGAAACACAAGAGAGAACATTATTTCCTGCAGAAGGAGTTAGTGGGGAAATATGAAGAAACTTTGTCAAAGGGTCAGTTTTAACATTTTCATAAGTCTGAGCATGATTCACCAAGTTTATGTCTCTTCTTGAATGGGTGTGGGGTCAATGCTTAGTAACCAGAGAAAGGAAGCATCCAGCACACTACTTATCTTTTC
This sequence comes from Turnix velox, assembly GCA_013400935.1. Lineage (NCBI taxonomy): Eukaryota > Metazoa > Chordata > Aves > Charadriiformes > Turnicidae > Turnix > Turnix velox. The sequence goes on from VZTY01015157.1 coordinate 505,287, forward strand.
ATCTTCCTTTATCAGTAGACAATTTAAGCTAACACAAAAAAAAATAATCTTCTTTCTCTTAAAAAAAGAAAAAAGAAAAAATTTGCTGCTACAGTGTTTGATTTAACCTATGGCCACTTGTTTAGCCACTGTAACCAGGAAATCAGAAATGAGTACAAACCTAGTTAAGACTGAGTGTCATACCCTGAGCAACAGCTTCCCTGAATGACCCTGTGATGGAAGCTATTAGACTTGGGTACCTTAAGTCATTAAGGATGTTGCATTTATAGCCTGATTGGGAGTAAATGCAGAGCTAAGCATTAATCAGACCAGATGTATTATGAAATCCACTGCTATTATAGCAGAAGATTACAAGGTGAGTTTACTGCAAGGTTCATTTTTCCCATTGACAGTGCTTGAGATGGTGGAAGATAAAATGAAATTATTTTCATCTTGATGCAGAGCACAGCTTAAGTAGTATCTTCATCCCTTACTTTGCAGATAAAAATACACATCATTGTACTGAGAATGCTGCTCGTAAGGGTGCAAGTGCTTCACAGAGAGAGAACTTCTGCAGTGTATGTGTTAAAACAGGTTCAAGCCTAGGGTCATGACAGGGGAACTGTGAGCAACATGTTATGAAGAGATGTCCTATTTACCAACTAAAGCAGTGAACTGGAGTCACAATTCTGGAGGGGCATCCTTGCCTGTGTTGAACCATCACATGCAGAAGGTTAAATGAGCTACTCCTGTCCTTGTTTTGCACAATCAGAATCAAGTTCATATTATATCTTACCTCCCAATAATAAACTAATATTAGCATTTCAGCATGAGAGTTCGCTGACAGTGATCTGACTTTATACAAATCCATTTGAAGGAGACCGACAAAAAAGCCTGAGCTATCCTGTTTGTTATTCTCAAGATCTGTGTTCCCCTGAGACTTCCTAGAGGGCATTATGAATGTTACATGGTGTGAACACTTTGATCTGCCAGTACAAGTCCTCAGAGCTGACAACAGCTGCCTCTCATCTTCCCTTAGTTCTTCTCTATGATTTCATGATTGAGAACTTCTCAGAGATGAAAAGGGAAAATAAAATCAATAAAGGAGAGAGCAGCTAATTTAAACATCTCCAAACTACAGCTAGATTTTGATGGTTTAATGCATGGGAAACAAATGCACACTGATGTCTCATCTATCTTTTGTGGTTAGTCTTGTTGTGATGTCCAAGAAAGTTGTTTTATTCTCTGGGAGAAGACTGTCTGTTCCTGGCGTAGGGACAAGTGACTCAGGTATGATTCATTGGTTCAGGAGAACACAATGGCAGCCAAGCAGTGTCCTTGATGGTGACACAAGTTCTTTCTGCAGCTCAGGCAGTGGAAATTTCAGCAAGCAAGCCTTTTCCTGAGTGCTGCAGTGTGGTACAGATGTGTTTTACCACAGATGTGGTAAAACAAAGGAAGCCCCAAGGGCATAAAACATGTCAATAGGTCCTCGAAGAGCTGACCACACAAGGTGCCTTTCCTGGTCTTGCTTTGGCTCAATGAAGTTGACATTTCTGCAGGCTGACTGGCTTTGCCCTTAGTATCATTTTTCTTCCCGAGCTTCATTTACCACAGCAGACAGTGCCATAGCCCTCACATCCATCACACCTAGTGGAACATGGCTCCCACCCACTTCCTAGTGCATCCCACGGCTGGGCTATGGAAATGAGGAATGATGCTCCCCACAGCGGCAGTCACAGAGGCCACAACAACCATTCATCACTATTGGCACTGTTGCAGAAAGCACCCAGTACAATCCTTTCATGAAGAAGATCAAATTATCCTAGGGCTGTTCTCCTAGAACACAGTTAAATATGTTTAAAATAGCTGGCATTTAATTCAATGAGTAGTCTCAGTGTCTACTATGAACTGTTTAAAGAGCAGAACATCACACAAGAATTTCCGGCTCTGGTTGTTCCTCATGCAGGCTGTTCCTGTTAGGTCCTTTTCCTCTGAGTTTAAAGGCTTGCCTTCTCACTTACTATACTTCATGGATTTGATACTATTCTAATCTTCTTCCTGCTGTCTGTAAAGTATCTAGAGACTACGATTGTATTAGAAACTGACAATCATTTGAGGAGAGCTGAAGTTAAACCCTTCACACAGATGAGATCAGAAATTATTAATGCTCTCCCTGCAGATGGGATCACTGGCAAAAAGAGCAAGGAACTGATTTTCCTGATGCCACATGCGGAGGCCTTGTGAAACTGCTGGGGAAAGAAGAAGTTAGCAAGTGACAACTGCAGATGTATTTTCCTTCTTGTCATGCTGAGGGTCACACACACACAGCTAGTATGTGAACTCAAAAGAGGAAAGATTAAAGATAGCCTCTCTGCTGATCTGAGATGCCATCAGCTGATCTGAGGCTACAGTAACTCATGTGAGACTTCATGCTGCCCTGTGAGCTGTCTTCAGGATACCAGCACATCGCATACTTCTTCCCTCTCATTGTCCCTTTGGAATGCCACTTGCCTCTTGTACAAATGAGGATTCCTGCTCCCTAGGTCTGGTAGGACACCTGGGGCACTGTGCAACACAGCCCAAGGCTGACAGAGAGACATCTCTGGTGTTGCTGTGGTGTGTCAGAATGATTCTTTGCAGAGAATCCTTCATTTTGCCAGTTATCATTCTTCTCTGCTGCGGATGTGAAAAAAAAAATGTTCACCTGTAACCAAATTCTAATTCTAGCAGTGAAGAGTATGATTTTGCCAAGTTTCTCCTCTAAGGGTTTTCACTTGCCTCAGTATTTCATAGGGGTCAAATGTGGCCCACTGTCCTTAGAGATGAAGGGGTGAACATTCTGGATTTGAGTCTCTGCTAACCTAGCTTGAAAGTCTTTTTCAGTGAAAATTGTGGAGAAATGAGAATTGTGGTATATATAGTTTATCTGGATTTTAGGGACAGTATAGATACGGTAGAATAACAATAGCTTAAAGCCACACTGAAGGGGCATTGTTTATCAAAAATCATTAAAATGGTGGATGATTAAATTGGTTGATGCAAGGGATACAGCAAGCAGTCAGCAATGGGACTTGCATCAAGCATGGTTCCCCTTAGATTAACATAGAATCATAGAATAGTTCAGGTTGGAAGGGAACATGTGTTTGGACTCAATCTGAAAGGTCCCTTCCAACCTAGGCAATTCTATAACCACAACAGTTCTATGTAGCTATTAGCAAGCTGTGAGAAAAATATCATTCAGCTATGGCCAAATGGGAAACTGGTGCAAGGCACTAATAAAATATTACTGAATCCAAGTTTCAAAGGTAGAAAAATATGTATGAAATTCTGCATTTGTGTAAGAGGCGTACAAGAAAACTACATAGCTACACTACAGAGTCCTTCTTCCACCTCAAAAATGGCTTTGGTAATGGCCTGTGAAATGCTTCAGGTGAGATGCACAAGAAGACCTACCAAACTCACTGGACTTATTAGGCCAGTGTTGTTGACCTTCAAATCTAAAACTACACCCTCAGGTATCATTAGTTTGGGAAACACATGAAGTCACTTGTGCTTCCATGACTAGTATCTCTTGTGTGTCCAAGCTTACTCCACATTCAACAGGATGGATAAAAGTTCTCCAACCTGGCTTCATATGATTTAGCAGATGTCATTGCCACAGTGCAGTGCTGTGCAGAAACACCAGCCCAGGACCCTGAGGCTGTGGAGTCTTCTTGGCCTGATGTTGCAGGCACACAAAATAATCAGGGCAAAATGCTGCACTGCAATTGCCCCCAGAGCACAAGCTGGCTTAGCCACAGTCTGCTCAGAGAATAGCAGCAGACAACTTACATGAGCCCTGTACACGAGCATCTGCTGCAAAACCTGAGCAAGGCTGATGATGGGCTTTACAGCACTGTGCAGTGGGGTCCCCACCTCAGGCCCATGCAGAAGGAGTTTCACAAGCAAGATGAATCTTCTCTGCCCTTTTTTGCCCATATGACCTGAAAATCAATGTCAGATACGGGCAAAACAGGAAAGATAGTGACTGTTTCCACCTATTGAGAAATTGCTTCATGCATCCACTTGTTAGGATGAGCAATGTCTAAGTCCTTCCTTGGTGAAAAAGATCCTGAACCTCATCCAGCCTCCAGAAAACAGCCCCAAGCACAGAATGACCACATGGTAGGGCCTATTGGCTCTCCTGTGCAATGTAGCATTAAATAATTACACAGAGTAGGAATTTAAAAGATTCATTCTTGGAGCTTACTGTGCATCTAGAAAAGTTCTGAATGTGCTACAGCACCACTTTCTAAGTCATGATACTAGACTCATCCATAAAACCTACCCCATCCGGTGCCTAGGATTCCTAACTCAGCTGCACTCCTGGCTTACATAGAGAGCAGAGAAAACCTCCTTTCCCAGACTCTGGTTCCCATGTAGATCTGAACACCCTGGGTTGGGACGTGGCGTAGAAGTTACTTTTGAATCCCTTAGTATGGATTTGCCTAACCTTCTTAGCAAATTGTCAAATGAAGGAAAGGAAAAAAGATCTTGTGACTGAAGCAGAGAGCTGGCATTCATGAGCTTGGGGCTCTATTCAGCTGTCCCCTGGGCTTCCTGCCTGACCGTGGGCAAATTGCAATCTCTCTACGCCAAAGTTTCCTCCTCTGTAATATGCAGATAAGGGTGCCTACTTCACAGGATTTGTATGAAGCTAAATTCATTATAAAATTCCCATGTTTTCAGGATTTTTTGTTCTGAGAGCTGCACAAAGAATTATTTTAATCATTATTGCTAACTCATGATGAATGCACTTCAGTTTGGAATGTGCTTGCTCTCACTTGTTTGTTTATAACTCCGTGGTATAATAAATAATTCTGTAGATGCAATCTCTTCATCTTGTTCCCCAGCCCTCTGCTCACCCCACATGAACCTTCAGTTATACTGGCAGTCCTAGACTAGAGCTTAAGGGTTAGCTTGGGCTACCACATTCTCCCATGGTGTTTATAATCAGTAGGATCATCTCTAAGCATTGCCTGCCTCAGCACAGCATTATACTGCCATGGTTCCCAGGCAGTAGCATTTGAGAGGAGAGATAGGAGCATATCTCTGATGAGTCAGAAGTGGTCTATATCCCTCCATTGACAATGACTTTGCTCAAGGGCTTATGCTTATGAAGATCCTATATCAGTGGTGGTAACTGTCATTACTTCCTCCTGCGTTGCCCTCATTATTATATTCTTGAAACTATCTGTTCAGTTTTTCCCTCCTTCTCCCATTATAACACTGCGACAATTTTTTGTTTCTTCTTTCCCCCTTTTTATTCTGTCACTCTCCCCAGCTTGTCCCAAATAGTTTAATTTTTCCCTTCCTCTTGTGTATCCTTCATCCTTTCTCCCTTCAACATAGCAAAATGGGCAGATCTTTGAAACCTCAAAATCCAAGATTGTCTAGAATCCAAACATTTAAACGTGCATGCAACTTGTAACTTCATTATCACACGGCCTTAACATTTTTAAATTATTTTGTCAGTTTTTTCCTGATCTTTCACTCTTCTTCCACAGAATTAGCTTTGCTGTTAATCTTTGTTTTCATTCACCGTTCCATTTAAAATCAGAGCACCATTGGGTAAAAAGTTTACAACTGCATTATAGTTTGATTCATGAGCGCTGGTCCTCAGTGTGCTGCCTTGAAAATATTCCAAGAAAATGGGGCATGACAGTAATTTAAGAAGGACAAGCTGCTAATATTCCCTTTAAAGGCTTTTGCAGGCTGTGACAGGGACAGCCCAGCTACAAACTGGTTCTTTTTGGAACATGGCCATCCTCCCCTCATGCCACTGGATATCATGTGGCATGGAATGGGCACGTCCAAAGAGGCGAGGGAGACCTTAGTCCGCAACCACTGACACATGGACAGCATGTAATTTTTTTTTATGTGGTGCATATGGAGAAGTGAAGTCATGCATTTGTATTTTGTCTTCCTCTTGTATTCTTCTTTTCCTAAATTATGTATCACATTTTTGACTATACATTTTCCCAGTGCTGAGCAAGGTACCATGTTAAAATCTTTTTGGACTGGAGGAAAATTCATCTCCCTGCCTCCTGTCTGAGCTGTTTATCCAAGTCTCATAATTTTGTTAAAATGTCAGTTGCTTTTATCCTCATCTCTCAACCAAAGAAATTGTTTGTCCTTGCAGACCAAATCTTGATGACCACTGATAAACATAATACATTGTCTAGATCTGGCCCCCAACATTTTCAAGCTACATCCTGGCTTGTTTGCTAATTTGGGAAACTCTATCTCTCAGTAGTTATTTTGTGACCCTTTTGAAATTGCAATGTCACCCACATTTGTTCATTCCTTCAGTAAGCATGACTGTGGACTGATGTAACTTACTTGCAAGTTGAGCACTGAGACCATAGGGCAGAGCATGTCTTGACGTCATCCCAGAGCAAGATCTCCATGTTCCAGCCAGCTCAGCACACCATCTCCTCTTTCAAGCTGCTTCATAGAGGGATTAAGCCTTCTTACTCTTTTATGTAGCAATAAAGGACCAGAGAAAACTCCCTTTTAAGAACTAGTTTGAGAAGATTTGTCCTTTATCAAAGCAGCTGAGTTATCTTGGTTAGCTTGTCCTTGTGCAATGATTTGAGGTAACAGTCTTGCTGTCTTGGAGGAACAGTCTTTAGGGGAAAAATGAATGTATTTTCAGTACTCTGTATGTAAAGTTTTTCTGCTGAGGACAAACACCTTCCTTTGATATGCATGGGACTCCTTTATAGTGCTATGCATACTTGCCATCTCTCTAATTCCCTTTTTCCATTAACAGTTGTTTGCCCGAGGATACTTAGAGGTGGAATATTCTGGATAACTGTAAATCCAAAGCAAACTCCTTCTCAAAAAAACCTCTCAAGAGTAAAATAACTATAGAAAAAAAATAGGGGAAAAATGAAATAGTTTGTCAAAGAAATGAAACTTTATTTAGTGTATGTAATTCCGTTAGCATATGGAAAGTACTGTTTCTCATTTTTTCATGTCAAGCCTTTAGATGATATTCCCACAAGAAAAATCCCTCAAAACGGTAAGTCATCTCATCTGGATTTCAAACATCAGATGCTGTAACTGTATAAACAATTCTGTTTAAAGACAGGTTGGCAGCATGTGACTCTGTCATCAAAACTCAGCAAGCCTTAGCCACACATTTAGTGCCATCTCAGCATCTTTGACTAAAGCAATTTGTCACATCCTTCAAAAAAACAGAAGTCTTATTTTGAGAACTTACATCAATTAAATGCAGAGTTTTACAGAGGGATTTGTTGTTGTCTTTTTGCACTAAAGAGCACACTTAAAATTCTATAGAAGACTAAGAACTATGGGGTTTAGGCAGTAAGGGAAACAGGCAACATATGGTGAGTTCCTGAATTTGGTAACAGGATCAGTAACAATAAAATAAAATCTCATTTATATTTACAAAATTTAATTTAATAATTTAATTTTTCTGTTATACCCATAAATTTGTTTAATATCCAATAGCATGTAACCAAATTCAATTTAATAAAGACATAATAACACAGCAAGATCCCATTATAGAATTACACTAAGGCTGTAATGAGTAACCAAATAAACATGCTCTCCTATCTCTTATCCTTCGATGGCAGGCATTTGTTGTGCAGCTCATCCTGAAGCAATTTTTTTTTTCTTTAATATAGATGCTTACATTGATATTTCAGAGTCTTCCCTGTAGCATGGGCAGTTTATCTACAAGGGAGCATAGTGCGTGACCTAGCACTAGAAAAACAAGACCTGAACTCTGCAGGAACTCCATGTGCTTTGCCAGGGGACAGTTTCCTCTGCTTCAGCGATGGGAAGTCTATGAGCAACTAAGATTATAGGCAGCACTTTGGTTTGCTGTACTTGGATGATGTGTTCCATCACCAATTGATTTTAAAAAATATATTCAGTTCAAGAGCATTGTGAGTTCGTGGCAGACAGAAGGTCACTGATGGACATCGTTACTAGCTTTTTTTTTACTAGCTTTTTTTTTTCTGTTTTCTCTTTCAATAATTTTGAATTGAAATTCATGGTAAACATGGGCTGAGCTGCATTGGCAGCTCAAAAACTTTTTCACTGATACCAGCTCTGACGTGCGTGCGTGTTGTTCACCTGTGTGCACATGTTTAAAACATAGTTTAGGAGAACAGCATCCTTCAAAAAAATAAAAGAGCAGAGTATACACCATGAAAATAACAGTAATGGTGCTGTGGTGTTTCAGAAGATCTCTCTGCAGCTTTATATTAAGCTATAGGATCCTGGGAGACACTTAAAACCTTTCATAACTCATATGTGAAGTGATTGGAGGTGAAATATAACTAGAAACTCCCACATACATTGTGTTTGCGTGTAGCCTTGTATCTTGATTTGCTGCCCTTGTCTAATTAGGCTGTAAGCTCTTGAACCTGGGAGACTTTTGCTCAGTGTTTGCATAGCACAACAGGATCCTAGTCTTGATTGATGCCTCCAGGTACTGCAAAAATGATAATGAATAGATTCATTGCATATCCTTTACATAAGAGCTTGTTTGGTTAGGAGAGACATGGTGCACCTCCTGCTCCCTAACTGGATAAACATTCTCTGCTGTCCAGAGTAAATTCATTTCAGATGCAAGTAATACTTCAGAGTCTCTCATGGCCTGTTTGTGCTTTTTCTTTTATTTGACCATGTTCTCATCAACAACAAATTCAGCTAAAGAGAGATAATGTAGATAGATGTAGAATGTAGATAATGGAGAAAAGGTGCAGTGGAGCTGGTAAAACAGGCTTTCCTATGGAAAATAGGCTCTTCTTATCTAGTAAACAGAACTGAAAAAAGCCTGATTCTCAGATATCGTGTGTCTTGTGATGCTAATAATACTAAAGCAAATACCTTTTTATAAGTTTTCTTTCCCTATCTATTTTGCATTCAGGTAAATGCTGATTAAAAGACCCAAGCAAAAATTATCCTAGAGGCACATTCGTAAGAGAAAATAATGAGTGAAATGAAAAGATAAAGGGGCAACATATATTCACTTACATGGCCCTTTCGTATCCTAGCTGAAAGATTAACTTTCATAACCATTTTATTTCATGTTCCCAGTTAACATGAAGCATTTGTAACCCATGGTTAGGTAAATGTTGCTACTTTCCAGACATTTTTTAGCCAATGATGTGATAGCATCACATTGTACAAATGTACTCTCTCATTAAAATCCCATCATTGGAAGCGCATCTATAACTTGTCTTTTTCCAGTAACTGATACATTTAGTTAACCTTCTTAAAGCCTGTGGATAATAACCTTCTTAATGTCTCTGGCCAGAGGTGATCAAAAAGCCTGAAAATTAGGGAGAATTATGGCAGAGAAGCAGGCATGAATTCTATAGTTTTTCTTGGCGATTTTTGTTCAGGCAAGAAAGTGGGCTTGGAAAAACTCTCCTGGGTTGAAATTACAGCTGTGTCACAGCAATGACACAAGCACAGGAAATAGTTGCTTTCTAACCATTAGCTTGGGTCCCAGAGGACTTCAGTGACATTTGCTGCAGCTTAAGTATGTATGTGAAACTAGGAGCAGCAGAGGAATGTTCCCAAAGCCAGCACTTCTTGGGCCAGCAGCGGGGTTCTCTGTCCCATTCAGGCTTTCTGTAGAGGATGCATGGAGAACCAGATAGTTTTGCAGGGGCTCCTTCACCACAGAAAGGATTATAATGTGGGGGACAGCACACTTCTATCATTTGGGTTGAAGAGAAATGTAAAATACCAAAATTCCATTCCATTTAACTACAAATTTTGTCAAAAACTCTTCAAGTGATTAAATTGCTGAAAGTGGTAAACTCAATCACACAAAGCCTTCAGGGACCACATTATAGCTGCAATACAAATAAATAATAATTTAATAATTATCATCATCTTAATAGATAAAGACATGCTACTTCTGAGTTGCCTTAAACATTGCATTATTTGATAATAAGAGGAATACCATTGCTGGTAGATAAGAAACACTTGATAATTCACTAGGTCAAACTTAAATTGCTCTTTTAAAAAAGGTTTTGTAAACAAAGGAATTCTTTTCTCAGGTATGGCAATTTTGCATGCTCCTAACAGAGAAAATTAAATATTTGCAAAGCAAGATGTAGGAAGTCACACAGGACAAAGAAGGAACATCTTAAATAAAAAAATCACAGGCAATTCATGTGCTGAAATCTCCTGTCAGAGGTGATAGCAGCAAACAAATCAGTGATGTGTAGTTTTTATAACTTTTAATTCATTGCTAAATCAAAAAGGAATATAAGCACATATAAGAGTGTAGTAAAATAATATTAAGCATAGAATCATAGAATAGTTTAGGTTGGAATGGACCTTAAAGATCACTGCGCTCCAACCCCCTTGCCATAGGCAGGGATGCCCGCCTCTAGATCAGCCTGCCCTTAAACGCCTCCGGAGAGGAGGCACCCACAGCCTCTCTGGGCAACTTGTTCCAGTGTTTCACTACCCTCAATGTAAAGAATTTCTTTCTTATGTCTAGCCTGAATCTACGCCCTTCCAATTTAAATCCATTATTTCTAGTCCTCTCATAACGTATCTTTGTAAAAATTCCTACCCCTGCCTTTCTGTTGGCCCCTTCAGGTATTGATAAGCAACTGTGAGGTCCCCCCTGAGCCTTCTCTTTACCAAGCTGAACAACCCCAACTCCTTCAGCCCGTCTTCATAAGGCAGTTGCTCCAGCCCTT
>VZTY01015157.1:516126-550547 GCA_013400935.1 Turnix velox
GGATTGTATATAAGTGTGTGAAAACCCCAATAAATCGAAGCTTGAAGCTTGCTTATTATCAATCATATTGATTGTCCGTATCTTCCCGCGCATGGCAGCTGCAAGTGTGCACAGCATTGGTGGATAAAAGGAAAGGCAACTGCCATAATCTACCTGGACTTGTGCAAGGCATTTGACACTGTCCCACATGACATCCTGGCCACCAAACTGGAAAAGAATGAGTCTGATGAATGGACCACTCACTGGATAATGAGCTGGTTGAATGGTCACACTCAAATTTTTGCAGTCAATGGCTGGCTGTCCACGTGAAAATCAGTGACGAGTGGTGTTCCTCAAGGATCAGTACTAGGACCAGTGCTATTTAACATCTTTGTCGGAGACATGGACAGTGGGATTGAGTGCACCCTCAGCAAGTTTGCAGATGACACCAAGCTGTGTGGTGCAGTTGATACACCAGAAGGAAGGGATGCCAACCAGAGGGACCTTGACAGGCTTGAGAGGTGGGCCCATGCATCAGAAAGTATGCGCATATGTTCATCTATTTTGATTTTCTTTGTAATAAAAATGTCTAAGAGCAAATACTTTTATCTTTTATTTATTCTTACCCCTTACGTTTTTGTGTATTATTACATTTATAACAAACCTCTAATGTCTTATTTTAGACATTTGTATAACAAACCTCTAATGTCTTATTTTAGACATTTGTCAAATACATGGGAATGTATATAATACAGGAATCTTAATGGTCTGTTTTATGAAATATAGTGGGCAAATTGAAATTGAATATCACTGGTATCTATATTTCAAAAGACTTTAATGCAAGTGTCATTATTGACATTTATGTATAATAGTCCTTTCATTTATCGAATTTGTCAGTTTGGTGGTTCTTTTTCACAACCTCAATTTCTCTGCTTGGTAATATGAATTCATCCTCCTGCCAGCTTCTTTAGAGAAGAAGAAACTGAATGAGTAGGGAAGAGAACCTGCAGGACTTTCCTATCACCCTGAAATTCAGTTACTCCTATCTCTCATTGTTTATAAGGAGTTGTAATAAACAATTGTGCAACTATTTGACAGCAAAACAGCAGTTCTCCCCTGGCTCTGAACTCAGTTTCACATCATTAATTTTCATTTCAAAATATCCCAGACTTCCAGATGAGAATGATGAAGGAGCAAAAAAGGTGTTTTGCCAGATGCCTCACTTGATATATGTGAGGATACTTCACAAGCATATTCATCTTTACATTTTATTTTTAAAATTCTCTTAATGGAGCAAGTTGTATTGTAGAGGTGAGGAAGTTAACGGTATGTGGGCGGAAAGGAAAATGCAGATGATATAGGAAAATGCAGGAAATGGAGAAAATCCAAATCTCTCACTTCTTCAAATATACACACAGCAATGCAGCATTTCACAAAGAATCTGTAATTACTGCGGGATTTTGTAACGCAAGAATAAATCTTTTAATTATATTCAGTGCTGTCTGTAGATAATGATGGGGATTTAGTCTGGAATGGATTAAAAAGATGTGAACATATTTTCATTCAATCACTGGTTGTTTCCCTCTGCCAAGCCATTAGGACAAAGTAGGAGGCACTCATGGAACAAACACCCTCTCAGCACTCATCTTTAGAAAGGAGCTCTGCATCAGCCTCTGTCCCTCCCTTCCAGATTTCCTCCCCACACTACTGCAGCTTGTCTTGTCGCTCCTTAACTAAAGCCATTTCCAAACACACTCAAAGCAGGACAGCACAGCATACTAGGAACAGATTTTAACTGTTTCTGAATCCCTGCTCCCATTTCAGTGCATCCACTGCAAGTGGAAGATCTGAAGATGAAACCAAACTCAAAGGCTGGTACTGACAGGAGTTATCAGAGCTCCTGTTGGCTGTCCAAACATGGAATGGATAATTGATTCTGCTGAGCTTGCAGGACAATTCATGAAGCAGAGAAAGTCATAAATACATTTTTCAGGATCCAGTTCAAGTCTGGATTGATTCTCCCTCTTCTGTTTCAAGGCTAGAATGTTACAGTTGATTTCAATGCCTAAGCACAAGCTACTGAGTTCCGTAACCAAGCTCATTCTGATACTCCCTTCACCTGGAAATACGCCTACATTTATGATTCCAGGCAGACTGCACATAGGACAGTGCAATTAGATCCCACTCCTGAACTACTAGTGAGTCAGATCCATAGATTCCCTGATGCTTACTCCCCCTTTCCTGAAGCATGGTCAGACTCTTTCTTGCGGCAGTGTGACAGTGACTTAATTTCTTCAGACTAGGATAACTTCCTTCTCATCCCTTGGCTTTTAGGGCTGCTGCTGAGTAGGCCACGGTACCTGTTCTGACAATTGGCTTCCACTGGTCCCGCTCTTCAGCTGGGAAGGACTGGGAGCCAGCAAAGAGCCCCAGCTCTGCTGCATGGGAATCTAGGAAGTGAGGACAAGGATGTGTAGGATCAGAGGTCTCTCTTTGAGGATCAAGTGTAAAAGAAGCACAGAAAGATCAGGGCTTCCTGAAGGAACATCCACCACTGCCTGTCACACCAGAATGAGCAGCAGCACCAGCAAGTCACAGAATAGAAGAGCTGCTGCATAGACTCATAGAATTGTTCCTGTTAGAAAAGAATTTAAGGTCAACTGTTAACCTAGGACTGTCAAGTTACCACTAAAGAAAGTCCCTTAGCACTACATTTAAATTTCTTTCAAGTAACTCCAGGGAAGGCACCTCAACCACTTATCTGACAACCTGTTCCATTGTTTGATTACCCTTTCTGTGAAGAGCTTTTTCCTAATATTCAATCTAAATCTCCCCTGATGCAACTTTCTCTTCTATCACTTGTTACTTTGAAGGAGATTGATCCCCACAATGGTGTGAAGCTGAGGAGAGTTTCCTTTTCTCCAGCCTAAACAACCCCATTCCATCAGCCACTTCTCATAAAATCTGTGCTCTAGACCCTTCACCAGCTTGTTTGCCCTTCTCTCTACCCATTCCAATATCCTGATGTCTTTCTTGCAGTGAGTGGCCCAAAATGGAATACAGTATTTGAGATGGAGCCTCAACGGTGCCAAGTACAAGGAGATGATCACTTCCCTAATTTCTCACCATAGTGCTCCCCTGCAGTGCTGCACCTCCCCTCTCTTTCCCTTTCTGCATGAGGAGCTCTACAGCCCACGCCTCTATCACCAGTCTGCTGACATCTTGCTCCTGCCACAAGGATTCCTCAGACAAGCCCTGCCCAGCCCTCCCCCTGTGACTGAGCTGTCCAACAGGGAACACCTCAGCCCAAAGTGTGTCTTCCAGAAGTCACACAAGATTTGCACTATGCTCAGCAAGTCTTAACAAGGCAAATTTTGAGACAGCAGGGATGTCAACCTTCAAGAATTGGTGTAACCTAATTACATTCACTGCAATTGCATCATTAGTTTTGACTTATTTTGCCAAAGGGAGAAGAGAGTCAAAAGAAGTATTTAGGTTTCATTTGACTTCAAGAGTGGGGCTGAACCCAGCTTTGAACAGTCTGGTCAGACACATATCCCCAGCTACAGTGAGGCAGCCTAGCTCTGGTGAAGGTGAGACAGAGATTGCCATCCTGGTAAGAGGATAGGTCCAGAATATCTAACTGACACCTGGTAAATAATAAGGCAGTCTTGCACTGGCATAGTTTTTAGGAATACAATATTGTTTTGCAGTGCTTTGTATAATTCCATATGGAAATTAAAGGGGATGTTGTATGACCTCTAATATGGCTGTGTTTGTACTGTGGCCTCTACCTGAGGGCTTTTCTGCCACGGTAATTCCAGTTAAAAAGAAATTACATCTCTAGTCAAAATAGTGAGGTCAGTGAACCTCGTGAAGTGCAAAGCAAGCCGGGGTGGGTGTGCCTGTCCCTACAGTCAATGCCAGTAAGATAGGAAGGGTCGGTGCTATTTTAAACTCAACCATTAGTTACTTTTCCTGCAACGCCCCTGCTTGTGTATCTAGCCTGGTGCACATTTAGCTCCAAAATGGGTAATTAGGAAGCTGATAGAGTTTGGGTGTGTTTGAACTTTCATAACCCCCTCATTTGATGGACTACAATCTCTGCAGCAGCAAAAGACTTCTTTCTCCCCGTTAGGTATGAGAAAACACTTTACAACCTTATTTCTTCCTTTTTCTGTCTAAGCATTGTGGACACTTGAAATTCACTAGATCAATTATAATCCATTTTATACTTGCTCGTTGTTTTTCTTTATTTCTCTTACACTGTCCTTGGGCCCTTAGCTTCACCCGGATTTGTCAGTCTTCCCTGATGATTCCCCTCCATTTCAGTTCCTGGTCTGGTTTCATAACCTCCCTTAGTTTTAGAGCTTTTTTCAGACCTCACCATTCCCAGGAGCCAGTTGGGAGATTTATCCTCTTGACTCCCATCTGGCCCTCGCTTTGGGGGAAGAGACCTGATAGATCACAGTTGTCATAAAATTCGAAATGCTTTCACATTCTAGAACCACTGTTTTATTCGCCAAGCACTCACTTTTCCCTCCTTTACACTGTTTTTTGAAGTGATTCTAGCAGTGGATTGCTGCTGTAGGAGGAACAGACAGACTGCCACTTGTTCTCCTGGCATGCGTCTGGGGCACTAAGCTTCCACAAACTCTGCCTGACTCAGGTGTTACCTGGCTTCAGCTCACGCTTATTGAAAAGAGCAATGAAAAATTGTAAGTTATCCTTCCCATACAAGTACTTCCATGTGCTGACTACATGCAAATGGAACTTTAAAGCATCTCTCTGGGATGGGTTCATAGAACTATAGAATCATAGAGTTTGAACAGACTTTCAAAGGCCATCTAGTCCGACTCCCCTACAGTGAGCACAGACATCCTGCAATCAAGCAAATTGCTCAGAGACTCATCAAAACTGGTCTTGAATGCCTCCAGGGATGAGGCCTCCACTACCTCTCTGGGCAGCTGGCTCCAATGTCTCCACCTCCCTCATGTTGAAGAATTTCTTTCTAACTTCTAATCTAAACCTGCCCTGCTATAGTCTGAAACCATTGCCCCTTGTCCTTTCACTTCTCTCTCAAACAGCCGCCCCCCCAGCTTTCTTGTAGGCCTCCTTCAGGTGCTGGTAGTTTGTTATGAGCCCTGGAGGCTTCTCTTCTCCAGACTGACCAGATCCAACTCTCTCAGCTTGTCCTTGCATGAAGGATGCTCCAGCCCCTGGATCATCCTCATAATCCTCCTCTGAACCCTCTCCAACAGGTTCTTCTTGTGCTGAGGGCGCCAAGGACTCCAGGTGACCTTTAAGATCCCTTCCAACCCAAACCATTCTGTGATCTATGTTGTACATTGTAACATCTTCTGCAGACAATATATGTCGAGCCATTACTAAGAGACAAAAACTTTGAGAAAAGCAAGAGAGGAATTTAAGAAGTGTCTGTCTGACAGCAAATCCAGAATTTCTCAGTCTGCAGTTGTGCAGGAGAACAAATGGCCTGCTATAGAGAAATGCAGAGCAGTTCTGACTCATGGTGAGATGGAAATGCAATTTCTAATTTTATTTGAACAATAATTTAATCTGTGATTTATATGTGCAAATTCAGAGGAATCATTATTATGCCTTGTCCTGGAGTGGCTAATGGGCCTTTACTCCACTGATGGGGGTATGTATCTCTTGACAGCAAGAACTGTGGCAACATTTTGGTACTGATGGGGGAAATAACTTCCAGTGTTTAACAGTGCTTCTGGAGTGAAACGGGAAGGAGAAAGGCTTTCTATTTTATTCCTCTTCTCTTTTTGGGAGGGAACTCAAAGCAGCTCACTGTGGCTTAGTCAGTAAATCCCCAGCTGGGATTTGAAACTCATGACATCAGAGAACAAAGCATCTTTGCTGTGCTAATGTAGGCTGCAGTGATGTGTCATCAGCTACCATGCACATGTTAGTGTATCATGAGGGTTCAGAGCTGTTTTGGTGACAAGGAGCAACCTTATACTTTGGTACCATGTAAACAGTGAGTCGATTCACAGTCTCTCTCTTTGTGTAATGATTCTCACATACAAAGTAGCAACAA
Organism: Turnix velox; assembly: GCA_013400935.1. Lineage (NCBI taxonomy): Eukaryota > Metazoa > Chordata > Aves > Charadriiformes > Turnicidae > Turnix > Turnix velox. The sequence continues at coordinate 522,176 of VZTY01015157.1, forward strand.
AAAAATCCTTCCACAGTTGAATGAATCACTTTGATCAGTGTAATTTGTTAGTGTTCTTTATTTTTAAGTAGTGAACAAGGAAGCTTCTTTTGTATGAAAGTCACAGGCCAAGGAAGAAAAAACATTTGTATCAAGTGGCAACAGGAACTCATCCATATAGGGGGCTTCCTAGAAAGCGGAGGATAAGAAGCATGATCTGGAATATTCCTTTATGCGAAAGTTACTCGAAAGTTATGGGAAGGGAATTGCTGCAAAAGATCATATCAGCAGCAAGCTTAGCCCTACTTTCATCTCTGAAAATGTACCAACTTGATACAAGTTAAAAACAATGGCCTACTTAGCCCTATTTTCCTCACGTAAGATGTACCAACCTGACAAAAAATAAAAGATAATGGCCATTAGTGAACATCATCAAGAACCCCAGCCTTTGCTCAGTACCTCCACCTGCTAAATGCCAAAACATGTATGAATTTTTTATATGTGGTTACCTGGTGCCATTTGCTCTACAGAAACTGAATGTTTGCATAGACTTATCTGGTGCAGCTTCCTGTTGCAAGGTGAAGTCTTATCCCCTCTTACAATGGGAAGGATGCATCTGCAGCTGGGTCTTGTGTAGTGGAGGATGGTGGGTGAGAAAACCTCTGCCCACCTCAGAGCTCCAGCCTACATCAAAGCTGGCGGGTACCACATATGTGGAAAACATACTACACCTTAGTATGCCTACATCTGTGTGTAACTGGCCTGGAGGTTCAGGCACTTGTGGTACTGTCACCCTCAATTATTTGTGACCAGTTTCCACCTTACACTGGTGGTGCGGAGACAGTGTCCTGCCTTGGGCACAGCTGTGGGGGGTGAAAGCCTCAAGTTCTAGGCCACAAGTGGGCCCTATTTCTCTACGGAAAGGTGTTTACAAGTTTTTTGAAGGTGAACACGTTGGTGTATTTTCATAGCATGGCTTGCATATAGATTATATTTCCTGTGTCATTGCTACATGTGAGTTATCTCATTTCTCCCCTTCTTCCTCTCAATGTTGCCTTTGATAATTCAAAACAGACTGTAGTTAAAGACTGACTTATACCCTCTTAAAAACCTTCTTACATTTTTATTGCAGCTCAGAGTATTCTTATTATACCAGATCTCCAGGAATACAATGAACTACTTGAGTGATTTTAAAAAGTGATATCATAGTCATTGTTCAAAGAGTTTTCACCTTTACAGCAGTAATTTTGAGGGTAAAGATGATCTCATTAACTGGCAAGATTTTAATAAACCAGGTATTAAATCATAGCAGGAAGGGTTCATCTTCTTCAAATTTTTAAGTAAGACAAAGAAAGAAAAGACAAAGAAAGAGAAAACAAATGCAAAAAAAATTGTTAGAATGTTAGCTCTCAGCCTTTCTGGGAAATATTTCATAGCAAAATTGAGGAAAACAATTTGTCCATCATTTTCAGAAATTTTATTATAGCATATATTAACATGTGAGGGCAAACCTCAACTTTAAATAAAATAAAATCCTAAGTTAAACTTCTGCTTCATCCTAGATTATTGTCATTTCATCTCCTTTCCTTGAGACCTTTGTACGTTTTGATGAAGAATGCAAAGCTTCTGTAGGAGGAGTTGTATGTGGGCTGCAGTATTGCATATTACAAGCTCTAAAACAAACATAAAACAATATTATTAAATGAAAACAATATTCAAACCATTGAAATAAAGAGCAGAGGTGACATTAATCATGTTTCTTGGGGGTGAATTTGCACTTACTCTAAGAAGCAAAAGTTGTTCCATTCTAGTTGGTTTTTTCTGTTTTTTATTTCAACAATAAATGTCATTCTTTTTTCTGCCAAGGAGGGGAAGCAGAGAGAAGAATGGAAAGGACATTAAAAGTGCCTGTGTGACAATCTACTGAGTGACACTTAGATGATAGACCAAATTGTACAGTCTAAGAGCTGAAGTAGTGTGATATTGTGTGGAATCCGGAGCAACATTTTTCTTTTGGATTTTATTTCTTTATGCATGAAATAAAACTAAGAATTTACAGTAGTGCTTCTTATAGTCTTACTAAGTTTCTTTCACAGTTCTATAACATTATTTGTCAATGTTTTGTCACTAAAATATCCAAATATGTAAATTCCATTTTTTTATTAAGATATTAAGAATAAATTATGACAGGTGTAGTGCTGTGACATTGGAATCTGAAGCTGTGGGATCAAGATCTATAATGCTCTGAGACTTTGCTGTAGGGGTTGTAGAGAAAGCTGTAGTTAGCCTTACTGTGGGCAACTGCGGACTTAACAGATTTTTCAAAAACAGCAGCGAGTAAACTGTGCAGAAGCTCAGTAGTGGCAAAGACTATCATACTGAGTAGAAAGTTCTTGGATATCTTGCCATGGCAGTAAATATGAGTCATGAGAAATCATCCTTGAGAAAGAAAAGGTTTTTGTGCTTGAATTTTTCAGATAAATTTGCAAAAGGGTCTTAAAGATGTAGTAGAAGCTTTCAACATAACAGTACAATTCTATCAGCACTTGACATAATACAGTAGTGACAGTCATCAGGGAAAGGTTAAGCGGACCATGTACAGATACCATATGTAAAATGCTGTCACTTTGAAGTTGTGCTAAGATGACAAATAATGATTTATAGCAAAGGTTTTTATTTTAGTCCTTGAAAAAACTCCAAATGGTAAACAAATGTATTCACAGAGGTTAGAATGTATAACCTACTTCTTGTCCTACACAGGTTTCACATTAAACTGTAACTTGCTCAGGATTTTCAAAATGACAGTCATCAGAAAGAGATTTTGTGGTGTCATGTCTAATGGTAGAATGGTTATCTATTTAACAGCAAGAAATAACCTCAAAGAAATTATTCTAGTGGAATAAATAACTGGAAAATAAATAATTAGAGCCTGTAGACCTGGGAAGACTTCAAACAAGTCATTTAACAGAGATTTTTCCCAGAAGAACTGTGAAGCCTGTCTGGTCATACCTTCTTGAAGAGGACTCTGAGAAGCAGAGACATTCATGAACTTTGCTAGCACTGAGCAGCGGATTTCTGTTCCCCTGAAGGTACTGGAGAAGCATAAACAGCAAAAAATCACCCAGAGAGAAATGAAAGGGTGCGTTCTAGACAGTGAAAGCATACAGCTGCAATGGAGTCTATATATCCCAGAGACTATTTATCCCAGCAAGCACTCCTCCCCTGCCAAATCCAAACATGGTGTGGAACACTGCTGTGGTTCACCCTTGCTTGCTTCAGCAACAGTAGGGACCATCAAAACGGGGAGGGAAAGAATAGATCTGTAAAAAATCATTCTTCATAATTAAACGTAGTTTTCATTTAACTTGGCCTCCTTCAATTGTTGCATATTAAAGAAGTGAGTTGTCCTAAATTTTGTGTAAATTTTGTGTAAGCCACAGGCTGTGAAGTACAATTATTTCATTAGCAGCAAGTGACACCAGAGATGATGCTGTGAGACCACAATCACCACCAAATGTCCTGAGAAACTAATATCTCATGTGGAGATCTTAGAGTTGCTGTGGAAATCTATTGCTCCCATTTTGCACTCCTGAGCACTGTGGGGTGCCAGCAAAAAGGCCCTTTCTTAAATCCCTAGATTTTTCCAATCGTGCTTAGTAAACTACATCTGCCCAGAAAAATTCACAGGGAATTAGTCAAAGCTTCTGAAAAGTGTAGGCTGGGCTATGGGTGGCATCAAACCTGCAAAAAGATAAGCCTCCTTGTGCAACTGATGTCAGCAGCAGATAAGAAGCAGTTGTTTTTAAGAAATTGCTTGACATTGCACAGGATTAACTCTAGCCCAGAGAAAGGGATTTGGAAGAATTCAGAAAAAAACAGAGAAGCTGCCCAGAGTGAATTGTTTTTTGCATGATTTCTGAATTCTGAAAATTTTCAAATTTTCTTAGCAAGTCTCAAATGCAATGAAGGTTCAATAGCTTCTTAGGACAAAAACCACGTCCTTTTACAGAGTGGATGGATTTAAAAAAGCAAGGTTTTTATGTGTGTGAGTAAATAAATGTTTTATAAGGAAACAATATCTAGGAACTGACATACCCTCATTTCTCACTGTCTCAGAGGGCAATGACACATGAATTCCCTAGAAAAGCAAGTAGGAAAAAATATGTCAGATTTGAGTTTGGCTTACATCCTTCACATATCACAGTGCAGATAAGAATTTTGCTTAAAAGCTTTAAAAAGCTGTAGAGATAGGAGGCACATCATGCACTATGACGCACATCACACAATGCAGAGCTAAGGAAAAATCCATGAAAAGCCAAGTTCAGGTCAGTACATAGTGCCAGACCCTTCCTTAACCACAAGAGGCAGGCCTGAGTTTTCCAAGTTCAAAAAAAACAAACAAAAAAAACCCAAAACAAACAAAAAAAAAACCAACAAAAAAACCCCCCCACAGTTATATACATGATAGAGCAGAAGAATTTTCCGTGGGGGTGGGCAACAACAATAGAAAAGTGATGACCTTGGGATGGCGCCTAGAAACTGACCAGCTTGGCTATTGTATGGAACAGCTGACTTCTGCACAGGAAGCAATCACTACTGATTAGAGACTCCAAACCCCTGCCTCTAATTTTTTTCCTGTCCTTTTTTATACATCATACAAAGCTCCCAAGGCCTCTTCAGACTTTCACAGCTTCAATTACTCGCTTTCTAAACCTGGGTGCTTGCACCACAGGCTGGTGGGGACAGAGAGATCCAAAGAGGTTGTCCTGTTCCTGCACTGCATATCCTGAGGGGCGAGGGCTCAAGGGTACATAGTCAGCTGAGAAGGCTGTTTCAGGCTGAGATTCACAGAAATTTGGCAGTGAGTCTGATATCTGGACTTGTGTTTCTCATTGACCCTGTGGACTTGTTGGCCCCACTTTAAGAAGGAATTTTGGGGTGTAGTGTTTCCTATGTTGATTCCCCCTCCAACCTTTTTTGTAAGTCAGGTTTTATCAATGAGTTAGATGCTAAATTAATGCTAGATGGAACACGCTGTCAATTTGAGGATGAGCACCTTAACAAAAGCATATTGTGTTGAAAATCATTCACTGATTTTTTCAGCTTATACTGAGCCTTTACAGACTCAGGGACAGAGGTGAGTGGATATAATGAAACAAAAAAACCAGCCTCCCGAAAAGCAACAAAAATTGTAGGCTTAATGCACACCATCAGTTTTGTTGAACAAATATACTCTGAATGCATTGAAGCAAGAAAACAACCACAAATTCTGCTGCCATCTGAAATGAGGTCAGTGGGAACATGTTTGCAATTCTTATTGAATCAGATGGGAAAACCAGCTGTTTCCAGAGACATGAGGAGCATGGAGTTGGGGTGAAGGTTGAAGGACAGAAAGGAGGAGGACACTGAAATCCTGGTTCCACTTTTGGACAGTGCAGTAACCAGGAGGGGAAGGGCAGGGGGACTGAATTAACTAGCTAGAAATGCTACAGAGTAGAACATACCTCACTCTGCAAGATGCCTTGGTCTCTGCCTTTTCCTGGGAGTTCAGTCCAGAGCAGTTGTGCTCTGCAACACCACCCTTCCAAAGAGGAATACAATTATCATGAAGAATGCAAGAACCTCTGGACTTAACAAACAGTAAAACTAAGGTTTTTCACATTTTAATGTTGGATTTGTGCCTCCATGGAGGCAGATAGAGATTTAAACTGCTTTAAATTTACAACATTCTGACTGTAGTCATGCTGACTTACCTTATCTAAAGACACCCACGTTTGGTATTATGCTGGTGACTCACCACCCACCAAACCCTGGGTAACCAAGAGATACTGTGACTACTCTGTCCCACCGCAGTGCTCTACAGATCTACTATCTGACAGCTTCAGATGCTGTGGCCAATTACAAAGGATGAAACATTGTGGTAAACAGTTGGGATCCATGGGGATGAAGTGTGGTACTTAGTCACTGAATTTTACATGAGTTGATTCAGACTGATAGCAGCTGAGGGAAAGGACAGATCAAGGGATGATCATCCCTGCCTGAGAGGACTTTTCTCAAGGCATCATTTCACTAAAGCTGCAGGCAGTTCTTCATAGAAATAAACCCGAACAACATCAGTACAAGAAGTCATATTATCAAGTTTACTCTTCTTCTGCTCCGTTTGATGCTTTAGACTTTTGGTTAACAAATGGCTCTCATTCTTGGGGATCTTATGATTTACTTTCCACCAAGTTTTAAAGATTTTGCGTTAAATGAAAACAAGTAGAATCAGCTGTTGGATCCTGTCAAGATTGAAGGAGGATGGCTAAAGCTGAAACTGCATAAATATCTGAACTTTAGAGGTAATATTCCTCCTCTACCTTCCCTTAAATCACTGCCAGGACATCTCATCTTACTCTGTTGACCCTCCCTCTGTGTCAGGTATACACTCTAAAGAGCTAGTGTATATCTTACAGGCAACCACTCCTTCTAGAAGAATGGATTGGAGATTTAGGAAGATGCCTTTTCAGAGATGCAGTGAGTGTAATGAAAAATACATCAATTATCTGTACAGTCAGGAATCAAAAAGAATTATTATGTCAAGTACCTCTGAGATCTTCAGACTTCTGGCACTGAGAGCTTGCTCTCCAAAACAGAGAATCCAAGAAGACCCAGGAAAGGGTTATGCTTGATTAGAAGTGACATGGCTGCCTTCTAGGCAGTGCTTACCTTAAAAGTAAGTATTACTTTGAAAATACACAGTCATACTAAGACACTCTTTACTTCATGGTACTTTTTACCAGTCATCTCCTTTGATCTCCTGTAGTGTGTGAACAATATAATTGAGCAGCACCCAACTTCTACAATGATGTCTTAATCTCAGAAGCCTGGAAAATTAAAGGTTTGTCTATTCATCACAGAAGTAATGCCATTTTTATGATGAGGAACTCTTCAGGTGAAAAATGCCAAACCAGGAATTGGTTTCACCCAGCTTTAATCATCTAGAATTTATAAGAATTGTCTCAGCCAAAACATAGATGCCTCTTCAGCCAGCTCAGATCAAGAGCAAAATTCACCCTGTCCCACCTGAGGTCTAATAGTTCATCCTGAACTTCCTTGTGTGAGGCATTAGGGTTCCTGACGGTACCCAAATGTCAGGCATGAAAAAAACTAAATTTTAAATAGATGCTACAGTAGAAATGACCCTATACATATGTCTGCCTGGTAGAGCCTATTGTACTTGTTTGTTCATCAAACACTCAAATCTTTAAAATCACTCTTGTGCTGAATATGCTTGAATGGGCAGTACAGGCTCATACAGCATCACACACAGAGCAAAGTCTGAAGTCATTGAGATCCATTGTAATCCTTCATTCTCACAGGCCATATTTTTTCCTGGCATTTGACCCAAAATTTCCTTTGGTCCTGTTGGTCCTTTAGACTGAGTTGTTTTCCCCTTGCTACATTAAATTAACTTTTTAATAAATTGTCAGTCTCCTAATTTCTCTACTGTGTATCCTTCTGCCCTTTATTTAACTTACCCTGATTTGCTTTGGTAAAGAAAACAAAAAATAACAGATCTTCATAAAATATTCATTCCCCCTGTTTTCTCTTTTTTTTCTCAGTACGTTCTTTGATGTGATTTTCCTTTCACTCTGCATTTCCTCTTAGTTCTCATTCCAGTGGCTCTTCTCCAGAAGTATTGTGGGCAGGCAACCTAACCTCCTGACTGAGGTGTCCTCTGCTTTCTTGCTTTGTCCACTGCCCCAATTCAGCCACATCCTGTGGCTCTGACCTCACCCCAGAAGCCTCATGATGATCCCGACAAACCAGTGATCAATAGCGAAAAAAGACATTCTCTTTCCTCCCTGGCTGGATGGCACTTACTAATTGAAGGAAGGTGGAAGTAAGGGTCTTATTTTAGAGTGACTGTATAGGCAACATAGAGGAGACTCACCACCAGAGTCTCCTATGAGGGGATAATACTATTTTTTTGTAATAATTTCCTCCTCATGTATAACATACTACCCATAGAATCATAGAATAGTATGGGTTGGAAGGGACCATAAAGATCATCAAGTTCCAACCCCCCTGCCATAGGCAAGGACCCCTCCCACTAGATCAGGCTGCTCAGTGTTTTGTCCATCCTGGCCTTAATCCCTTCAAACACTCTATGAATTTTTGTTTTCCTTCCTATATAAACATCTCAGAGTGTTTACATCATAGCACTATCCTTAGCTGCCAAAACCTTCTTATGATCCACAAGCTGGACTCAAGCCTTATACTCAGAAATTAGTTTATGACAGGCAACTTACTTCCAGTCCCTTCTTACCAATCTTGTCTCACTGCAGCTTATGCCTTCCAGTAATATTTGTGGTAGGAAGACACCAAGTAGAGCACAAGTCTATCTTTTTTTACAGTACCCTATAGCAGAAAAAGGGATTTATTCCATAGGGTTTGATGAGAACATTCATGCTTTAGAAGTAGCTATCTTTTATCCTTATACACACATATTCAATTTCACACTTGCTTACATGACAGACTCATATGGTGCTCATTTGTACTTGTAGCCAGACTCAACTTAGATTTCCCATGTGCTTAATTACAATTAATTCACAAACAACCAGAAGTCTGGCAACTCCATGACTTGAAGCAGAAGACCGCTCTGGGGCCATAGGACAACTGCTGCACTGTTGGGTTGAGTTGCTGTCTCAGTGCCTTGGTTTGTGTTGGAGCTGACTCTGTCTCAGTGACGTTTTTCTCAACTCCATTTCTTGTATATTCCAATATCTGTCAAGCATGGTGAAACAGTGGAGTGCAGCATTCATCAGTTAACCAGTAGTTGTAGTTTACCCCCATTTACAGAGTTGCTCTCCATAGCTTAAACTGTTTGGCGTCATAAATGTACCTGGCATTTCCTTGGTAAGAGAAAGTCATGCTAGATGTGAAATTCTTTTAAACCCTTCTATAACAAGCATGCTATTCATATGGAGAGGGAAGGAGGAGGTAATTTGACCTGTCATCCACTTCCACCAGAGGCTCTTGAGGATACTATTATTGCTCAAGACTACCCTCTTCCGCAGTCTAGAATAATGCCCACCCGCCAGTACAGTGTGGGCCTGCTTTAAGGTGCTGCCATCCATCCCTCTGGAACAAACAGAGGAAATGCATCAGGAGGCCTCAGCTGCAGATGGAAAGCACATCACTGAACAGCGCTTACGCTGTGAGATCCCCCAGATGAAAGTCAATTTCAATGCGCATTGTGTTTCAAGGCCCACTTCCTCTGACTCTGGAAAGCCTAAGAAGGAACATCCCACTTGTGTCTGCCGACACAAAGGGCTGCTGTGGTTCAGGAGATGTTATCAGCCTTCCCGTGCCACAGCAGCAGCCTTCCAGTGGAGTCTCCCAAGAATTACTCATTGTTCCTGGGGAGGCTTGACTCCTCTGGGTGGGATCTCATGGCATGCAGTTCAGATGGAAGTAGGTGGTGCTGGGAGGCCAGCCAGGCTTCATGACAAAGATCTCCAGCTATGGGAGATCTACATCAGAGGATAAGTCTTTAACACTCACAGAAGAGGATACTGATTCATAAAATGTGGCCCTTTTTATTGGTTGTAGCTAGTAGGTACCATTTGGAGCAATCAAATCACTGAATTATGTGAATCTCAGCTCCTAGATAAAATCTAAGAAACTGAGGTGTTCTTCCTTTGCTTTTGTTCAGGCTTTCAGGCATTATCGATTTCTGAAACCTCTTTGGCCACCTAGAGCTTGATGGCCAGAGCCATTTTAAATTTGGAAATCAGGAGTGATCCATGCTTTTAAATAACTTCATTTGAAATTCAGAGGTTTTGGAGACACATAGGACCCTTGAAAGGCTCTATAGACAGGTTCAGTTTGCAGGAGCCTTTAGCAAGGTGGATGCATCCATTATCCAAATCTCTTGTTTCTAAATTTAGAGCTGATGTATAAAAAGCAGCATCCCTGGGAGACTTCCTAGAACTGATGTTTCTGGTGCCAACGAAAGATACTTGGAACAACCACTTTTTTCACAATGATTTGGCACCATGGCTCCTAAACAGCACCTTGAAATACAAAAAAGGAAAAGGAAAAATGATCTGAACATTTCTGGATTTCAGCAAAACTTCAATTTGCAGTCTGGCAGATTCACATTTGAACTGAGGAATCAATTCATTCTTTTGTTTTCTCTTTTCTCTCTTCTATCATCCCAGTAAATCCATCCCTGGGTTGTCTTCCTTTTCTCCTTTTTATTTTTTTTAATAAAAGGTGAGTGGGAGAAAAACTGCAAGGAAAAAACATCTGCCAGCAGTGACTTAGTACCTATGAAAGAAAAAAATTGAGAACATATGTTACAGAGAGGTATGGGAGAAAGGCAGCATAGACAGAAACAGATAGAGCTTTTCCAAAAAGAAAACAGTCTGCTTTCCAAGCAATGGAAATTCCAATTTTAGAAATCGTGCTACAGGCTAATGATGTGCAACATTGTTGGCTATGGCACATGGAAAAAAAAACTTTTGTAATTCTGTCCTTGCCAGAGGAATGACGTGAAACCAGTCAAGCACATCAGGGAGAAGTGCTAATTTTCCACAGATACAGCCTAAAAGCATTCAGTTAATATTGGTCATGCATAGCTATGCCTTGTACCCGTGCCATAGAAGTATGTCACATCATTTGGTAAAACACGAACTTTCAAGTTTTCCATGCGTGGCACCCCTGCAAGCTCCAGTTAGCATCCCAGCAGTCAGCATGCAGGGAGCCTAGTGGACTAAGAACAGAAGTTCATTGCATAGTTCTCCTGAAATAACATTGTGACTTTGTGTAGCATATACCACAACCCCATGGCAACCCAGCCAGGGAGGATGGTGACTGAATGGTGACAATGATGCTGAGTTATCTCCTGATAACCTCACCCACCCCATTTCTGGGCAGTGTCACGCTAGTCAGCTGCTGATGGCACAATGCCACTAGCCTTAGTCAGACAGAAGGAGAGAGAGTTTTTGAAAGACCTTAACTACTTTGATGACAAATAAACTCAAATGTAAGCTTGGACTAATGTTTTTTGTTTAGTGGTTACCTCAAGAGTGAATTTGGCCTATGGTGTTTAATTTACCATCTTGAAGATGCTGTGCTGTTTCTGTGGAGAGTGGTGAGTTAAACTGTGACACATGAACACAGTAATTGGTGCAAATATATACTCCATGGTTGTTCCATAAGCTGTATGTGCCATATGGCTCATGGAGAAAGAATGATACTATTCATAGCTGACATGAGAGCAGTGGGATGTCCTGGATGGACAAAAAGAAATCTTTACAAATCAATCTTGTACAGAAAAATTCAAGGTACCCCTATATTGAAATCCCTGGTTCACTTAAAGGCCTGAACTGCAAGTATTTGGCATATTTTAACAGGATAGAAGTAAATAAATTTGTAACTTTGGCTGCCAGTTTTTGGTCACTAATTCCTAATACACGTCAGGGCAGCCTGAAGAGGGCTAATGAATATTGTTTCCTTCAGCCATGATGAGTGAGATCCGTAGTTAGGAAGCCAGCAGGGCTTGAGATAGCTATAAATGTCCAACAACATACACAGCAGTGAAAACTGTGGCTGGAAGAGCTGTCTTTTCTCAGAGTAGTCAAGGTGGACCGGAACTCTTAAACACACATTATGGTGCTCAATATTACTGAATTATCCTATACTTCACTACAAAGCTGTAGCTGAAATTGGGATTTCCAGTTAAGTTAAAATGTACCATTTTTAAAAAAAGTTAATTCCTTCACCAGAAACAAAATTTTAGCCACATTGGGTGCCTCTGGAAGAAGAGAAATACTTACGTGGATTCTAAAAAATAACAAATACTGTGAAAAGCTTGAAATGTCAGCATAACATGATGGCTGCTAATATGCAGTGGTCTGGCCATGAGACATCCCAGGACTGAACTGTGTGAAGGCCCAGGGAAAGGAATCTGGAAGAACAAAGTTCTTCCCTTCTCAGCTGTGACACTGTGGAAGTGTTTCTGAGCATCGTTCTCAGTGCCGGGGGACTTTGCTGCTCACTCCTATTGGTGGTAGCAGTCTGGAGCATTTGAAGGTTATGGGATTATGTTTAAGGTCTCCAAAATAGAGGATATGTAGAAGTTACTTACCTAAATGTTTCACTCCTCACAGTGCATAACTCCCTCTGATTTGTGAGCTGTAGAGTGATGTGCTTTGGAGACTCCCAGTCAGTGCCTGTCTGCGTGTTCAGACATCAAACTGCATTGACACATTCAGCTGACAACAATCATCTTTAGCTCTCGTGCCAAAGGTGATACTAAAGGCAAACAGAAGTTAAAAAAAGTTTGGATGCTTGGAAGCAGCTTCAGGAAGGGAATTACCACCAGGAGATATTAGCAGCTCTCTCTGGACCTGCTGATGAGGAGGGAGTGATGGGTCTATCGCAAAAAGGCAAAGAGCTCCTAGGGAAGCAGTACAAATCTTTGGCTGGATGGTGATAAATATGGATAGCTTCTGGGCCAGGTGAGAGGGCTGCCAGGGAAAGTGACTTGCTGAGAAAATTTATGTACCTTTCTCAATTTTCCTAGTCTGCAGGTAGAAAGTGACATTGAGACAATTCTGCACTATGAAGAATAATAGAAATAGACAAATATAAATAGATGGAAGTAGCACAAGTACTTAACAGAACTGTAAAACAAATGCTAAAACCTTTAGCTTATTATCACTAAATAAAATTATAGATACCAATGTCTTAGTTGTTTACTCTTCTTCCCCATCCAAAGTCGTACTGATGACAAGAGTATTTCTTAAATCTCCCTCCTCATTTATAATTTCTGGTGATAATCTGAAAAAAAAAAAAAAAGTGAGGGATTCTTTTATCTGATTACTTACTTCTTTCCTCTCTGTTCCATTTGTTTTGGAGAGGTACATTTCCAAAGGCACAGCTGTGATGCTTCATGAATTGTCTTTCCCTAGCTGCCTCCTGGGAACACAATCAGTTAGCATCTACTGCTAAGGCTGTTGAGCATTAAAAACACCTGCAACTTTTAAGAGATGCTTTGGGTCCAAGGAAAAAACTATGATGATGTTTCCTCTTGGCTAATGCCATTCATTTCTGCCTGCAGTCTACTTTTTCACATAATTTCCAGGCAGTTTGTGTTGTCAGGAAAGTATTGAAGAACTGTTTGTCATTTAAATTCTCTTGGGACAAATCCAACTCAGAAGTGCAGGAGTGTAGCTTTTCTGTTCTGATAGAAATCTATTCAGCACAAGAAAGAAAATTAAACTACTCTTTCCTGCTTCTTAGCACTTTTGTTTCAGTTTGCTCTTGTCCATGGCCCTGGGTAAGGATTCTCTACCCAGAACCAGGATCTATCTGTACAGATGTGTAAGAGGACTGGCACATACACATTCATTACATCGGATCAATAAATCTTCCATCAGCTCTATTTTCTCAGCTTTGCTCACAGCTGACTTGTTGCAATCATGACACCATAACTTACCTAGAGGCAAACTGTACGCCTTGATCCAACAGTTTCTGAAGATCTGTGTTTTTCTGTGTGGATTGGAAAGACTTTCCATGGTATTTTTAGAGTATCATGGTGTTGAAAAGTTCCAACCACCATAAAGAGCTAAAGGTTAATGTCTACAAAAAAAACCCCTTTATTGTCAAGTTTCACAGCAGCACACTGATACTCAATGGTATAAAGTCATCATGACCCATTTTCCTCATTTGTAAATGATTCTATCAACAGTACAGTGATAAGTAACATACAGAATAATGTAAAAAAGGAACCACACTCTGTAGCATAGTGTCAAGAATGGGGTCTATCTGTCTGTGGCTGTACTGCAGAATACATGAAGTGGCTTCTAAAGGTGGCAGAATGTCCTCCTTCTGTTCCACTCCATTCTAGTGCTTCTAGAGCAGAGTGGCTACATTCACATGCAGTTGTTCCTGAATCTATTTAGATCCCATGAGTTATGTTTCTGGCTTTAAGATATGGTGGTGCTTTTTATGTTTTGGTTTTTTATGTTTTGTTTTTCTTTTTTTTTTTTTTAGTTCAAAGTGATTTAACTAATGACAAGTTGCTTTTCAGTCCCCTCAGCTTATTTTTTTTCCTGACACGGAGGGCATGTATGCTTCGGCTTGAGTCTAGAGGCCACATGAAGTCTGCAGGGAACAAAACCTACTGGAGCACCAGGGGAGGCAGGGCCCATTGAGTGACCTGTCATTCAAACTGTGTTGTGAAATCTAGCTGCAGTGATACAAAACAGAATGAGGTTACTTTTAAGGAATGTAGACCCATGTATCTGTAGTTCACAGCTCAACCTATTCTACTTAGCAAGGTAAATAGATATATATTCTTTTTAGTCCTGGGTGATGGCCTGCTGGGTCATGTGTCAACCAGTGCCAAGCTGCTTCTGAAAGACTGACATAAAAAACCCCAAAACCTGGCAGTAGTGCTTAATGCATTTGCATTTGCCTTCCTTGACATTTTCTTTTTTGCCTCATTCTCTTCTGGAAATAAGGACCAGCTCCAAAGCTAAGACAGATAGAAGGGTGGGAATCCTTGCAGCCTGCCTATGATGCATTCACACTGACATATGTGGAGCTGTGTGAAGATATACCTTTCCCTCCTTGACATATTTTATTACTTGTGCCAAGAGTTGTTCACTCAAGTCTGGGGACCAGACAGAAGAGTTAGGAGAGGAGCATCATGAACAGAGGTTCTTTTGTCCTTGATCCTTCCTCAGACATCCAAAATGATACCCTGGGTCTCATTTATGAGCAAGGCAGCAGTCAATATGCACCCCACCCCTGGGCCTCCTCCACTTCCTCAGCCTTCTCCACGGAGATTCTGGCTGTATTAATTCCAGCTGGGAGCACAATTTCAGAGATTGGAAGATAAGTAGTGAAATAAAAGGAAGAGAGACATTCTCTTTCTGTGTGGCTTTGTTTTTCTCCAGGAAAAGGACAGACAGTTGTCCAGGCAGCAGAATTAACAGGTCATGGAGCAAGCACTTCCTACCAGATGGGAAGCCATAGTGCTCTTTATGTGGGTCTGTGGCTGGCCACTGGCTCCATTTGCTCTTTTTGACTTTTATTGCCCCACAGGATGCCACAACAGGTCATAGGCACGGCCATAAGGGGCAAGGAAGCCTGTGGTGAAAAAAGCTGTTTAAACAGCTTTGTGTTCAGTGCTGGGTGCTTCCCTCAAGCAGAAGTCTCCAGAAGAGTTATGAGGAGTTGTGTGAGGCTGGCAGAAGAACTTGGAGTACTAGGCAACAAATCACTGGGTACTGGAGACACATGGCTGAACTGGTGTGGATCACGAGCAGCAGTCCTACAGCACTTTTATGAAGAGAAAAGGGCAATTGGCAAACACCCAGACTACCTAATATATGCCTTCATTTCTTTGTTCACTGTTTTTTGTCATACCCTGAATGTCTAGTAAAGTTATCAACATGAAGTATTAAGGGGTATCTGAGGAGAGTGTAACCTTTTTTAAATGTAATCAATTTTACAATACATTACTAACTCTGCCCTCCAGCACTAGTTTGTAGGACATAACATATTTATTACTCTTAGTGTAGTTGCTGCTTGCATTTCACAAACACTTAGAAGGTCTGAGTATGGTAGGCCATGTCCATATACACAAGCTTCAGTTTCATCCAAATATTGAATTATGGTCTAAGATATCTGTGTGTGAGAGAGAGCAAATTAGTGCATGGGAGAGAAAATTCTGGCATAAGCATTTATTTATGCATGAATATACTGAGCTTCTTCTGATTTAATTGAAAGGAAACCACAAGAGGGACATCTGGGATTCTAATTTGGGAGTCTCAGAACTCAAATTGGTACACCCTGAAGACTTTCCTACTCTATGCTGGCCAGAAATGGCCCTTTCCCACCTATACATTGCTTCAGAATGGCCTTGACTTTTAAGACTGATAGAAGGTGGCATAACGTTGTACCTACTAGTCCTTCAGAACCTGTTATCTGCTTGAGCAACCATCAACAAGGGCTATCTGCCAAAGGTTTTATTTCCATGGAAGTGCAAGATCGCAACTTGGCTTCTTATAGAACAACTCATTTTTATTCAAGTGTTGCCATCAATTGCACTGTAGAGATTAATGCTGTCAATTCAAAGACATTAATAAATACAATTAATGCTGAAAAGTCTGCAGTTAATTTTCTATACCACAATTATTGGGCTGTCTTGAGCTTAGGAACCAGATGTGACATACTGTGTCTAAGTTTAGGTTAATGAATTAACTTCGCAAGACAAAATATGCTAACATTCTAAATAATTAAAATTGTGAGGCTAAAACATGCAAGTTAATATGGGAATAAAGAAACCAAACTATGGAAAGACCTCAACCTCTCTTATCTTTCTGGAGAAGCAGTGAATGTTGTGATATACCAAAAAGGGAAACCCAAATGAAGCTCTGAAAGCCTCATGGTTTCCAAATTGTCCTGGAAGCTGAGATGTTGCAAAGCAGACAGAAGTATGCTTTGCTCTTGTGCTTTGCACTGGCAAGTGTAGAACTGTCAGCAAGAAGAAATGTGACCTGGTGAAAGGTTGAGACACATACCAGTAAGAACCAGTTCACAAATAGAACACGCACAGTTTCCAAGGGTATGGGAAGAAAGAAGATGAAAACAGAGTGGAGAACTAAGTAGGGAAATTACTGCAAGCTGGTTAATTACAGGAGTTATGGAAACTGATTTTATAGGAAGACCCATGTATTCACTTACTGATTGAACTGTGTGTTCCCAAATAGATGAATATTTCTGAAAAAACAACCCCAAACCCTTATCTTTATTCCAATTAAGCTGAGAGTCCTTTAACAGCGCTTATTATTTTCCATTTAAGTTCTTCCAGTTCTCAGTAAGACCAAGGAGGTGATCTATTGAACACTAAAAGAACATAAAATTTGTTAATATATTCCATAAAAAAAGAGAGAGAGAAAAAAGACCATAAGAAAAAATCAGTTAATAAGATTTTAGGAACTGTTTAGAAAAGGTTACTGCTAAGAAGATTACATTTTTTAAGTTGCTGAAGGATTTCAGATGGTGAAAAATTCAGGTAATTTTTTAATTGCTACTATTTTCAAAGATCTGTTTTCCATTATAAAAAAAAAAAAAGAGAAACTCAACAAATCACACTGCTAATTTATGGTATTTGGAAAAGACTTCAAAAGTGCATCACTCAGATTTTTCCAGCCCATAAGCACTCTGTTTCCATACGAGTTTTGGTTTTTATAGAGTTGCAAAGAAGCTGGGGGAAATTCAGGTGAATTATTTCACCTACTGCAGAGCAGGAAACACAGTGGAAAAATTCCTGTGACAAGTGGAAGCTGTCATCCATTGTCCAGACCCTTATTCTCACTGCTGCACAGAGCTAGAGGGTCACCTAAGGAAAAGTAAAGGTTTAAAGTCATGACCCTACCTTAAAGTGATTATTCTGGGTATATCACACTACCTGCCCCAGTCCCTTTAGTAACCTTTTATAGCCAGGCCAAGTATGTTTTAAGTGGTCCTATAAGTTCACAACTGCTTTGTGTTGCCAGGTTGTCACAGAGCAACAGGAGCAGACACATAAATTTGATTCCAGTTGGCCAGACTCAAAAGGGAGCTGGACAGAGTCCATCCACATGATGCTTGCATTTTAAGTGCGGCATCCGCTTCAATAAACAATGTGTTGTTGTTTTCAAAATAGGTCGGATTTTAGCTCAGATGTCCTGGCTGAAGTGAGGTCTGAATCCAGCCTCAGGTGGGTGGGAGAGCTCCAGTACCGACCCTGGGTTTTGAGTTGAATAGGCTGAGAGATGAGACCTCCTCACTTCATCACAGTGGCGGTGGGTCTGGTCCAAAGGTCACTGAGGCTGTTGAAAAAGCTCCAGCTGAATGTGTTAAAATTATACTTCTCTCTATCTTCCCCTCCCCCCTTAAAAATCACAGATATTCATTTTAAAGTATACAGCCACACATTTCCTATTTCTAATTTCTTGGTTGTACTTGACAAATATTCAAGAGCACTTCACAAACTGGACAAGATGACATAAGGAGGAAGTGACCAGATTTATCGGTCAGCTTGGAGAAATTTCTTAAGTCCTAGAGCAAAACCACTCCCAAATGGTATTTGTCAGTTCATATTTCTGATCTCTTGTAGTCATGTGGAAATATTTTTCTTATATTGATAAAGAAAAATATCTTCAGAAAGCTCTGCAAATGTATGTTTGCTACTCACTCTTAGATGAACTCCCCAAAGATGAGAAATGCTAGCTTGCATGTGCTTGTGTTAAAAAAGCAGAACTTTTGCTTCTGAAAGGAGTTGTACATGTTGATTAAACTGATGTTTCTGTGTTTCTCTTTAAGTTTTACGCTGATTTAATCTCTCCCTGAACAACCCTTTTCCTTTTTTTTTTTAGCAAAACGTGATAAAGAATAGTATATTATTGAAAGATCAGTGCTATTATGATCTATAACAGCAACTTCTCATACAAATCTATGACATACTAAATAAAATGTGATTAGGAGAAAGTATGCACATATGAAACTCAGAAAAAGTGTCTCACTGTGAAAATCAATTATTTCCATACAGCTTAAGGAAATGGATGTCCAGAAATTAGCCTTATGCATTGGTGTCAGCTCTCAGTGAATGAACACATTTGCTTTTTCTTACCATGTTGTTTGTGGATCCACACAGAGTTATCCAAAGGTAAGGAAAGGTGTCATATGATGAATCAAGCAGATGTAAAATTCAACAGGCTGGTACATGCTTATTCTTCGTTATTGTGTAAGGTTCTGTACCTAGTCACACAGCAACTCCTCACTGATCATAGTCCATGTGCAGATCCACCAAGCTGACTTCGTTGTAGCATTTCAAGATTTTGGTTTTTTACAGTGGGGGCTTTGACTTGCTCTGCCCCATATTCTGCACCACTCTGCATGTGGTTTTGCATGGAGGACTCTGAGTGTGGAGGACCACACTCACATTTTGAAGGACCCAGTAGTTTCACTTCTTTTTTTTCACTATTCCTTAGCCTTCATTCTTCATTAGCGCTTTGCCAGTTCATTTTACTGTCAGTTCCTCAAGTTTGGGGGATTGCATTTTGCTGAGCAAATGCAGAATCATAGGTGCGTGACTGCAACCATGGGCAGAGGTCCTCTCTTCATCCCTTCTCAGCAAAGTTATTTCAAATTTTGGTTATAGGACGCAGTAGAGCTGTGGGGAGGATATTGTAGGGCATGGGAAGGAATGAAAAGCTTTCCGTTTCACATGCTTTTTTTTTGACCCTTGCTGGCAATCCCTGTTTCCAACTAAACAGCATGACTCAGCATAATCAAATGAAGTGTGGTCTTCGTTACTGTCATTCCTCAGTACAAAAAAGACATAGAGATTTTGGAAAGGGTCCAGAGGAGGGCCACAAAGATGATCAGGGGGCTGGAGCACCTCCCCTATGAGGACAGGCTGAGGGAGTTAGGCTTGTTCAGCCTGGAGAAGAGAAGGCTGCGGGGTGACCTCATTGCAGCCTTTCAACACCTGAAGGGAACCTACACCCAGGAAGGGAGTAAACTCTTTGAAAGGGCTGACAATAGCAGGACTAGGGGAAATGGATCCAAGTTGAAGGAGGGAAGATTTAGGTTGGATGTTAGGGGGAAGTTCTTTACTAGGAGAGTGGTTAGGTCCTGGAACAGGCTGCTGAGGGAGGTTGTGGATGCCCCGTCCTTGGAGGTGTTCAAGGCCAGGTTGGATGGGACCCTGGGCAACCTCATCTAGTAAATGTGTTTGTTTGGTGGCCCTGCTAGGCAGGGGGGTTGGAACTACATGATCCTTGAGGTCCCTTCCAACCCTGGTCATTCTGTGATTCTGTGATTACTCCTGTCTCCTGAGGTCTTATACAACATTGTCATGAGGAGAAAAATTTTCTGCTGTATCAAGGGGAGATACACCGCACTAATGATGAAAAAAATAGTCTTTGGCGAAATAAAGGAGTTTACATCAGTTTCCAAAATAAGTCTTTCTTTGTGGTGATTGAAGGTATTTGTTGCCAAGAAATTCTTTTCCTCTATATATGTAAGAAATCTTTCAGACACCAGGCAATTCTGAGAGATGAGTTCTCCCTTTACACTGATTTTCTCAAACGAACTTAAGATACATCAGAATTTTGATGTATTTTTTGGATTGCTTGGGGAAAAAAGAAGGAACCAATTTCTAATTATGATTAACATTTGTGGCAGTGTAATGGGCAGTAGAGTCTCTTATAACTTCCTTAAGTACGACTAAGTGAATACACATGGGAACTGCTTTCACAGGCAGAACTGCAGTTGTCCATCAGCAGTTGTTCAGAGAGGAGGGAATAAAGATTTTTTTTGAGGATAACTATTTAATTTTAAAACTTTTTTTCCCTATTAAATTAAAAAAATATTTCAAAATCTATGTCTGTTTTCCTGTTATTCCCACTGGCAGTCTTAATAATTCATCAGACTGCCAAGCCTATGCACAGTATCCCCACACTTACAAAACTCAATTTCAAGCATCTCATCTTAAGCAATACATTTAATAAATTCTGTATTTTCCCCTTTAATATGCATTTTCCAATAGGTTGTAAACACCTGAGACACCCAAGACATATCCCCTCATACTATTAATTTTCATAGTAAAGGAAGAAAAGAATCTGAATATTCTCTAAATATTCTCCTAACTGAAAGCCTGAATAGTTCAGGTTTTTTTCATTGAATCAAACCCTGGGAAAATGTGGCCATACAGAAAATTTATTCTGAGTTCCTGTAATCTACAATAGTAACTACCATATGAAGAAAAAAAGAGGTAAACATCTAATTTAATGTATAATCATCTCCTTGTGTAATTTTCCAAACATATAATTTATTCTAAATTTACTGAGAAAAGTACAGAATAAGGAATAATCACTACAGTCTGGTAATTCAGTATGTGTCCTGTGGAACGTGATCTGACATATTTTAGACCAAAAGTGGATCTGTGATGCACATTTGAAGGAGATCTTGGCTGATTATGAACTCTCCACAAATATGGGTGTTTGGATTAGGGTGCTGGCAGAGCCCAGTGGAAGGGGTGCAACTGCATCTGATCAGATACCAACACCTGTCTACACTCAATGGATTTTGGATTGAATTTTTGCCTAATTGTTCTTTCACTGATAACATACCACAGAAAACAATTAAGATGTTGGGCAATCTAAAGTGACTATGAAGTGACTGTTAAAACTGCTTGTTATTCTCCTCAGGAGGAGCAAACATGGGATGAAAAAACAGTATGAAGAGTTACTATGACCTTTTCCGACCTTTCATCTGCTTCTGAAAGAGTGAAGAAACATAAAAGTGTCTGTGTTAGAAACGGGCACATGTCCTTGTAGGTGGATCAATTAATTTCCATTAGCATCACAAGTGGGAACAGAGCAGTGATCTAATCTACAGAGGATTATATCAAACAGCTTGCCTTAGTCTTCTTCACTGAGCTTTCTGCTTTAGTCCTTTGTCAAATTAACCTTGAAGTTCTAACACAACTGTGTCAGCAAAGGGATTATTTTTCATTTTTAAGTGCTGTAGCCATAGGAGTCAAGGACAAAAACATTTTAACATCATTAAATAATAATACATTATTCTTCCTTAGAATAATCTTCAGATAAGCAGAGAGGTGATCATTATGCTGGGTGCTTTGTAGTCACACCCACAGAATGAGTAGAAATTGCAGTAACTGGCTTTGTGTTCCTGTAGTCAGTCTACAAGAGACAGATTTTCTCTCCTGTTCTGAAAACTTATCACAACAAGTATGGGACATTTCGAGTCCAGGAGAATCACTTTTCTCAACAAAAGCATAATAACCTCCGGTTTCACAGTATGATGGGAACTGTAACCCAGACATCTCAGGAGCTGCTTGAAACATTTAAGCATTTCATAAAACAGTGGGATAAAAACACAGCTAGAATACTAGTCAGCTAACTGAAAGCTTATCACTTTTACTCATTCAGCTCACTGGATGACTGAAAAATGATGGGAAAATTGCTTGAAATTGTAGTAATTTTCAAAATGATTGATTCCACTTGCAACTCATCCAGATGTGCTGAGAATAGGAAATTGTTTGGAGACCATTTCTGTAACTGTGAGCTGTACAAAGTGTGACTTATTGGCATAGACTCTCCTCTTATAGAATTAACAGAAATAATAGCTGAAAACAACTAAAAAGCAGATAGCAAGTCAGTGCCTTCTCTCTCAGCTTAGGCTATCTCAAACTTTGACTTCACACTTCGAAAGATTATTTTTCCTATACTAAATCTGGCAAAACACAGAGATCTGTGTCAGCAATGTCCTGAAACTCTCCATGATGCACTGTTGAGCCTGAGAAGGATAGGAACAACCAAAAACTGTTAAAAGGAGTGGAAGGAGATGTCTCTGATATGAAGCATTCTGCTTAATCAGATGTAGTTGCCACAAGATACAAAATCACTAGCTTGTGAGGAAGAAGAAAAGCCCATTCTCAGCTGGCTTTCCCCTCATTGAGGGAGCACAAGAGCAAGGGGTTGTGCTTCCCCCTGCATTTTCTCCAGCCACTTTCTAGCCCCACTCCACATCCCTTCTGGCTCCAACTCTCCTGGCTCAGCGATTAGCTGAGATAAAAAGCTTATCTTGCAAAAGGTCGTGATTTTTTGCAAAATGCAGAAGCTTCTCTGCTGTTCACCAATGGGTAGGTAGATGACTTGGTGTCCTGAAGTTGCTTCTTCCGATGGGTAAAAAAACAGCCAAGAAATGGGATTTAACATTGCATTCAAATATGTATTAATAAAGGAAGTTCTTATGTAAATATTTAAGAAAGGTTGAGAACTTCTCCTTACCTCCTGTCACAGTTTGTAAGTATCTAAGCTCTCTGACATAAAAACAAAACTGGGCAGGCTGGAGATGGGCCACGAAGGACTGGAAAGCCTGCCACATGAGTAAAGGCTGGCAGAAGTCTCAGGGGAGACCCTGTCACCATGTCCCAGTGAAAGGTGGCTCCAAAGAAGATGGACACTCTGTTTCATAAGGAGCCACATGGAAAAACTGAACATCTGATGGGTTATCAGGGATGAATTTTAGGAAGCAGTTTGGTTTCCAACCTTTCCTCTTTGGTCTGCATAGTAGCTCATTGAGCAAATCTCAGTGAAACTAAGAAAATCTTAGGAGACTCTGCAGTCCTCTGCAGACTGCTTTGAGTGCCATTTTGAAGCAGCCATTTGCTTCCCTGTACTGTCCAGTGAGTCTTGGAATCTAATATAGAACTTTAACCTGCGAGGCGGACATCTAATATCTATGCCCTGCAGCACCCACAGGCATGTCAATATTGCATCATTCTGTACAGGTGTAGCCTGTACTGGTTATTTGAGGCAAGACTTGGCTGCTGTATGAATTTTCCTGGTGGTCAGTCATATTTTGTCTTTGAAGTCTCCCCTAGCACTAACAAACACCACAGTGATACTACAGCCATATAGCTAGGTCAAATAATGTAAAGTTGTAGTAACTAAGGGAGAATCAGAAGGCAGCACCTGAGATGGTGAACATTGCTGTACTCCCTCTTGTTCTTCAATAGAGCCTTGGTAGGCTTGCTGTCAGATGAAAAAGATATCCTGTTTCTTGGTGATGTAAATGGTGATGACCATTTATCTTCATATTTGAAGTAAAATGGTCAGGCAGATCTCTTGAAGACTGGTTTGGAATTTTTTGCAGTGGTGTTCTGGAAGCAAAAGCAGCAAATTTATTATTAAGCTTTTTTCATTAATAAGCAACATTGTTTTATATATGTACAGTGCTAGGTAGATGGGCATGTTTTTATATATATGCATAAGTAAACACAATATACACTGCCTTTGTGTGTATAGTTAGACATCTTTAAATACAAACTTCTTTCCATTATTTTACAAGTGGAACCATTAATTGCATTCTTCCAGACTCTGTATACTGCTCTGACATTAAGGTCAGAGACAGTTTCAAAAAGTGAATTAAGATTTTTCCCAGACAGATTAGGTACATACTTAAGTTTTATAAACCTAGCCTTAACCCTCTTTTTCAAATCTCCTTTTCTAGGAACTCCATTAAAACATGAAGAACAATAGTTTGTTTATAATTCCTGCCGCAGGACAAAGAGCAGTGTTATGTCCTGGTGTCAGGCTGTTTCTTTCTGGGAGCTGTAGAGCAGAGAACAATTTAGTGCAGAAGCTTACGGACAAATTTTACCAGGTGACAAGAAAGATGCCTTCAAATGCACTCATTTGCCTGACACAAAACTGTTTGTATAGTATAAATTAGAAAAGAAAAAAAAAACAAACCCGCAAACAAACAAGTAGCTCCAAGTCTGATTGGCTGTCTGTCTGTACCAGAGAAATAGAGCTAGATGCAAGGGAGATATGTGCAGAAAAGCAGGAGGTTGTATCTATATTTAGATTTGCCAGTGGCAAGACTGCCTTTTCTATATCATCTCCTTCATGGCAAAAGCCCTGAAGGCCTAAGTTTCTGGAGTTCTCTGGAAAGGCAAGTGTGAAGATGCAGCAGCATGTTTCTGCACACTTGCCTCATTTTTTCCCTGACTATGTTTTGGTTGTGTTTGCACTGCGATGGACTGGGAACAAAAGAGGAAGCCTTAATTGACTGCCTCCTGCTGCACAGAATTACACGCTAATGCATGTAATACAATCTGTGATGTCCTGAAAGAACTCTTCTGCATGCTGATGTAAGCAAATGCCCATCCCAGATGAACTAGAAATGTATTAGGCATGCTTAAAAAATTTATTTTAGAGCTTGCTTGCAAAGGGTGTGTGTAACTGAGATAAATAGTGTTTGAAAAGACCTGTGAGCATGACTTCTGTTTACATTTTTTCATACTATTTTATCACTCTTTTACTTCTGAGATCCCAGTGACATAATAAGCTCTGGCTGCCCTGCTGGAGAGAAACACACAGGCAAGCTATGGATGCTCAGCTAGTGTGCTGAAGGACATGGTAAACCAGCCTGTTCAAACTCCTTGCTACCATGACCACTTTTCAGTTGTTTTGTCAGCTAAAGAATTTCATTGCAGAGCTCATTCCAAAGTCTTGTGACTGCAGTACTCACTCTGTTGTCAGCACAACACTGTGTACAATTCAGGGATCACTCTCAGGTTTTGGTCCTAAGTAGGGCAGAACTGATCCTCTGAGAGAAAAGCAAAGAAATGAAAGCAGATGTGATGTTGCAGCAGTATGTGAAGATGTAAATATATGTGTGAAATTAAACAATAGAATACCTCCTGCAGAAACAAACAGGGAAAGCTACATTTTTATGTTGCTGCATATACAGTTTTAGGCATCTGAATTTTGCATACAATTTCACAAGAATCTTTCATGTATCAGTGATGCATAGCTCTCCAGGCCAAAAAGACCAAGTTTCTCTTTTGTACTCACTGTATAGAAATTTGGCCACTACTATCTCATTGTGATTTGGTCTAGCTATTTGTATGACATGGAACAATACAAACATAGGAAGACATGTGAAAGTATTTGTAAACACCCCATCAATCAATCATGGGCTAGTTTCAATATGTCTACCTAATTACTCTGGAAACACCATAGCAAGATTATATAGCTTACCTGACAGAGTGACTGCACAATGAGGTGGTAACATGTGAAACTTTTTAGTTTCATACTGTTCTAGTTGGTTGCTTGACTGTATAATTCCTAGTAATCTTTTTAGAATACATATTGTAGATACGTGTGCAGATACATCTGCACAATTGCCTCTCTGAATTCTGAGAATCTGAACCTCTCTTCGGCGGCACCATTCAGTGGGAACATTTTTTCTGGATTGTCTTAGGAGTACTGAGTGTCGCAGTGACTGCTTACAAGTACATCTATCTTTTGTTAGAGAGGTTTGCAAAGGATTACATACATTCTATGAAAAATGTAAACATTTGAAGTTTTATTTTTAGCCCCAAATGGGCAAAATGACATTTTCCACAAATAACAAAGGATCTTTTAAAATCAAGGTGTCAGAATGTTCCTCTTTGACTCTGTTTCTACACAAGTCCATTCAGTGCTTCGTAGGTGCCTATGTATTTTTAGAGAAAAGGTCCAACAGTTATTTAAATCCTAGTGAAATATTTTTATTTCATTGAATTGCTGTTTTGTAACAGAATATTTTTATATCACAAACTTTTCAACAAGTTTTACATTTGGTTCCCAAATTCTCTGTATCTAACACTGATGAAAATTTTTCTCATACATTTCTTGGGAAATCCTACTCTTTTTTCTTATTCTACTGCTTGGCTATGATTTAGATTGCTTTTGCAGTTGACACAGCTGATCAACTCAAACATTGTGAAAAATACATTGTTCAAAGTAGTCTGTAACTTTGGATTTCTGATCTTGTTAGCTAATGAGTGCACTGCACTTTCCTCCTCTAAACCTCTCTCACCCTTTGTTTGGAAGCAAGGCAATCGCACTAATTTTTTTAAAGGATTAGAAATTAATCTCATAAGTGCATATGCTTTCTGACAGTTAATTACTGTTGATGCCAACAAGAGCCAGTTCTAGCAATGTTTGGTGGGAAAGTTATGTAGTACAGTGAGCAGGACAAAAGAAAACATACTCCCGCTGTTCAGTGATCTTTGATTTGTCCAGTCTTTGCTTTCAAGTGTTTTCCAAAATCAACTCATGATCATTATGTAAAAACCAGATTTGATTCCTTGCTAAATAGGTTGGGGTATGTTTTGTCATTTTCTGGTCCTGCACTGTGTTTGCCAAACGCTGACAAGATTTAAATGCTTCAGTTGACATTTGGATCCTTCAAGTAGCTGAAGAGATGTTATCAAACTGTCCACACAAACATGACTGCTGCAATTCCTGCCCCTGAAAAAGAGCACAGAGAGCGTCTTTTACTTCCCCTGTGACGACTTTTCTCCTTACAAGCTGAAAGTTTCAGAATTTTATCCCCGAAGAGTCCTCCCTGAGTGGCACCACACACCGGAGCAGCTCAGGATATGCCGGGAAGTAGAGGGGACATTCCCAGTGCTTGCAGTGCTGAGCCTTCCCTGTGGTGTGCTGTACCAGCTGCATGGGACCGAGGAATCAAGAATTTACTGATGTTCTGCTGGCAATGCTAAACTTCCTTAGCTGTAGCAGGAGACTGGGAGAGGGAAGTTAGTCTCCACCATTGCTGTCAGAAATGAAGCATGTGGGAATTTCTCAATGCTTCTGGGCAGAACACCACTGTGACAAGAGTAGGGAGGGAAGATCTTTCTCAATTCTCACATAAGTCATTAATTGCCCCACTTATAAGGGCACACAAGAGTTATTCTTCCTACTTTTTTCAATGAATTCTCAATTACTTCAATTTTTCAATGAATTAAAAATAAAACTAATGCAGGATCTCCTGTCTCCTCCACAATGTGCACCCTTTTTCCTTATTTTTGTGTGGCTACAGTACAGTACGTTATAGCCTCATCTACTTTGCTTTGCTTCAAATTTGAAGACATTGGGAAAAGTGCAGCCAACAGAACTTAAATGATTTCTTTGCCAGAAAGTGCACTTAGGGAGAATGGAAACTATTTGTGAAGTTGGATCTGAATCAGTAAATGGTTTCAAGCAAACCAGCAGTTTGCATTTGAATCCATCAGCTGAAGTGGAAGGGTTGAGTTATAAAAATAAATCAAAACATGTTCATGGTTACATTTTTTGAGAATTTCAACTTCTGACTTTGAAGCAGATCTGATTTTACCAGTTAGAGTATGCCCAAAAAGAAAAATTGAAATGTTTTATTTTCAATTGGTCACAGTGTTTCAACTTAGAAGAAAATTATGTTACTCAGATCTTTAATTTTTAAAAAATTAGGGGGAAAAACACAGAGAAAAAGATCTGCTGCGAACAGCATGGATCACTTGGAATTTTTCAGTCCTAGCCTGGCTTCTCAGAGAAATACAACCTTACATTAGGGCTCAGTATAGAATCATAGAATCATAGAATAGTTTGGGTTGGAAGAGACCTTAAAGATCATCTAGTTCCAACCCCCCTGCCATGGGCAGGGACAGATCAGATTGCTCAAGAGCTCATCCAGCCTGGCCTTGGATGTCTCCAGGGATCCCATCCTCTGGGCAACCTGTTCCAGTGTCTCACCACCCTCATGGTGAACACTCAAACCCTTCCATTTTCCCCCTCAGTTTGCCTCTAGGCAGGTTCCACACACCCCTCTTTTCCCCCCATCTACTGCTTCTGCCCCACACCAACCCTTTTCCAGCCCATTTTCTCCCAAATCCCCCACACCTGGGCTCCTCTGGAGACTCCTTCCCTCCTCAGCTGTTCCCAATCAGCCCACTCCACCCACTCTCCTATTTCACACCAGCAGGGAAGGGCAGCAGCCA
>VZTY01015157.1:551235-578380 GCA_013400935.1 Turnix velox
TAGTGGGAGGTGTCCCTGCCTATGGCAGGGGGGTTGGAACTCGATGATCTTTAAGGTCCCTTCCAACCCAAACTATTCTATGATTCTATGATTGGTGCTAGGGTATCACTATCTTGGCTATAAGCAGCATGGAGAAAACAAACATGGCACAAAAATCTTAGTAAAAGAATTCTACTTGGGATCTGGATCAACTATGCTCAGAACAAGGTATGTTAGGGTGAGGATATGCCTGGACTGTCTGGGTAAAGGGGCAATGATGCATGGACAGAGGAGGCATAGAGTGGCACCCTGTGTGTGTACTGCTTAGGCTACCTACGCAGTCCCCAAAAATGCGGAGTAAGCCTTTCTGGGGATAGCAGCTGCTGACAGGAAAAATTAGGAAAATTTCTGGATGACTTTCTAGCTAGGTGGTATTTCAAGCTAGTGGATATTTCAGAGAAAGTTTAGGGAGCTCACAGGCATCTTCCTGTGTGTAAAACTTTTCTGTTCATATGGTTTTAAAGGTGCAGTTTGCTCTTTACTTTTGATGCATAACTGTATACACCTTGCCTGATACACAACAATATTTTTTGTGATCAATATGTGGTTTGAAGCTCTCTTGGCTGAGCTGAAGGTAGGCTGCAGAGATATTTCACTTTTTGCAAATGTTGTAAATAACTGGAAACAAGAAAGAGTTACAGCAGAAGATAGGCCAAAAATGTGGGAGACATAAGAGCATAGAATTCTAGAATGGTTTGGGTTGGGAGGAACTTCTAAGACCATCTGGTTTTAATCCTCCTGCCATGGGGAGGGGCACCTTCCATTACATCAGGTTGCTCATAGCCATAGCCAGCAACAGTAGAGGGAATTGTTTTACCTGCATAAAACAAAAAGGAAAACTAAGCACGTGGCATTCCTTACCTGCATGAGTGTGGCCACATCTATTCTTTCCTGATGGAAAAACGTTTTCCTAATCAGCACAACCATTATCGTCATGAAACCATTGTGTTGTTTTCCATTCAAAGAAATCAACTCCCACTGACTCTATACTAACAGCTTAAAGATCGGCAGAAACAATGAAGATAATTGACCTAACATAATCCTCAGATCATTCCTGGGTTTGAAGTCTTGCCCAGCAGCTCTCATGCCAACTTCAGCAGAACAACCTCTTCCAGGAGACTACTCCTTCTTTCCAGATGTAGCTTTGGGGCAGGTGAAAGGGAAGTAACTTCCTTCAAGCAGGGGGGCAAAGAAGAGCCGCTAGAATTTTTACTGAAGGTACTGACCTTGCTGTGCAAGTGGAATAAAAAGACAATGAACTTGGAACTGGTTATAAAGAAAGGTAGAAGAGAGGCTTGGTGACTTGAGCCTCCTGACTGTGCTATCACAAGTGAGATATCACATCTGAGATGAGAGATGACAGCTCCTCGGCTAGGATGACCCTGTTACCCCTAGAATAGGGTAAAATCTGGGATAGTTAACCCTCCAGGTAGCTACTGCAGTTACAGTAGGTAACTAATATGCACCCCTACCGAAGTCTTCGTGAGCTGCAGCAGAAGCCAGCCTGAATCTCTGGCAAAGACAAT
Source organism: Turnix velox (assembly GCA_013400935.1). NCBI lineage: Eukaryota > Metazoa > Chordata > Aves > Charadriiformes > Turnicidae > Turnix > Turnix velox. Next base: position 552,801 of record VZTY01015157.1, read on the forward strand.
GTAATCAATAAAATAAATCATAGTCATTTTGCCACCTGTAACAAAGACCAAAACTCTGAAGCTCTCTTGGTGTTTCTTGATACCTTCAGTAAAAGCTTGTAGTTTGCTGGGCAAATTGAAACAAACCAGGCATCAACCTGCTTTATTTTAAAGAGGAAATTATTTGACACAAGCTGTGAATAGAAGGTATTACATACAAAGCACTTTTGTGTGTACATCCCTATTACTAATTCATTATTTTAAGGATTGCAGTGTGAGTACATTTCCATGAACTCTTGATGACTCATAAAAGGACACCTACAGCAAACAATTGTTCTCCTTTTGGAAACTTGCCACATTGAAAGTAATTAAAGAAATGGAGTTTAAAACTTAGACCATCAATTGAAATACCTAGCTATTGGAGCTAGGTTAGTGTTAGAATGAAGATGCCTCCTCTATAGCATGGCATTAGTGTGATCCTGAAGAATTTCTACTGCTGAATTGTCCCCTCCCTCCAGAAAACACCCTTTCAAAATCATTTATTTCAATATCAAATTCAGTTTGCAAGCTCTTCATCATTGTGGAATGTTACTCCTTGGATCTAAGTTCATACAGACAGTGTTTCAGAAAGCAAGAACTAACTACACATAAATGTAGTTATTCTTAACATACATGTAAATTCATGTATAAATGCATTTACGTGTAAGCCTGTGTACTTATGGACAACTTACTGAACTTCACTCACTGTCTTTGTTCAGCAGGCTATTGAGTATCCAGATGCTTCTGTTCCAATTGAGAGAAATGGATGAGACCACCTTGTTTTTCTTGCTGTTCTTCATCAGGTTTTGCAGCTCTCCTGCTTTATATCAATCACTCTGAACTTTTAAATGGGTGGTGCAGCAAAAGACTGCAAGTGAGATCTCTTGCTATGTGCTTCATAAGTACTTTGGGAGGCAGTGTGGCAGGCAAAGAGCCAGGCTCTTGTCAGTGCTCAGATGGTCTGTAGGAGCTGATACCTGGCTTGGGAAGGAATTCCTCCAGGATCAGCTAAATCCTGCAGAACTGGGAGAGATAAAGCCATCTCTATATCCCTTCCCTGATGCAAATTGAACATTAAGGGGGAGAGTGAACTTGTGAAGCATTTGCATAAAGACATACGTCTTTATCACAGACATATTGTGTGCAATATGAGATCCTCTGCAGTTCTGTCCTTTGCATGTGATAAATGGGCTGCTGGCGAACACTCCAAGGTGTCAGCAACCATTAGCCCCCTAAAGATCTCCCTCTGCCTGTTGGAAGTTGCTAGCAGAGGAGAATGTGGTTGTGTAGCTTTTTCACTGTCTGAGAACTAACACTTCTCCCTAACTAATATATCAAAGAGATTATTCTGATCATGACATCTGTCCTTCTAGGTAACTGGGGCTTAAAAAAATATCAGTGGAAAAACCAACTGACCCAGGTGATTAGCTTCACTACATAGTAAATTAAATACCTCAAGAAAAGGAGGATTTACTAGTTAGTTTGCACATATTGAGAAATGGATGTTAATCTACCTAAACCGGCCAAACAGGTTTTATTAAATATATTGTGTGTTTACATAAGTGTATTTGTGTCTATACATAAATACATATATGAATAAATCTGAGTTACTACATAAAATAGGATTCTCACCTGCATCATAAAACAAGAATATGGGAAAAATGTGTCTTATTCTTTAACTGTACTTTTTCTTATGTTTAAAATCTTAGGGTTTGCTTGTTCTGGAAATTCTGAGATTACATCTTCAATAGAAACAAAAGTAGCTTAGGAGATCCAAAATGTCTGATAATGTCTTGTTTTTGTTTCACTGCATAAAGTAAAGCAACCTGAGAATCTCAAAAAATCTATTAAAAAAATAGTTTCAAATGTGTAAGACTATGCAATGCATAACTACTTCTATATTGACAGTATCTTGTATTTTTGATGCTTCATATTGCTAAATAAAAATGGCAGATAATCTCAGCTGTGGATTTCTCCATGCCTCCTATAAGCAGTCAAAAGGACATAGCAGATAAAACAACACATAATGAGCTAGTTGAAGTGCACCATTCCATACTTCCTAGTGAAACTCATTTAGTTCTGAGGAATTGCAGCACCTGTGAGTATGGTGGGGAGATGGGGATGGAGTGTCAAGAGTGCAGACTATGTTTTTAAACACATATTATCTTGGATGAGGCATTGAGCAACCTGGTGTAGTGGGAAGTGTCCCTGCCCATGGTGGGGGGGTTGGAACTAAATGATCTTGAAGGTCCCTTCCAACCCAAATTGGTCTGTGGTTCTGTGAAATAAGTTGCTTCTGTTCAGTTCAGTACAGTACATCTTGGTATAACTAAAAGCACAGCCTTTTTAACATGTGGCAGTCCATACATTATGTGAATGTAGGAAGTTCGTGTGATTATTATACTTACTGCTATGAAGAAGATGAACAAGTCCTTTTAACATGACAACAGGGACTAGAATATTAATATATTAATGTGGTGTTGAAATCTACTGTAGCTGTCATGAGTAGTGGCTGGAAAAAATGGCCCCTTCTGTGCTTGAAGCTTTACATTTTAAATGAGGAGCCCTGTGATCTCCCCCAGCTTTGCTTGCTGCAGTGGAACATTTGCTAATAAGTTACCATCATGATGAAACTCAAACTACAAGCTGCCAAGAAGAGAGGTTGCCAGGTCAGTCTTCTGATAAGTATGGGTTATTTGCCTCAATACAGCAATGGAAAATATGCAGATTGATAGAGTGACTAACTGCCCCTTGGGAAAACATAAAAAACTGGTCTGAACTGTCCTGTAATTAAAACCATCCAGATAATGTAAATAAATATCTTAAAAACATTTCACATTGGAAACTTTATGCAACTTATTCTGTGGCCTTTTTTCATATTTACCAGGCTCTTCCACACATTTTAATCTTATTAAGGTTTAGGTTCTGCCAAGGACTTCTCTTCCCAAGTCACCCAGTCCTCACAGGTGGCAGTCCTGGACGGAGGCTTGAACTATAAGGCTGGTATTTCTTCATAGATGGGCACATTACAAGTCTGTGTTTCCCAGCATCAACCAGCAGTGAAAAAGGGGCAGACAGACATTTCAGAAGCACCTCAAGCTTCAGCTGAAACTGCTGAAAGCTGAAGGCATGGTAATGGAGCAAAAAAAAAAGGGGAAGGATGGAGGCCTGGGATCCCTAGTGAAAAGTAAGGGTACTACTTGTAAATAAAGTCAGTTGCTTGGTATTTTTTTTTTGGTAAAGCTCCTGCTTTGTTCTCTTTCCCCTTTTTTAATCTAGAAGTGTTCTTCCAAAAGTATTTTTAAGAAGTAAAGCAAGGACCCTTAGCCCCAATTAGACTTCTAATCTAAAGAGTAATAAACCTTGGGTGTGTGGAGGAAACTGTGAGTAAGTACATCAGTCACAGATGTAACAGAGGTGGTTCTAGTTCTTTATAGAGCAGGGTTAGTGATGGTGGGAAAATTGCTTTTAATAAAGATTTGTCATTGATCACAGTATTTCCCTAGGAGACGTGCTTTGAATATACATTCTAGACATCTGCTAGTGGGTACTGAAACATGAAAACTCAGGATACTTCCTTCCAGATTCCTCAGTTCTTCTCCTTGCAATATGAGAACAAATTCTCCACTTACAACAGTCTCTCAGATCTAGGCTAACTTCTTTTGTAGTTCATAACTTCTTATGAGTTGGATCTTCATTGTTTCTTCTCAGGAATTTTTATTTAGAGATTTATCTTCTGAATATAATCTCCAAGGCAGGAGTTATATATTTGCTTTCCAAATTGAAAAACCCAACTGTTTGCAAAATTTTTGAAACAGAGTTGGATCCAACCACCTCTGTCAAGTCAAATGACAGAGCCAAGTCAACACAGCATGGATACCACAGATTGAGAAGGACTGTTGTCTCTTCAGCCTATCCTAATGTAGATAGGGGTACTGAAATCCTTCCACTTGCACCTCTAGGTCGGTTCTGGGTTAAAAACAGAAGCAGAAGTAAAGCAAGAGAAGTGGTTGCAGTTGGTGCTACAAGAAGTAAGTATAAAAAACATTTGTTGGCATTTAGATACTTTTCCAGTACAGAGAACAGAGAAAATATGTAAATGTCTTAGAAGAAACTAATTTTCTGTTCCCCTGTCTGTCCTGCTGGTCACCAAATGTTGTGGAAGTCCGCCTGAGGCTCTGTAACACTCATACAACCATTCTCTAGCTAAATCTGGAGCAGCTGAAGTTGCCTTTATTTGTTCATTAGAGCTAATCTGGCAATAGAAAATGAAAGATTCAGATGCTATATTGCATTGGAGAAGAGTCCTTTTTCATTCTCACAGTGCTGCTGAGGTTATACCAACACGGCAGGTTGCCCATTGTCCTAAAGAAGAGCTGCATGCTATGACAATTAAGTGCCTTCCAGTAGCCCAGCTTTTTCACTTGGCTAATGCACTCTGCATTCTCAGTCTATGGAAGCCCTTACTGTGGAAAAAGAGCAGGCTCCATCTATGCTGCAGGAATTCAGAACAGCTGGGTACCACCTAGAGATCTGAACAAAGGGCTTGTTAAAATTCATCTTGTTTCTGCTTATAAGTGGAGGCCATGAAAGCACCACAGAAACAGTAAGATCACTGGTATGTTGCCAAAACATAATACAGTATCATTCTTCAAAATTGACTTTTCATGCATCCAGTAAACTGCATCTTCTTCTTCCTTGATATCTTTTTGCAGAAAAAAACCCTGTGTTTCTGAACATTTGCGATGTAAAGCTTGTCCAGATTGCCCTTTTTTTTCTCCTTTTAAATATTCTTCATTTATGTGTCTTAATATCTTATTTTGAACTATAGTCCTTACTATTTTCATTACCATGGAGTTTAGCAACCCATGAAAAAAATCAGGTCACCTTAGTGTCAGGCATTATAGTAACACAGGAAAAAAAAAAGAAATGCGTGTTTTACAAAAAGCTCTAATGTAACAGGAAATTGAGATGCAAAAGATGGTTGCATTCAGAATTATAGCCCCAGTAACAGTATTGATCATCATGTCTTAGATAATTAAGTTTTCTGAGGGAAAAAAAAAAAAGTAGAAAAGCACTTACTGCTTGTGGATCTGGAGAACAGAGGTTTCTTCACCAAGAACTTTCTAATACAAACTATCTAATGCATAGTGTAGCATAAAGTGACAGTTCACATTTCCAAGCAAATTCTGATCAAAAAGGAAGGACCTGGGTAGTCAGAAGAAAATATAAAGCAGAAAGAAGGAGGAAGATAGGAGGAAGTGCAGAAAACTGAATAGAGAAGAAATGAAATAGGAGAAGGTGATTTTACAGTCTGGGGAGTGTGAGACAAGAAGTGAGCAGCAGAAAGTGTCAAGAAAGTCTAGGTGTTTAGAATAGCTAGCAGCTGACAGGAGCAGGTCATGTTGAGTTCAATGGTGCCAGAAGAAGTAACTATTTAAGAGAGCAATAGGCATGAGACAATGGAAGTGTTAAGGGAACCAGACAATTGAGGTGAAGAGTACATGGCTGGAGAGAAGTCAGGGCTGGCAGTGAGGTGGAGACAGGCCAGAAAGGATGACAAGGGTATGGGGTTTGCATTTGTCTTGATAGCAGGGAAGGGTTTTGCAATGGAAAGGGTAAAACACAACCAGAACCAGAGATGTGATCCCAAAGATAAAGGAGAAAGGGAAGAAATAATAGAAGAGGGGAAGGGTGAGAACAGCTGGGAAATGGCAGACAAGCAAGGAAGGAGAATACACTGGAAGCCTTTCAGTGGACACATCTGATTCAGCTGATAGAGGGAACATTTTGCAACAGCAGCAATTTCCTGTCTTTTCCTATTTATAGGTATCTTAACCTATTTATAGGTTATCTGAATGACCTAGTGACCTAGATAAAATTGCAATGTTCTCAATCTTATTTCTGTAGTACAATATTGACATCTATTTTGTGAATGTGGAGATGTACATGACTAAAAAAAAATTCAAACAAGAAAATGGCATTAGTTTTATCCAGCACTTACTGCTTGTTTAGATGCATAATATCTTTTTTTTTTTTTTTTGTGCAGAGGTATCATGTTAAACAGTGCATGGAGAATATTTTCTCTCATAAACACAGCAGGAATAACCCTTAAGTGTTTTGTACTTACATATGAGCCAAAGGACTGGACCAGATTCACTACTACTGTTCTGCTTCAGTTTTCCATTGCATGAAATCTACTGGCACAATGAAACACAGGCAAGCATTTCACTGGAGTAATGCAGGAGAGGTACTCACCTCTTGATTGCATTTGTGGGGCATTTGCTACTGTATAAACTCATGTCATTTGGAGTTTTTAAGCAGTTCCTGGAACCAACAAATTTATATATGGCTTTTGCTTTTTAAAACAAGCAATTAAATCCTCCAGAAACTGGAAGAATCAAGCTTGAGAGAAGCAGAAACTGGAATACGTAAATTTAGATCCACATTTTTCCCAAAATATTTGGGTTTGGATCATTATAGACGAAAATACATTCACAAAACCCAAATGTTAATGAACACCATTAATATACAGGCCATCCTTTGGCTAAAAATGACACTGTAAGGAGGAAAATCAAAATCCTAGGGAGGCTTCTCAAGCCACTCAAAGGTGAAACTCTTGTCAGTTGTCCTGAGTGTGCTCAAGACTGCTATTTTGTATGAACCACCCCATGAAAGCATGGCAAGCTCTCACTACTGCTGTGAACTGATATATCACCATTTTTAGGAACACTTTAAAGAGCAGCAGACATTCAAGTCTTTTGCTGCTGTTATTTAGTTTAGTGTGTCATGTGTAAGGCTGAGAAGAGAGATAATGTGTATTCTGAGGTAAACTCTGACCTGGGACTATCCACTTATTCGTCGGTTTTAGGAAGGCAATATTTACAGACTTATCCTCTATGTACATCACATGTCTGGCCTTTCACCCTCTGGCTTCCTTTTAATACCAGCTTTGAATACCTTCAGCCTTTTTGGTGTGCTAGGATAGAAGAACACCATTGAGGAGAGGGGATGCCAGGCTATGTTTTTGAATTATGTCCTGAGTCTTTTGCGGCTTATTACAATCACAGAATACACATTTAATGCTGAGCAAAGAAGAGTGCAAATGGATCAGTGCCAAATCAAGCACTTGAAAACACCTCCAACACTCACCAAGTTTAAAAACAAACATATTTTGTAAATTTCCATGGTATGTCTGAAATCTCTTTGCTTTCTCTTGAATGGAAGTTGAGAGTTCTTGGTAATTGTTGCCCGAGAAAGTCTTCAGGAATAATGAATTATGAGTCTGACTCTAAAGTCAGCAGTACTGTTATCACACACCCATGCTCTAGAGATCTAGTATAAATTAGGGACATGTTCTGCTTCAAGTAGTGAAGCATCAGTAGTGGTATGAGCATGGAGCAGCAGACATACAGACAAAATCCACAAAACTGAAAATAAATATATAGGGAAATTAGGATGTATTTCTATGTTTTTTCTTTATTGCTATTTTTTTTTTAAATGAGATAAACTGGAATAAATAATGCTATTTTGCAAAACCAAGTTATTTTCCAATTGAAATTACTTGAGATGTTAAGCAATGATGTTGCCTAGACAAACACAAGCTTGAATGTGGCCTTGAGTCAGTAGCTGTTGTTATATCATTCTACTCAGGTCATGTTTGTCCAAGGATGAAATTTAGTATACTACAGAGACCCAGCCAGTAAGTTCCACATATTATGCAGTCTCATCAAACAGGTTTAATTAGGCAGAGGATTAGCTGTGCTGGCACATGTCTGACACAGATTTTCAGTTTGTTTTCCACATAGTGAATGATCTGGCACTGCTGGTTCTGGAAACCTGGCACGAGGGTTATGAACTTGGAAATTTCTGCATCTCCCTTACCTTAAGAATGCAGGTTAAAACTTGGGAATCTGAAACCAGTTCATCTAACAGTTTCTCCTTCACTTCTGATGACTGGATCAGCACTAGCAATAGGCCATATTCTAAGGGTCCATATTCCTCTTTATCGACTTTGGGAAGACCAGACCTGGAAGAAAGCAACATTTCCAATATTTGTGAGTAGATGCCATGGCTAACTTTTTTGGCAAAGAATGGGCAGTAAAAAAGAATAACTCTGGTGTCTTTATTTTCACTCAGGTAATGCTAGTTGTATACTTAACCCACAATGTGCTCAATATATTAGTTGACTGTTGATTTTATTGATGTCATTGGGCTTATAATTGATGTATTTATGGAACAGGAGTTTACATATTTTCTTCTACCTGAAGATTGTCATTGCTCACTATCCTACCCTATGTTATACTGCAATGCAATGCGATGCAATGCCATACAGATTTGCAGCTGACATACTGTTGCTATTAAGCAAGAAAACTCTCTAGAGCAAGTCAGAGTAGGGAAAAAAACATTGAAATGTGATTGGGGATGAGCAATGGAAGAGATACCCAGGCATGGTTAAAACTAAAGGTTGTTAGAGATTAAGTGGTTATATAGGAGCCCCAAGGATTCCTGGCTGCCAGCTGTCAGTGTTAAAATTGTATATTGGATAGGACATGCATAGTCAGCTGATGGCTGTGCCAGTGCTCCATGAGCAAGAAACTTGAGCACCAGTAGATATGTAGCTGGATTCCATTAGCTGCTTTGTAACTCCCCGATATTTTCCCTCCTTCTACTTACAACTTAATCTCTGTCTGCAGAGTTGCTTCCTTTGCACTCCATCTTGTATTTATATACTTTTATAATCCGAATTGGAATATCTGGCCCTTGGTTGCTCCCTGCTACATTGCTGTTCTAGAGTAAAGGCAGGGTAGGGTACTAACCCCTCTTAGAGGGACTGCCAGCTTCTGCCTCTTTCACAGGTCTTCTTCAAATACCTGGTTCAAACAGCCTGCATATATGAGACCCCCTCTAGGCTTACTGTCCAGTCTGCAGCTGAACTTTAATTTTCTATTTGTGTTTACTGAAAGCCGCAGCTGGACAAATTAGCCAGCCAAAATGATAAAGTTTTTACCTCAATCCCATGAATTTCTAAGAAATAACCAGGCAATTGTTGCTTTGTCAGGGGAGGGGAATCACAGAGGCAATTTCTTTTCTCCCTTCCTTTCTCTCCCTCCCTACCTTCTACAATGATTCCTATTAAGGAGACAACAGATAAAACATAGCAAATTGCTTTACTATACTGGCTAAAAACATGCTGACCTGCACAGAAATAGCCTGGTTTATAGTGCTTTTTGCATTGTAAGTGTTGAGGCAGAGGAGATAGATCTTCGGAATAAGGTCTTACAAAAACATGGACTTCTATGGCAGAGCTAAACTGTAAGCTGCCTGCTAAAAGTCATACATAAATGACAGTTCACATTACACTTATAAATATAAAAGGGATAGAAAGGGCCTGACCTGGCACCCCAGCTGGTTTTCGCAAGTGTTATTTTGCATTCCTATGAGTCAAGTGAAAATCCCCAAACCCTGGCTGGTGTCCAATGATATTTCCCTGTACCCTATTCGTCTCCTTGTCTGGGTTTGAAGAGTGATGGTGCATTGCAGTTGGTGGTTTTTCTAAGCCTGTCCAGCCAACGTATCCAGGGAGCATACCCGGCGATGGCAGCAACTTAGAGTCTTGCTTCAAGGCTGCTACCAGTGCAGGATATGCATGCCCACAGCATCCTACATACACACCTAAAGCCAGACAGGCATCAGGCAAACCGAACATCAAGGAAATGGTGTCACCCAGGCTGTTGTCATCTTATTTGTGTAGCAGACAGGGTCACTGGTTTAGGGATAGGAAAGGATCTGAGATATCAGGGAAGCTTGACTTGTTCTAGGAGAGGTCTGTTTCTCATTTCACTGTGACCTTCTGGACTTTGCAGTTGTTTGCAGCACAGCATAAAGTCATAGAGTAACAGAAACATAGAGTTAGAAGGGACTTTCAAGAATCTAGTCCTACATCCTTGCAGTGAGCTGGGAAAAAAAATCATAGGCTCCATGTACCCTCATTCCCCTCACCAACCCTTTTCCAGCCCGTTTCCCCCCAAACACAGAGCACCTGGGCTCCACTCCTCCCAACCCAGGTGTTCCCACTTTGACCCCCCCCACCCATTGTTCTATTTCCCAGCCCCAATGAGGGGAACAACCACTAGTACCCTTCCTGAGGGGCACTCCTCTTAGTGTCATGGCTGCAGGGTGTGACTGGTGAGTTGCTTGGCGCATCTCATGGGAATACAGTGGGAGGAGAAAGGCCAAGGAGCCTGATGGTTAGGCAGGGGGAGGGATGTCTGGGAGGGTTGGTGGCTACTTAAATGTCACCCATGGCTGAGCCCCTCTGTGTGCTATTGGAGCAATGGCAGGAGGTTTCACTGTGGGGTATTAGAAAGGCAGAAGCCCCTGGGAGTTGCTCCATATTCCGCTTGCCTGGTGGGTCAGGGGATCTTTACTTTTGTCAGGTGGACTGGAGAGGGGCCAGATGTTTTCATTCTCCCTCCTTTTTCCCTGGGGTTCATCACCAAGCTCCCAAGGCTGCCCTGGCCTGAACCATATGTTGGAGGTGCTGAGTTCCAGAAGCAAAATTGGGAGTTGCCTGTTTCCCAGCTCTGGCTAGAGGGAAGATAGGGGTAAGTCTCTGCTCCAGCACTTTTGGTGGGAAGTGTTTCTCTGTCTTGAAGCTATGGTGTGTTTAATAGCAGCAGGGGAGGAGCAAAGACGGGCTGAACCGCACTTGGATTCCTCCGTGAAATGCAAGAGGATTTAATGTAGAACCACTGCATGAATCTGGTGAAGAAGGAGGGCACCAAATTCCAGAGATAGGAAGCATGCAAACATCCTGAACTCCTCCATAGCCCCATCATTTGGAGCTCTTGTTTGTACAGATTCAGAATGTTACAAATCCTTCCACATCCTGTGCCACTGGTATGGCTTTTGTCAGCTGTCGATTATGTGTTTTGTCCACAGATTTTAATTTTTTTTTTCCCCTAAGCTGGTATGGGATTTTCTCAGAGCCCTGTGGAATTGAGCATTGGCAGAAAAGCAAAGTGAGATGACTTTGCTGACATTGTGAAGGGCACAGAAATATAGAATACAATCACAGAATCATCCTGGTTGGAAGAGATCTTGCATATCTTCTAGTCCAGTCATAAAACTAACTCTTTCAGAAAACATCACTAAACCATATCTCTAAGCTCTTATGTCTCTTGTGTACCTTCAGAGATGGATCCTCGACTGCTTCCCTGGGCAACCTGTTCCGATACTTAACCCTTCTGCTGTAAAAAACTTTTCTAAAAGCCAGTCTAAACCTCTCCTGATGAAAGGCATATACCCCTGTCTGCAAAGCCTCTATCTTGCAACACATAAATCATTTTTGCGCATGAGTATGTGGACATAAATATTTTTTAACTGATAGATACATAGGTTAATGTGACCAATGAGGCCACTTTTAAACTTTCTAGTTAAGCTTCACAAGTTTCCTTCACTTACTGCTGATGACCAGCTGCTACATCAAGCACCACTGCAAGTGCAAATCCCCACCTTTACCCAGCTCTCTTGGAGCAACACAGGCATCTATATAAGGCACCTGCACAGGACACTGCTGCATCTCAGAGAAGAATACAGGGCCACAAATCCTCATCTGAAACACCTTAGTGATTTCTTATCCTACTTCCTCACACTGTGGTTACTGGTTTCCTTCACATTCCTTTGACCAAGGACAACACTGGAGCAATCTATTAATTCCACCATGTAGTGGTGGCTACAGTCTTATGCCCTTCTCCCAAGCATCAAGGACACAAGGTGATCTTTTCTGTGAGTCTAGTCTCCTGGCCTCAGAGTAGGTTGAGGTTTTTCTGAATGCTTTTGTTTGCTGATTGCAAGATCCTTACTCCACATCATGATCAGAAGATGAGATATACAGTGAGTGTGATGTTGGAGAAGATTCTTCTCTTGATTGTGCACTGTGGAAAGGAAAAAACCTCTTCAGTGACTCAAGAGTTTTTAGGGCTTTCCTAAGAAACCTGTGCTAGCACAGCAGCAAGGACATCTTGAGAAAGAGGTTGTTTCTGTGTCATAAAATGTCCTACCATTTGTCATTAAGATCAGGATAAGCATCCATGTCAGTAAGTTAATAATATTTTATGGTTTATGACTATGGAAACAAGGAGAAATTAGTCACTTGTAGACCAAAATCTAAGAAATTAGGAAAACAACCTAACCCCAAAACTAATAAAAGCTTCTCCTTGAGCTCTGTGGTCCAGTTTCATAGAAGAACCTCTATGAGACACTGTGTAACTGCAACTTGTGAGTGGCAGAATTAAGATGGCTTTATTAAACTAGTGTCACAAACGCAAGCTGTAGGGGAAAGAGAAATGGATATTTTGATAGATGTGTGGCAAGTGTGTCCTCTGCTTCAGTCCAGGAGCTATTTTAATTTGCCTATGGAGCAAACAAGGCAGTATCTCTATGATTAAGAACTTTGTACCTTCAAAACTGGAAGTTTTGAAGGCGATAGAATTAAAAATAATACTTACATAGACAAGCCATCCTTTTTGATAGAAAATAATAAAACTATGCTGGGTTTTAGATTGCCACTTCATGCATACTTTTACTTCTCATAAAGATGATTTCTGAGAACATCTGAGCTCCAAAGAAGCCTATGCTCATAGCTGTTATCTTTCACAAGGGAGCAGAAAGCACTCAGTTCCCCCCCTTCACCAGCAGGCAGTGCCCAGTGATAGCCTAGTGTTTTATTATCCACTGACAGCAACAACACCTAGAGAACTCTTCACCAAGGAGTCAAAAGGCAATGCATTTTGGTAGTACCCAGAAAGGTGGTGGAGACACAATCCCTGGAGATACTCAAGGCTGTGCTTGATGAGGCTCTGAGCAACCTAGACTAGAGCAAGATATCCCTGCTTACTGCAGAAGGGTTGTCCCTTCCGGCCCTACACATTCTATGATTCCAGCTGCCTATATCTTAAAACACATTGAAAAGTGCCCTGCATCAATAAGCAAGGACACTATAGGTTCACTGTAAAATTCTAACACTGCCCAAGGTGTTCATAAGCTGCCTGGGTGTCTGGTCAGCAGAGGCAGATGTAGCTCTTGGGACCCGAGCAAACTTTCTCACCTAACTTGCTGATTCAGGATTCTTCAAGACAGTGATCTCATGTCCCTTTTCTCTAATCCTCTCCCCTTTCAGGAAGCAGCTGTTCACTGCTCGTCTGCTGGCAAGCTGGTTACACTGGCTGGGCTTGAAATCAAAGACATTATTACTTGTTATGCTGTGCCACGGGTCCACTAGTACTGACCTTCAAAATATTCACAGCTTAAGCACCATCTATGAGTACAGCCTAGAGAGCCGGTCAGGAATAGCATTTCTATTCCATAAGAATTGACAGAAATTTAACATTCATTTTCATCCTGAACTGGAATGAAAATTCTACACACTGAGTCTTTACATGTCACTGAAATTCTTAATGTTAAAGAAAATGCAGCAGATTTTTTTCTACAATACTAAAGCATTTGCTAAGATAATGTTATTTCCCTTTAGTAATACTGAAACATTGCAGTATAATGCCAGGAAAAGTTTATGAAATATTAATATATTAAATTTGACCTATGATGCATTTGATTATATTGACTTCATAATGAAAAATGCAAATATGTCAAATGAGGAATTAAAAATATTTTTACTGCATTAAACATAGTTGCAAAAAGGAGACTATTTAGATTTAATTTTTGAAATGTAGTGGTAATAACATAATTTTGCAGTATTATCTGTCTGACAGGAGGCATCTTTCTGTCTCCTGTTTAAAAGCAATGGCTGGTCCCAGCAGTCAGATGGTGCCCTGATTCAGCTAAATGGAGTATCTCACCCTGCTGCTTAGTGGAACAGCTTCTAGCCACCTCTTGTTGCTTTGCCTGCAGCTTCTAGGGCTGTTTCTGGATGCAGGATAGTGATCGGCGGTTCTCTGCAGGACACGTGTTAAATACTGTGACAGACATTTGCAGCTCCCTGCTGCAACAAACTGCCAAGTGCCTGCCGAGGAAGGGTTCCCTCGTTGCTTGTGATCCGGCTCTTATACAAGCACTGTGTGTGTCATGACCCAAGGCTGTAGGACTTGCCCAACAGCTGGGCTGACCTAGCAGCAGTGTCTTCTCCTTTTCCTGACAGTATTTTAAGGAAAACTTTGGGAGCTCCCATGGCAAGATACGTGTTGTAAACGTTTAGGCACTTTAGTTAATAATGAATATGTTTGACTTCAGATCTCTGCTTTAGGAAAAAAAATGTAATCGTATTCACCACTTGCCTTCACTCTCTTCTGATTAGTTGTGTTCAGTGCTGCAAATGTGATCTGATTCTACAGCATTTAACTCTATGGGCCTCTATTGCTCCAGAGACTGCATTTCACTTCTTGAGACACAGTAGTTGGTTGCAGTGATGGAAGTCTGACATGCTTTTTGCTGGGTAAAAGACCCATAGTCCAGAGGCAAGCAAAGAAAACTGAAATTGCAGAATCATAGAATGATTTAGGTTAGAAGGGATTTCAAACATCATCTAGTAACAAACCCCGTGTTATAAGAGTTCCTCTCCAATGGCATCTAGATTGACTTTCTGGAAATACCTAAAGTTTTGTCCATTCTCTTAGTCTTGAAATGTGATTAAAGAAGTTGATTTTAGAAAGTGACTCTGCGTCAAAATACTGTTTACTCTGCTGTGTAAAGCTTTTATCTTTTAAAAGTGCTCAAGTTTCTAGACAGGTACATTTTGTGGACCTAGTGTTAAAAGGAGAAGAGGAAACAATTCAGATATGTTAATTTCCAGTCCTTCTGTGGTTGGGTACCAGTTTTATAAAATGTATAATGTCACCTCTTTTCATGGATCTCTTTCTGTTTGTACCTTCTTGCTTGCCTCATTATTTTTATTTGACAGCAAAGATGCTTGGCCCTTTGTTTTGCCATGGAGATATCATTAATTATGGTGTTAAGAAATGAGTTATTGTTGGAGGAATATATGAGATTACCATACTGACACCAACAATACTGAAAAGAAGATAAAACTGAGACCATTTCAAAGTTGTGGCAGACCTCAGAGATAATCTTATCCAAGCATAAAAGGGGGCAAATTCACATTTTGCATTATTGGTATATCTGAAACTAATAGCAGGCTAAATCAAACCACAAGAAGAGATTTAGAGATTGTGAATAAAGAGAGCATATTTGAATCTGCCTGATACTTTCTTTTGGAAAGTGTTTGCATACTTTGCACTAAAATGTCAACGAATAAATCCTATAAAGGTGGGGAACTTTGCTATCACTCTCCAGCCATGTGAGCTTCCTTTCAGCCTGATAGTGGCTAGTCTTGACCAGGAGACACTCACCTTATTACTTTTCCTGCAGTGAACCATTTTCTGAGGATGTGAAGAGTGACACTCTCTTTACCCAAGCCTCAAGAAACCTGAGCAGACACAGATCTTTGTCTCCTAAATAGATACTTTAACTACAAATCTTCAGTATAAATAGGAGCAATGACGTTTCCTCATCTGTGAGCAGCAGCAGGTATAGTATGTAAGAAAAGTACAAGATAAGTAGTTGTGTTTGAATGGGTAACTGACCAGCATAAGTTCTGGAAGTAGCTTCAACGTACAGGTTCCTTGTTCACCCTTGCATACTATTCAATATGTGCCATAGGAAAGCATCTCAGTCACTGAGAGTGATAGGGTTTCAGATGAATCCTACTTTTCAACCTTTATCTCTTGGCTGTCTTATGGGATCTGGTGTTGTGTCCAACCTCCCATCTTCTAAACTCCCATTTGGTAGCACTGGGAAAATGAGTGTATTGGACAAGGCTGTGAATTCCACTCTCATAATCAGGACCTTCAAAATTAGAGGGTAGTAACAATGTGTAGTATCATCATGTCTATATCCCCTTAGTTCTTAGAAGTGGAAAAATACAGATGCTATCATAAAATACGTGTGGGAATGGTAACAAATCTTTTGCCTCCTGACCAGCATATCTGAAACTGTAATTTCAATTAAGTCAAAAGGGCTACGAACATTTTGGCATAATGATAAAGAGAGGCCACTGTAAACACAAATTAACCCAAGAAATGAATGAGCCCCATATCCAGACCAGTTACTCTTGAAAATTAGTTTCTCTCACAGAATTAGAAATGTAAGAAATTCAAAGGAATAAGCCCCCTCTCCTTGTCTTTTCACTCCTTTTAGACTGTAAACTTCTTCTGAGATAAATTCTTTGACATTTTGTCAGGAAGCTAGTAAAGCAGCTGGAACAAAATCTGGTGCAAATGTTATTTGAAGATGAATGTAATGTGTGAGAATCACAATTTACAAGCCAGGTCTCAAACAATTTATCAGCTGGTATTTACAAGTAAAAGTATTGTCCTACAGGGTCCATGTTTTGCCTCTGTTTTCTAGCTTCCTTCTCCTTTGAAATGCTCCATTTTGCACGTTTCTCTTTGTTAAGCCTTTTTAAAATGCTTCTGTCAGAAACATTTTACAAGAGGGGAGGATGACCTGGGATTCTTCCTGGAAACTAGGGGACCTTGTGTGGGGACGTTGACGCCAGCTCCACAAAACTTGTAGCTCTGTATTTAAAAGAATCTTTTTTTTTACTTTGAGTAAACATTGGAAAGCCATTATTTACAGACTGTATTGTAAACATGTGTCTTTTTATTGTATGCCTGTAATGACAAGGGCAAACCCACTACAGGAAGAAGGAAGGACCAACCCACTTAACAAAATGAGACTTATTTGAATTCATTTTAAAGCCAGTAACAAACAACTGATGGTTTAGCTGACACAGGACATAAACAAATAAGAAGGATTTTAGGATACTTACATGACATGCTGGCTTCATCAAAATGAGCAGGAGGATTGACATTGGTATTGGGGTCAAGGTTGAGTTTCTATTCTTTTCTCCTAAAAAGCCCCAACACAACTGAAATTGCTCAGCTCAGATTTCTGAGTGTTAAAACTAATGTTTTCTGATCAATCACTCTATTAGGCACACATTTTTTAGAAACTTCCAAGATTTTTAACTATAGAAAAAGGGAAAAAATATGGTAACGCTAAAAGAAATCCTACAATAACTTCATAGAACATGGCAAGGGGCATTTACACATTTCTACTGGTTGGCTGGACTCTTGGTCCTTGGTTGTGAGATTTTTCAACTGTTGATTAGTGCTTCTCACTTCAGTAGGTGTCATGTCCTTGTAATGGCACTAAGAGGAGATTGTCCACCATTCTCTGCCATGTTGCACTGAAGGGTCTCCCAGATTAAGTCCCCTCACCCTCTGTGCTATATGGCAAACACACTCACTCTATTCCTCTTAAGAACAATTCTGTATTATTAGGAATGGGTCTTGCCTGGAGGTGTTAGCCAGGAACAACCTCCAGCAAAAGGATATTTCTACTGACAAAACAGTATTTCTAGTTGTACAAGCTGAAAACTGCTCAAGGCATAGACTCAGAGAAGCTGGAGATCATTTAGTCCCTTCCTCAACAGTGCATGATCATTACCCATGTGATGTGATGTCCCAGACTGATTTTAAACATCCTAACTTTGCCATTCTCCAGCCAATCTGCTGTTCAGCTACAGTTTCCCTTTTTAAATCATGACTCTCAATGCAGATGGTTCTGTCTCCTCTCACCTGATAGACCTTTTGGATCTTCAAATCCACCACATTTCTACAAGCTAGGCTCTATGTATTTAGGCCTCCCAAGTAAACCAGAAATCAAAGTCATCATATATGAAAGAAGAGAGAAAGAAAGATAAATTAGTTAAAGAATGTTAAGTCCATCTTCTTCCTTGAATTCTGGCTACCATTGTGCAAGTATCAGCAGAAAGGGTCCAAAAAATATCCAGTTGCTGCTTTCACTCACAGAGTTCACAGATGGTGACCCTCGCTTTGAGCCTAATCTCAAAGGTACAGTTTCCCCAAGGATTTAATTTTAAAACACTGACTTCAAGGGAGGAGACAAAAAACCCTGTAGAATGAGTTCTGAATACCCACAGGAAAGGAAAGAGTTTAGAGGTTGCTGTGGCTGTCAGCAAATCTGTAAAAGTGGAGCTTTAAAGCCCAATTCCACAGTCTGACTAAAAGCACACACAGTGACACTGCTGTCCAAAATGGTCCAAGTGTAATGCTGGCAGAATATGAAGCCACTTGTGATGAGGGGATAACTTCATGGCTTCCCTAGTGCCTACTAGGACTTCTCCTTTGAAGCCACTCCAAACTGGGATAATCCAGCAATGGACCAGCAGCCAGGGTGGTGGATTATGCCATGAAAAACAGCTTTGTGCCTCTCAGTGTCATCTGTTGGCTTTGCGAAATTTGCCACTCAGAACCTCCCACACATGCCCACCTAAAAACTGAAACTACAAAACAGAAAATTGGTTCAGCTTTACCTCAGACTAGAACAGAACAAAACAGAATTATCTTCAGGTCATCGCCACAGCCTAAACAGAAGGGGGTAAGAGGAAGGTTTGTTCTTCAAAGCGAGTGGACAATCTGTTCAAAAGGAGAGGAGAGGGCTTTGTGGAGCCTAGGTGCACGGGAAGTGTGAGTTCAAAGTCAGAAGACAAAAACTGAAGACTTTGGAATTCTACAGTAACCACAGATTTAGGCCTTACACTGTCTTAGAAATGCTAGTGGTTAGCTAATGGGAAACTGAAGTAACAAGGTAGCAAAGGAGCCACCTATTAAAATCATTCTTGGACCACTGTAGCTCTGGATCTGTTGTTACAAATGCTTTATTTATATTTGTGAAGAGCTCAACCTCACTGTCATTGAAATCAAGAAAGTCTAGACTTCATACGGCAGATGTGTTGTGGAATTAAACAAGAAATTGTCATGTTCCCTTGGAACTGAAAATTTGTATGACAAGTTTGTATTTACTACTGAAAGTCAATTTATCCAAAATAAAAAATTGCTTGCATGTGACATCTGAAGAGGGAGACAGAAGAACCTTTTCCAGACTTGGAAAAATATGGAGTGCAATGGAATTTGAGTCCTGCCCAATCTTTTTCAAAGCTTTCAGCTCAGATCTGATGAAAAGTGCCGTTCCTTTGTATTTCATTACTGCTTAAGGACAGATGATTTTGCTGACCCTTTTCAGCAACAGACTCTTGTCCTAGCTCCTTGTGATCCTTAAAGATTTGTTCATAACATTATTAATAACATTAATTGATTGTCCTGTGGAAGTAAATTTCAATCCAGTAGAGGCAGTACTGTGAGGCTTAAGGCAACAAGCTTGAAGTAAATTAATGTACCACTGAAAAAATCCCTCCCATCTCTCAGTGCTTTAGCTTTGACAGTGCCTTTGTTTTTTGATCCAAGGCTTGAGCTCCTTACTTGCTTTACGTGCATTTAGCGGAGAGCGGACTTCTGTAATATTTTCCTTGAAATGAAATCCCACTGCTTTCATTCTGGAACTGAAAATTCCTCCTAGAAATTCTTTCCATCCTCTCAGTGCCCTTTATAGGTACCCTGCGGCTGCAGCCTCTTCGTAATACAGACCCCATGTGTTTCAACTCAGCTGTTCAAACACGTGGATGACCTAGACAGTAACAATTATGCAATGTTGCAATATGTCAAGCTTTAGCTTTTTAGGAAACAGTTCTTTATTTCCTTCATATTTGCATGAGGGTGATTTGGAATCAGCAGTTCTTAATCACAGTATAGAATCTCTAGGAATCATTGATAATTGCTAAAATTAAGGGATTGAAGCAAGCAAGCCAGTGTTAACAAGTGAATGCAATCTAAAAGTGTAGTGCTACTGTGCTGGAACACGGCTCCCTGAAAGAGGCAGGAAAGAGCATATTAGAATATTCCAAGGGACAAAGTGTCTTTGCAGTAGATATATTCTGAGCCCATGTGCAAATTATTCAGAATGTGTATCAAAAGTTGAAGCTCATAAAGATATCTTCATCCTGTGACTATGACAAAGAATTTTTAAGCGTAATCTATTGAAAAATGCATCATTGTCCAATAGACTTGCATGTGGACTGATCATCAGTTTCACCAGTAATTTCTTTACAAATGCAGAAGGGGATAAAATGAGGAGTATCAGTGAATTTAAGAGAGCAATTTAAAAAACTCCAAAGAATTCTTAATGATCTTTTCTAATCAAAATGCCAACATGGGCAACTAATGGAGAATATGCTTTTCACCTGACTTTGCATCATGTCTTCACTGCATTTTTAGTATTTAATCTGTTGCCTGGAGCTTCCTGAACTGCAGAAATTTGCTTATCATAATATAACTTATCTGTGAACTATTTATTTGCAGTCACATTTTTCCCCATGTTATTGCTTTTTGGTGGCTGGTAAAAGCGCATCTCTCATACAGAGGTTAGGTTAAAACTACACAATGTTTTCTGCTTAAAAGCACTACATAAAACCAAGCTATTCATATCTGTGTTATTAGAAGCATGATGTCACTTTTTCCAGCCAGTTGGTGCCTGATCTAATGTCCTTCCAAGCTGACGGACAGATTCAAATTAATCCAGGGGTTACTGAATTGCCCCGAAACTCACCACAAAAGGAGGCAAAGAGAGGAGACTGCAGGCAATCTTTAGTGTGCTGGGCTGACTCTCTGTGCTTCACAGGGCTTACAGGTACCGAGGGCTTCTTCAGAATGTTTTTCCTCAGTCATGATGGATCCAACATATGAGGAACTGGGGGAGCTGGGTCTGCAGTCCTGTGCTATCTTGACTGCCAGGTGGTTATGAAGATTGGACAGGGTTCTTCCTTAGACCTTGAAGTATTGATTTCCTGGATTCTGTGGTTTAATCTGAACAATAGGTAAGCTTGCAGCTAGGGTGCCTCCTTGGGATGTAGGAAAGGAGGTTTTCAACTGTAGAGCCTAAGACCTTGCATTTTCTCAGAAAGAAAGTATGTGGATGAAACAGATACTATGAATGTTTTGGAGGAGAGAGGTAGGCTTTGGATGCAATTCAAAGCTGGTTCCCAGATCAGACTTAGATTAGCATACGCAAGAGCCTGAAAAACCATTCAGAGGGATGTATCAGGCTAGGAATGCAAATAATGAAAATGGACTCCTACACATCAAGGGGAACCTGGTGTTGCTACGTGTTAGGTTTGTAAATCTGGGGATTGGCAGATGTGGTCTCATCTCTGACATGATCTTCTCCTAAGATTTTCTACAGACTTCAATGAATTGTGCTGATGGCTCAGTATTCCTGGTCAAATGATTGTCAAAAGTCAAACCGTGAAAGATCTTACCAGATGTGGATTTAGTCTTTTCAAGCACATCTCTAGCTCCCAAAAGGAATAAGTTTGGCCTGGGTAATCTATCAGACTGTTCATTAGACATTTTCCCACTACAGAGCTCAAAGGTGTGTTTGCACTAGCAGGAGGGTATATTTAATGACAGGTCTCAGCCAGGCCTTGGGTTAATTGTTTATAGAGGTTCTTCATTCACAAATGCAAAAAAGATACATTAGCATAGCCAGATTGGCTACCGATGTAAATGTCCTTCACTTCATCTGATACATAACTGGCTGAAAGTACTCCTAAGTAAAGTCTCTTTATTCTTGTGCAAGCTGCTGTGAAGTTTGCTTTAGCCTTGACTTGAGATACAATCTGAGCATAGAAATGCCTCATTCCAGGGAACAATGACAAAGTTTTAAAACAACAAATTTACATACTTGTATCTGAAGGCAGAATCTGGCTTTCAGTATCTTGATAACAGGTAAACATTAAAGAGAAAGCATCAACACAACCTCTATTGCCCATTGTTACTGAATGACTGGCAATCTGGAGCCTCACTCTTTTCACCTGTCATCAGAAGTGATTTGATATGGAAATGAGGCTGGAATTTCACAATGCCTTTGTCATAGTTATTCACATTGACCTCAGTGCCTATTACTGTAATAAGCATTATTCAAACACCAAGTGCCCAGTTCAGATGGATTGCTTTATTAGCTAGTATCTGCAGACCATTACCAGCTTGACCCTGTACAGTGTGTGTTCTGTCCTCATGAAAGTAACTCTCAAGTAATTAACTGGTTACTACTGAAGTTTTTTTACTAGTGAGGTATTTTTAAAGCTTCCTCTGAAGTTCAGAAAGCTTCTTTTCTTGTCTAAAAAATTTGTTTAGAAGAATTCTTATATTTTAAGATGTTCAAAGTCAGATGATCCCTTCTCATAGTGCTCTAGCAATGAAGGGATGATAGATGTGTACTTTATAATAATTTAGGATCATCTGAAAATCCTTTTATATCAGTGGACCAACTCAAAGTAGGTTTAGTGGAAATGAAAAACATACTCTAAACATTCACAAAAAGATATATTCTTTCCAACGTACCGATAGAAGTTTCTAATTAAAAGCAGAGCATTTGTCGCACAACTCAAAAACATCCCTCTATGAGTGCAATCACTGTAATAGGGTCTGCAGTTCTTGCAGAGCTGGATGGCTGGAAACCATATTAAGAAAGCAAATCAATCCACAGGTGTTGCCCTGATATTCCAGACTCTTTTGGCTGACATACATGCAGTTCCTGTCCAAGCCTCGGAGAATAAATCTCAACTTAATACCCTGAGGCCAAACCAGGACACAACACAGCACACGTTGTACTTTTTTAGAGTTTCCTCAGTTCCCTATACAGCCCCAGTCTGTCTGTCTCAGCTCTTCCTGTTCCTGAACCATACAGCTCTTCTGAGTCCCAAACAAAGGATGCTCAATGCAAATAAAAAGATAGACAGATAATGATATCTTCTAAATATTTGTTGTGGGTTGGATTTTTCCCACCAGCTAACTAGGGGAGAAACCAGATAAAACAGGTTGCCTAAACCAAATGTCTCTAGCAGCCTACTAGAAAATGCAGACAGAAAGTCTGATTAAAAGTATCAGAGAATAACAAAAACAGTCAAAAAGGGACTGAGTAATGAGAGGCCAAGTCACTGGTTTTGACAATCAGATCATGCATCCTGGATCCATTTTCAATGTTATATTTGCTCCATGATAACTCGTTTAGCACTTTAAGGATAATGCAGATGGTATCTGACTGTGAAGATGATTGAGGAGGAAGGAGGCTGAAAGAAGATAGGAAGATGAATGTAGAGAAGAAATGCATGAATGGCCCAAATGCCTGTCTTGATACAAACACAGTGTGAATACTGTGACCTTTTGAACTGCTAGATGTTAAATCCTTCTGGAAGCAGTGTGGCATTGGTTTTATTCTGCATAATTAATGGAAGTTTGCATTCTAATACCTTCCTATGTAGTGCTGTTACAAACCACTGAAACTCCTGGAGCAAATTATGCAAAATGAAGGTGTGACACAGCTTCCTGATTTGGTCATTTTGTACTTATAAGCTGCAGCAAGTCTCTTAACATTACACACACAGTTAAGTGCCATCTATGAAGAACCACCTTAGGCTGGGATGTCATTCTCAATGATAACTTGCTTAATTAGCCAATTGAACTCGTGCCATGTGTTTGACCCCAAACTTCCTAAAGAGTTCCCACCATTGATCAGAGAGAGGTAGTCACACACACAGGAAGTGATCATGCTACCAAAACAAAACCAGCTTACAATTTGACAATCTCATAGGTTACTTATGCTGCACAGCACTGAAAAATAATAGCAAAAGCACACTGATGAATAGGTTCAAGACATAAGTATTTTTGATCATCAATTTAAAATGTGTCTTCATATTTGTTCATGCTCTATATTTTCATGCAAATAACTTACTTCTTGAAGTTGCTGTAATTTTTTTTCTCTCTGGGGCTGTGTTAGAATAAATTGAAGTAGGTAGTGAAGTCATCCCAGTTCGCAATCGACTGGATGGTTAACAACTGAAGAGCATCTATTTGCCTTGGTCCTAAAGAACTGAAGGAACTGGATTGAAAACAAGATTTTAACAAGCTGATCTTGAATTTGCCTATGTGATTGCCTCAGTTCTTTGGATTGCAATTACACAATCCAATACTGTAGCAGCTGACGTATAATCTCATTTTCCCTCCGGCTTTCTCCCTTCAGAGTCTGCATGCAATATAATTTAATACTTGCTGTGCATTTTCTGTACTTCCACTGACTGAATTAAAGCCTGCAAATATTGTAGGTAATTTTCAGACTTCCATGGTGTGGCTAACAGACATGAATGGGAGGCATGGGAGCTGAGGATATCCAACTGGAGAAACTCAATTTCAATCAGTGCAGATCAGAAGTAAAAAATATCTAAAAATATTATGTCTAAATATATTTTCAATCTGAAAAGTAATGAGCTTTTGCCTTTTTTCCCTCTTGTTAGGACTGTTCCCTCTTAGAAAAGATTTCTCCATTTAACATTTAGGCTTTCTATGGACACCACAGGGTTCCTAATAGAGCCAAATCTGATGTTGAGACTGATGTGACCACAGCCATGCTAACACCTCACTTAGCAACCACAATCAAAAGATGAAAAAATAAACCATAAGTAAAAAGAGCTGCTACTGCTGGACTTTGTCCTAATTACTTCTTTGGCAACAGACAGCTACAACCTGCACTTGAACACAGCTGGAAGTTCAGTGTCCCTCTGGTGCACAATGACCAGGAAGCTGGTTTTGCTCCAGAAGCAAATGATTCTCCAGAAGACTAGTCTGTGCCTTCACACTCCAGTACTACTCTGGAGGGCTGAGCAGTCACCCAAGCAGCATCAGGAGGCAGGAAGTGGGGAAGCCAAAATGCCACAGGAACAATCACCTTTGGACATACTGCTTGACATCCTGCTGCTGCTCCATTACAGACTGCTCTAGGATGTGAATCATGGTTGAGTTTATGTCCTTGGTAGCCTTAGATTTGGGCACCTGGACAGCACTGCTTGTGTCATGTTGTCTGTACTGGTCCTCTTCATTGATTTTCATCCTGTATTTGTGCTCTGTCAGAAATAAACCTAGCCAGATCAAAATCCTGATCCTTGTAGCCTGTCATCTTCACTGCCTTCTAGAGGCTGTCAGGTAGAATCATAGAATCATAGAATAGTTTGGGTTGGAAGGGACCTGATCTAGTTCCAACTCCCCTGCCATAGGCAGGTACACCTCCCACTAGATCAGGCTGCTCAGTGTCTTGTCCAGCCTGGTCTTGAACACCTCCAGAGAGGGGGCGCCCATGACCTCTCTGGGTAACCTTTTGCAGTGTTTCACAACCCTCACTGTAAAGAATTTCTTTCTTATGTCAAGTCTAAATCTACCCCCTTCCAATTTACATCCATTGTTTCTGGTCCTCCCATCCAATATCATATTAAAAATTCCTTCCCCTGCCTTTCTGTAGGACCCCCTCAGGTACTGATAAGTTACTATGAGGTTCCCCCTGAGCCTTCTCTTCTCCAGGCTGAACAACCCCAACTCCTTCAGCCTGTCCTCATAGGGCAGTTCCTCCAGCCCTTTGACCATCTTCGTGGCTCTCCTCTGGACCCTCTCCAATAGGACTCCAGAACTGGACGCAATACTCCAGGTGGGGTCTCACCAGAGCCCAGTAGAGGGGCAAAATCACCTCTCTGGACCTGCTGGTCACACTCCTCCTGATGCAACCCAGGATTTGGTTGGCCT